>VZTG01001216.1:249868-559777 GCA_013397845.1 Melanocharis versteri
GGCGGGTGCTGGTCCGGCGCAGGCGTCGCTTGGGTGAGGGTGGAGGGGGCCGCTTTTTGTCTTCTTTGATCTTCAGCAGGACCTGGAAATCAGAAAACAAGGTGGAAAGAGGGGAAAGTGCGTCATTATTCACAAGCACAGTGGAAGAGGAGCAGAGAAAGGGAAACAAAAGCAGGGATCCAAAGACAAAAATGAGGAAAGGGCATCTTCTATTCTATTCTAAAAGGTGTTAATGGGAGCATCATCTGTAAGGCGTGGGAGGGGGTGATTTCCATGTATTCCCCACAGCTCTGCAATGCCATGGTTAGGGTATGACTGTAGGACTTTCAATCAAATCACCAGAAATGTGAAAGTCATCTCAACAATAGTCAAAATTCCAGAAAACAAATAAAGAATCATTTAAGAATTGGCATATTTAATATAGAAAACAGACTACTAAATGGACTTTCTGATACATAAAAGCTTTTTATGATTATTATGATGATAATGATGATAATGATGATCGTCATAGAATTAACAGAATCATAGAGTGGCTTGGGCTGGAAGAGACCTTCCAAGCCCACTGCCACTATATCAGATTGATCAACACTCCATGCAGCCTGGCCTTGAATGCTTACAGGGATAATAGAGAGATTCCTGTACTCCTTGGCAGATGGGAAATAAATATTGCACTTCATTTGCAGGGAGTGGGCTTTCTGCTCCCATATTGCCACGGAGTTAATCTGCTGTCAAGAACCTTTTCAGAATGGGGCTGTCTAATGCAGGAGGCTGGTATTGCGAGCCTGTGGCTCAACAGAACCCCCAGCTGCTAGACTCTCCTATGCTTCTTGCTTGGCCTCTCTAAACATCAGACCTGTTTACTGCCAGCTGGGGGACTCCAAAGAGCTGGAAATCCACTCCTCTCCGTTCACTTCCAAGAGGAGGCAGAAAACTAATCTTGTGTTAGAGAGAGAGGGATGCTCATTCTCAGCAGTGGGGCTGGGATTCTGGATGACAGCTGTGTTTGACTTATGCTCAGCTGGGGCAAACTCAGCCCATTTTTACACCCCTGAACTGCCTTGAACTGTGTCCCAGGGACCTCCCTATGCAGCAGTCTTCTCTAGCACCCACCTATCCGCTCTGCAAGGGCTGAGAATTCCCCTAACACGTTCTCCTACAGTCATGGAGAACCTGTGGAGCTCCACAGACACCCCGAGGATGACCAGGGAGGGCGTCAACTGCGGTGCTTTCCCCTGGGGCTGTGCTCTGAGACCAATTCGCGGCAGCTTGGCGCAGGGAGAGGAAGGAAGCACGAGGTGGCAGTAGCATTCAGCAAATCCTCCTGTTTGGAAGCGAGCCCGGGGAGCTCTGTGTGCTCTGGTACTCTTGAGGGGTCTCTTGGTTGCAGTGAGCTGTGCGCTTCCTGCCCACTCCATCACTCCCTGCCTCTCCCCTGCTCTGGTACCCTCATCTTCATTTTCCCGGGGATGGGAGAGAATCTGGTTCCAGAGGGGGCATATAATCATTGGCTACAAAAAGTAAATTCTGAAATAAATTTTGAAAGTCCCCAGCAAACACATATTCCTGGGTGGAGGGTGAAGCCTTGTGGTCTGCCAGGCTAAAAACTGCACAGCGTCAGGGCAGGAGGAACACGCCACTCCTTCGCCACTGAGCCACAGCGCTTAAACCCGGCACCTAAAAATAGTGCAGCTTTCCTGCCTCAGAGCAGTCTAATCCACATCTAAATAATCTCAGCCCTGGTCCCAGCTGCAGATGGTTTGAACCGTGCCAAACCCCAAATTCAATCCTCCTTCTCTGGGGAGTAAGGGACAGAGGGATGGCAGCACTTGCAGGGACAGGGACGCACACTCCAAGTGATGCCAAGCCCAGGCAGTGTGGCTCCACGGTGAGCCTAGGCCATGGTAAGCAGGGTTTCTGGTTTAATAAGGTAGCTCCTTACTTTGTCACTGGGAGTTGGCTTTAACTGAGCCTTCAGGAATCGAAAGCCAACCACCGGCAGCACGCAGAGGGTGATGCTGAGGAAGATGGCCAGCCACACGTTTGGTTGGCTGAGGGTGTTCCGAGCCGTACCTGGAAAACAAAAGCATGATTAAGACAGTAAAAGCAGCACCGCCCACCATTATTCCCTTTTGCTCTCTGTGATTTCAGAGCACCCGTCAAACAGACCAAAATGCAAGGCAGACATCATCTCCAACAGTGAAATCAACTGGCTGTAGAGAGGACAGCAAAGCCAGTGTCACTGTCTGAGATGAGCAAAGAAAAATGCAACGTCCAGACATGATTGCAGCAACAACCCAGGCAGACAAGGGTGTCAGTGAATCTTTTCTCTCTGCAAAGAGTAAAATCACTGCAAAGGATTGATATAAACATTCAGGAAACCTTCAGCAGCAGCCCAGGACTCCCACCTCTTGCCAGGACTCTAGTGCAAAGAGAGGAATACTCCATTCTTGCTTCCCAGCGCCATTTCCTGCAGGATATGGAGTACTGGCTCCGCCCAGCAGGCGATGGAAATCACAGCCCTTTATGAGAGGAGCATGTGTTGCTCTGGGGATCTGTACAGACCAGCATAGCCTTATGGGGGTATTGGCAGCACTACTTCCATGTGGTGGCATGTCACTGACACCTTCTTTGAAACCAAAGTGCTCACTTCTGGCTTTTCCAAAATTGAGGGAATGTAAGATAGAACAAACAGTCTGCAAAACCCTCATTACAAGGCTTAATGATGCTGGTGTTGGCAGTATATTTGCTTAATGTTTTCTTTCCAGTTGGCCAAATTCTGCTGTAATACAACTCCACTGAAATTTAAGTAAACAAGTTGTCTCAGTCCAGACTAGAAACGCTTTCCTTAAAAATGGTTTCAGACTGGGACCTTATTAAGTAGCCCGCAGCATTATGGCTATTTTGACCAATGTAGTAATAATGGAGCAGCAGATGAGATACCCCTGGCAAGTGAGTTAGAATCATCATAGAATCCTCAAGGTGGGAAGAAACCTTCAAAACCCTCCAGTCCAACTGTCCACTTGCCTTGGGAAAACATTCTTCTCTCTCTCAGCATTTTTGATTCTAAAAGCCATCTCAAAGTGGAGGTGATCATCTGCTTGAAAAGTATGTTGCAACAACTGACTCACATCTCAGATATTTCTGAGTTGGCTAAGCCCCTTGCTGTTGCAGTGAAGATAGGCTAAATAAGTTTTTACTGAAAAAGTCAGTTAAAAACGAAGACATTGATTAATACAAAAATCTGAGACTTGAAATAAAAAGTGTTGGGATTTCAGAAGTAGAGACTCATAACAATGTTGTCTCTATATTGGCTGTGGATGCAAACAGCTATTAAAAACCTCTTGAATTACTTTGCTGAAGTTACGTGTTCCTCCTGGTCAAAGTCTCAGGAGGTGGACTCATTTTTTTATCCTTCGTTTTTTGCATGTGTTCAGAAGTCTGCTACGTAAAATAACTACAAAGACCTAGTCACCACTGGTGTGTTTTGTTGTTGGGAATTTGCCATTGGCAGAAGGCTTACCATAATCACATGGCATTTTTCTCTTGTCTGACCAGATGTTGTATTTCTATGCCTTCCTGTACTGAAATGTTAACTTAATTACAAAGATCACAGATCTTTCTGCAAGTAAGATGCTCCTAGATATCTGTAAAAATTGGACACCTGGAACCCAAATATAGAAGAGCAGCAGAAAGCATTCCATCCAGCTCAGTAGGTTTATTTAAAGGATCATTCCCATGACTGCGTGGGAATGTCCTCTCTTACACAAGGAAGTTAACATGGCAGACATTCACCTGGATGGATGGGATTCAAAATAAATCCCAGCAACTGTCAGAAATATCATGTCATTTCTTGCAGAAAAGGCAACCAATATATCCTGAAATATACATAGAAGTACTTGGAAACTTTAAGCCCTGCAGTATGTCCACTCTGAGTGCAATCCAGATTTGTCCCAAGGCTTACCAATGAAGGGAAAGGAGGCTGTGAAGATCAGGTACATGCCATCACTGTACATGGTGAAGGTGATAGCAAAATAAACAGAAAGGCTGCCCCAGATGAAGAACTGGTTGACAACTGTCCAGTAAGAGGTGTCCAAGCCAATCTGAAAGAACAGAGCAATGCAGCTGTTGTCAGTGCCTTTCTTATTTGGCAGATCTGTGCTGAACACAGCTTGTCCTCAGCTTTGTACATCTCCCCCTGAGAATGCTATTCATTCAAGTCTCAAGAAATAACAAGCCACAAATCATAAGATTCTGGAAAACCATTCAAGGCAAGATTACTACGTTTATCCTGTTGTTGCCCTCTTCTCAAGCATTTACTAGTGGCCAGTCCTGGAGACAGGATATTAAGGGACTTTAAAGATCATCCTGTTCCAACCCCCCTGCCATAGGCAGGGACACTTTCCACTAGACCAAGTTGCTCAGAGCCCCGTCCACCCTGACCTTGAACACTTCCAGGGATGGAGCATCCAAAACCTCTCTGGTCAGCCTGTGCCAGTGTCTCAACAACCTCACAGAAAAGAATTTGTTCCTAATATCTAATCTAAACCCACTCTCATTTCAAAGCCAGTAACTCTTCTTCTATCACTACCTGCCCTTGTCAGAAGTCCCTCCCCAGCCTTTTTGTGGCCCCTGGTAAGTACTGTAAGGGTGCAATGAGGTCTCTCTGGAGCTTCCTCTTCTCCAGGCTGAACAACCCCAACGCTCTCAGCCTCCTTAGCAGAGGTGCTCCAGCCCTCTGATCAACTTCATGGCCCTTCTCCGGACTTGCACCAACAGGCCCTCATCCTTCTTATGCTGGGGGCCCCAGAGCTGAACACAGTAAGTTCAAACGAGCCAGGCTTTATTTCCCCACTCATAAGCTGTGATGTAGCATTGAAAATTAAGAGAACAAGCCTGTAAGACTTCAGGCAGCAGAAACTACTATCCAGGGCAGTGTGATTGATTGGTTTTCTTTTAAGAAATCTCTCTCATCCTGATAGCACCATCTGAATTTTCTACCACCAAGTCTAAGCTATTTCTTCCAGCAAGTTCAGGCTACGTCATTCGTACATCATGCATTGGGCCAGGCTGCAGAGACATCTCCATAATGGAGAACCTATAAATAACTGCCTGATGGCAGACAGACAGTCCTATGCTTCAAACCCTCCTCATAAAACTAGAACAAGTCCTTCTCTGTTCCCTGCCTTAACTGATTTGTCTGTTATGACTGCAATCTTCCCAAGGCAAAGACTCTTCTTCCTTGATCTTTCATAACATACAAATCTCCTGTTCTGTTGAATGCAGGAGACTAATCTGGTGTCAAGAGACTTTTTTTTGCAAGAATGCACGATGCAGTAGCAAAAACAATGCTGTCAAGACCCCAGCTGGCCCTCCAGATGCTGCCATCATGAAACAACAACTAATTCCTAAAAATATTACGTGAGATGCCTTACCTGTACAGACACCACGATCAGTAAGCAGGTCTGGGCCATCAGAGCAAAGGACTGGTAGTCAGCAATGGCCTTCCCATCACTCCTCATTGTATTGTACATGGCCCCATAGGGGATGAAGAAGAGGATGAGGGAACTGTAGATCCCTTGCAGCATGCACTTGACAAACACCACCTTGTTAAAGTAGAGGTTTTGCTGGCCAGGCACATATAGCTGAGGGAACAGCATGCTCCAGCGATCATCCACATCCTGGAAGCAGAGAGGAGACAGTCAGATTTGCTGGCAGCTACCCAAGCAAACACACGCACCCAGTTAGGGCTGCCATGTCCCTGTGACATGCATTTCCATGAGGAAAGGCATAGCACACAATTCACTCAGCTGTGCATACTGGCATGGCACATCCCAGGGTCACCTGGGCATACTTTCCATCTTGTATTTTATCTTTCTTGTGCTAAAAAAATTAACAGCTGGTAAAAAAAAAATAAAAGAAAGAAAGAGTATACATTTCATCTAAAGCAGACTGCATGGTCTGTTCTCCAGAGAATTGACTGGAAGCTCAGGGCCACAGGCAAGGCTCTCTGAACCACTGCAAAGTAGACAGTTCCTATTTATTTAACTAGTAAAATGCAAATAAGAGCAGCTTTCTTGCTCCTTTGTCTTGTCTAACAGTAACAATGAGGTTGAAATTTGTGTGTGAAATTACCGCAGAAAGAACTCACTAGTGTTGGGGAAGATGAAACAGGGAAGCCTTATTGCCTGGCAAAAGATGCTGAGAACAAGGAAACTGTAGGTGAAATTGAAATGAAGGCATACTTTGAGATACCAGACCTCAGTTACTGAACAACTGGAAAACAATAGTGTGGCTGACTGAAGATAATCCCCTTTGATTGAACAATACCTTCTGCTAGCAAACAGGTCCAAGGGTCAGAGTAAACCCTGCTAGCTTGGCAGAAAAGATCCCAAGAGTGGTTTTTAGGGTTTAAAATGTAGCACAGTATGGTAATGCAATGATTCTTATAGGCTGTATTTAAATGCTATAGGATTTGTATCTTGTACTAGATTGGTTGATGAAAATTAGAATATTCAACACAGAAGAAGATTTATTGTATTGTAAAGGAGAACCTCGCTCTCTCTCTCTCTTAGACCTCTCTTGCTCTCTCTCTCTCTCTTGCTCTCTCTCTCTCTTGCTTCTCTTGCTGTCTTTCACTTTTCTGGCCTGCTTCGAGCTGCGGCTGGCAGCTCCAAGCAAGGCCCCTAGTTCCACACCCTTAGCAATAAACCTCATGCTCTAAAACCAGACTATAGAGATCTCTCGTCACCATCCGTCTCGACCGTCCACACCGAGACAACAGACCTCACAACTAGAAAGGCCGAAATTGCAAAATCTGGTTCCGAAGATCCAGTTAATTAATTGTTTTGTCTGGTCATTAGAAAGTCGCTTGCTAGGCTTCAGGAGCACAGGTAGTAGGATATGACTGCTCCAGGTGAGTGTTGCAATGGCAGCTGGTGCTGTAGGCAGCAGCCTAACCAAAAAATCTCATCACACACTGAAACTTACAGGCCAAATCAGGGTAATCATATATATCTCAACTCCCTATTCCTCACAAGACTACCTAAACCCAAGTTATACGACTAGGAGGGAATACATCTCTCTGGTGCATCCTTTTTTTGTGGTCTACGTTCTTACTGTCAGGATATTATTTCAGGGGTTACCACAGTATCTAGCCAAAAGGTCAGCTGCTTTTGCTTCATGGAACCAGCTCAAAGCACCTGGAGACAAAACCCCTATGAAAAAAATCCCCAAAGTGATGACAGAAACAGTACCTGATCAAAGAGACTCATTCCTAGCACTGGGAGGGAGGTATATACCAAATTGTAAAGTGTAATGAACCACTCATCATAGACAGTCTGGAAAAAAAACAAAAACAAAAACAAAGTGTGAAGTTAGCAAAAAGCTGTATTTTCCATTTTTTTGAAAGTCAGTGCAGTTAATTGCTGCAACACCTTGGTTCGAGATGTTACTGAGACAAAAGGGATAAGATGACTCAAGCTCAGCATCCCTGAACAGGGGAAGGATCACATTATGCCAGCCCAGTTTGCTCAGCATCCATTGCTGGCTGCAGCCAGAGCAGAATCCCCCTGCACCGCCCTGCACCCCCAGCCCCTGGATATCTGCACTCCCCACAGCTGGGTTTAGTTGGAGGCTGGTTTGCCTTGAACTAACAGCATTTTTTTCACTCTAGATGTGCTCCTCTTGCAAGCTCCTGATGCCCACAGGCATCTCAGGGTTAAACTGCTTGCTCCAAATACGCTAACAGTGCAAGCATAGATCTTACAAGATCTGCACCAAACTCTAATCTGCATCATCAACTGATGGTTGTAATCACCTTGAATACTTTTGAAAATCCTGCAAGTGACGTACGTACTTCATAGTGCACCTAAATGCCAGAGAAGGTTTAGACTGGATATTAGGAAAAAATTCTTCGTTGAAAGGGTGGTCAGTATTTAAAAAATATGTGGTAGTGGCACTGGGGGACATGGTTTGGTGATGAACGTCACAGTGTTGGGTTCGTGGTTGGACTCGATGACCTTAGAAGTCTTTTCCAACCTTAATGATTATACGATTCTATAATATATGCATTCTGTCTCCAGGCATCCGTCCTCCAGCAGCAGCACAATGAAGGCAGCAATATCTGCTTTATACCCATATGGTTGAAGAAGACAGACCTGAGTGTGTTCAGTGAGGTGGGAGAAATGGTTTATTTCCTTGTGAAATGTTTCCAGATACTTTCCTTGAAAATGCTAGGTATAGATTCATGGAATGGTTTTGGTTGGAAGGGTGCTGTAAAGTTCAGCTATTCCACCTGCCCTGCAATCAGCACGGACATCTTCAACTAGGTCAGGCTGCTCAGAGCCCCATTCAACCTGACCTGGAATGTTTCCAGGAAAGGGACATCAACCACGCCTCTGGGCAACTTCTGTCAGTGTTTTACCAACATCATTGTAAAAAACTTCTTCGTTGTATCAATCTAAGCTTATTTAAAATCATTACACTTTGTCGTACTGCAACAGGCCCAGCTAAGAAGTTCTTCTACAGCTTATAGCACTTTTAGGTACTGAAAAGTGCTCTAAGATCTCCCTGAAGCTCTCTCATCTGCCAACTGAACCAGCCCTCCTCCCTCAGCCTGTCTTCACAGGAGAGGTGCTGCCCTCTGACCATCTCCATGTCCCTGACAAAACCGAGGCTGGACCTACCTGTGCTGAGAAGCCGGAGAAGAAGCCATACCAGAAATGCACCAAGGTGAAGGCAAAATTCTTGTAGAAGAAGTACTTGAGGAACTTGCACATGCGGATGTAGGACCACCGTCCGTGGACCAAGAGCAGGCGCTGCAGGTAGCGGAACTGTGCGAAGGAGAAGTCACTGGACAGGACCGCCTGCATCCCCTCCTGGCCACTGATGCCGACCCCGATGTGGGCAGCTGCAACGACAAGGTCACTGATCACGTCGCTACACCGAGAGTTTTCGCTGCCCCGTTTTTAAAATTAGCTACCCTGCACTGAACACTGTGTAAATTCCCTCACAGCCTTCATAAGAAGTCATAATGAAAAGTTATTAAAGAACCAAAAAAATTTTGGTCCACTAATTCTTTCAGCAGCACTATGATTTTGGCTCTGTGATATATTTCCCATAACTGGGCTTTTATTATTTGAATGAAATTATAGGTTCAGTGACAGTTTATGTTTTTTTTTCTGAATGCTTTTCAGCAGCACAAATACTGTTTTTCATAATGGCTGGTGTTATGAAACAATAACTTCAATTTATATTGACACGTGACTTTTATTTACATGCATGCATGTCCTTCCAGCAGCCTTAAAACATCATCCCAGACAGGCGAAATCTTCAAACCATTTTAAAGTTTCTCAGACACTGTGCTAAAAGGCAGACTGTAGCCTTTTTAAATTTCCTGGGCTTTATTAGTTCAGTCAAATAATTAGATAGAAGAGTCACATTTTTTTTAATAGTAACTTGCGTTTATTAAACATGGACATAAGTTTAATGTGACAGCTAATTATACAGCTTTAACTAATGAAAGCAATCTTGATGGCTGAAGGTTGGTTAGATTCAGAGGTTTCCACTGAACTGAATTGATAAAATCCCAAAGTCTCTATCCTCTTGTGGGGGGAGTGGGTTAGTTTCTAATTATTATGTACAGTTTAACTTTCTTCTCCTTTCTTTGCTGACTGCCTGACTTATCTCCCTTGAAGCTCTCTACTTAGCCTTTTCTTTCTTAATTAAAAGGCTCCAGTTAATCAATTCTTGCAAATTAACACAAGGAAGATTAGCAATAGGTCTTTCTGAATAATCTTAATTTAATTATACCTAGTTAGGATTTTTTTTTCATAAATTCACTGAGGTAATGCAGCATCAAATGATGCTCAAGGATGGAGAGGTCTGGAAGCCCATCAGCTGTAACTCAAGGGACATAATTGACAAACAGCCCTAACACAAAGAAATGCTGAAAAAAACACCCCACATAATATTATACAGAATATTTACAGGCACGAAGATTTTATTTCTGCTTTGAGTCAGGCCCTCTATGATATAAACTGTTTGTTATATACATTGCCCTGGTGATGGTGGCCCTGCAGACACACTGATTGACACATCACAGCCCATCTGGGCTTTTCGCAGAATCATAGAGTCATTTAGGTTGGAAAAGACCTGTAAGATCATCGAGACCAAACATTTTGTCTGTTCTAAGGTAGAAACAAAGAAACAGGTGCTTAGTGCAACCTTAGCTCCTGAATGAGCCCAGTGTGACCCAGAAGGCAGGAGACACAACTAACCTGCAATGAGAGTGCTCTGTAGAGACCTGCCAAAATTTGGGACACAGACACTTGTTTCCATAAAGAGGGTGGTACAGGAGGCACTCAGATACATGTTCCTGCTGCTAGCCCACCTCAGAGAGCAAATACCTCTTTGAGTCAGTCTGCTACAGCATGCTGGCTGTCGGCCTTCACTCACTTTTGATCATGCTGACATCGTTGGCACCGTCTCCAATCGCCAGGGTCACAGCCTTCTTGTACTTCTTCACCAGCTCCACCACCTGGGCCTTCTGCAGGGGAGTCACCCGGCAGCAGATCACCACTTTGCACATGCAGGCAGTTCTCACCAGCTCCAGCTCCAGGTTCCCTTCCAGCGCATAAGCCTGGAAAAGAGGAAATGGAGTGTCCAGGGCAGGCTCACAGCAACTCCTGGCCTGACAAAGAGGATGCAGTGACAGCTGAGCCAGGCTCTTCCATTCATGTGGGTGAATCCATCCACCCAGTCACAGGGAGCATCCACACTGCACATCAGGCCGTGCACCCTACACCTACGAGCTTTCACCTTGTGTGCACCACATCTGGATGTGCACCACATCTGGATATGCACCACATCTGGGTATGCACCACAGCTGCTCTGGCCAATGTAACCTGACAGAGGGCAGAAGTGTCAAACACTAAGAGCAGGAAGCTGCTGCAGGGTCTCTGCTCATTCGTCTTGGTTTACTATTTAGGCTCTGGGAGACAAATAGGAGAGGTTTCCATTTGTTAAGTTCTTAATTTAAAAAAAAAAACAAACATGTAAAAAGTTAAGCTCAGGTGGGCATGACAAAGCAAAACACGAAACTAGAAGGCTGCTTTACTCTTGAGTGCTGACCTTTTAAATCAGTCAGCTGTGTTATTTCTGTTCAGGAAGCACTGAGATAATTGGATGTCTAGTCACCCCTCCAGCTCTGTATGAGGAGGAGGGAGCTGTGTGAGCTTTTCATATTTCTTTCAGATCATGCTTTTTGGCTCTGTCCTTTGTTGTCTCTTTTTAGCAGACATGTGCGGAAGGAATCTACAGGGCTCACTCCTGCTCAGAGCCATTACAGCAGGCCCACTGCCATGTCTGTGTAAGGCAGACAGTTCTTAGGCCACGTATTCTTTCTTTTTGAAACAGAGAGCTGTGAGTCACCAGTGTCCCCTTTTCCCTCTGTCATGGCAGCAGGCTTGCTCAACAAGAGACCATTTCATGGTTTAACTTGAGTACTGCTGCTCAGTTCAGAGGTGGCTTTAGCCTCAACATCCTTGCTGCATAGCACCAGCAAAATGTTATCGCTTTGTATAATAATGGTGCAACTGCATACAAATCAACTGCCATGATGATGCCATTAAGGATGCTGACGAGTTTCTGTTCACTGCTTTGTTCAGGCAACACCAGACGTGTGCACAGCTCAGCAGTGCCCTCCCACCCCTCTGCAGGCAGGGATAGAGCACTGAGCAGGTGCTGTGTGTAGGACTAGCAGTGTATCAGCACTGCTAGCATTGTTCAAGCTCACAGAAATAAATAAACGACATCTAGATTTGTCTGCACTGTCCTTGTGGTCCCCACTGAGGAGAAAGCCATTATCTTGGTGAAACTCATTGTGTCTACTCGGTGTGGACTGGCTGCTCCCACACAGCCCAGATTTGAGTTTCTTTGCGTGGGACATATCCCCTTGCCAGGGTGTGGGTGAGTGTGTGTTTTCCCAGGAATATGAAGAAAGCTTTGCCATCACTGCCGGTGGCGTTCTGGTAGCACAGCACTCAGGGTCTGCGCTGCAGGCTGAAGGGATGCAGTAGGAGCAGGCAAGGGGCTTGCAGCTGATGTCCATGCAATGCACAGGGACCAAACCTGACAGACTTCTTGCCCACTTTGCAGCAGGAATCTAAAGGGGATTATGGCCCTGGAGTTTAAGAGGAAGTGAGTGTAAAAGAGGAAGAAAGGGTGCTTAACAACCTAGACACTGTCTGAGAGTGTTTGGGGGTCTGTGTACATGGCACGTGAGCCAAAAGTAGAGAAAGATGAGATTTTCTAAATAGTAATTTGCTGGGCTGGTATGGAGCTGAGAGTGAAAATTTCTGGACTGCCATTAAGAAAGGTAGCAACCACAGGGAAAAGAAGCACCTTGCTTCTGAGAGGCAGCACCTCCCAGAATTTTCTAAATATGTCTATTTGCTTTCACTGAGATCTGGGAAAGTAAAATACAACAGATAAATAAACCTGACATAAATTAAACCTTCTTCGCAGACAGGTTTGAATTGATCTAAATTGTTTTTTCTTTCCTCTAACTGGTTCTAAAAAATTTCCTAATATGGATAATTTTTTGCAGAGCTTCACTAGTCTCACCAGGAAGACGTTTCACCTAGAACTTTCTTATCTCAGTAGGTTAATTCCATTACTTTGTTTACCTGTTATAATTTGAAGAGTGTTACCAAGACTGATCACTATTCTCCAGGCTCAGAAATCCCAACTGACTCAGTTTCCCCCTATGCTTTCCAGATCATGCCTGACTCAGGTTTCTTTGTACTCTCTCCCAGCCTGGTGTTACCTGCTCTCTTTCTAAGCAGTTAATGCAAACACTGAGCATCCAAAAGATGTGGGATAAGCCTCTGCAGGTGACAGCTAACTGTTGTTTTAGATCAACAGTGAGCCCTTCAGAGCCATGCTTCCCAAGCAGTCTTTCATGTGTTGCTTAGCAATTTCATCTAGAGTGTATTGCTTGGAACAACATCATGGGGGAGAGTATCAATATATTAGTTAAGTCATAAGATCTATATCCTATCAATTAAGCATATCTGTTTTCAGCTATATTTAGTAGAACATGTCCTTGGCATTGAAACGCGCGTCTTATGTTATCTTCTTGCTGCAAACACAACACAAACCTGTTTGTTTTTCTAGTATCTTTCCAGAAATTAAATGTGATCCAGCTACTCTACCCCTCTTGCTCACCAAAGATCAAGGCCAACTGTTCTCTGTTCCTATCTTCTGAAACATTTTCTGCCACCTTTGATGTCTCAGATAACCACTGAACCTAATCCTCAGCTAGAGGAAAAAAACCCCTTGTCCTCTAGAGTTGAATTTTTAAAGCATTTTTCAGACTTCCAGTATGTCTGGCAGTAAGTTCTTCAGGGAACTCATCCCTAACAAAGCTCTGAACCTTCCTTACCAGGCTGTGGCCGGTGATAACCAGACCGTACACCCCATTTGCTTGCTCATCAGGTATAATTATTTGTTTTTTCGAAGGTTTTTCAAACTGAATGTTGATTTCATCACTGTCTAGAAAGGAGTCTGGCTTCATCTTTTTCCTTGCATTCCTGAAAAAAAAAAAAGGAAAAAGAAAAAGTAACCCAGGATAATAAAGAAAATCTGAAAATCTTGCAAATATATATATGTTTTGTAAAAGCAACTTTATGAAAACAAAAAATCAAAAAAATCAATGTTTCGCTTTGATAGCTCAGTCCAATTTTTACTGTATTCCTACAACAATATGCATTGTTTAGCTGTTGCTGTCTGCACAGATCATCCACATTTCTGGAACTCTAACAAGTGTTGCTAAACTTCTGCAGATTTAAAGTCAAAAAAACTGTCTGAGTGTCATGAAGGATGGTATCCCAGAGAACATCCAATTTTCTGTGTGTGTTGTCTGGCAACCATCTACTCCAAGAGAAAAGGACTGCAAACCTTTCCCATTTTCCACCTTTACCTAAGAACCTGTGTCTACAGAGGAGGTGAGGAAGAAAGGTGAGTTCTCAGATACTGCCAGAAAAGTATGCAGACAAAGGACATATCCAGACAAGAGACAGCAATGTGAATAAATGGCAACAGCAGTAGAGCAACAGAATAGCTCAAACCTGGAGCCAAAAACCTTTGTAGCTCAAGATCATTTGTTGGTGAATTTCAGCTGATACTCCCTATCTGACTCTGCTTTCTTACACAATTTAATTATTTAATTTGAGCGCTTGGATCAAGAAGTTTCAGCATTTACTCTCAGAGGAGATTTATACATTGTGTTTATCTCCTGGATCTTCCAGGGAGACAGCTCTCCCTTATCTAAGGCTCCTGAATGAACTGCAGCAAGGAAAGCAGACAGGAAGAAAGAAGGTGGAATGACACAAAACGCAGATAGTGCTAGGGCACAGCAGTGAAACTCTGTTTCAGCTGTTTACCTCAGCTCAGTCAGTACGTCATCGGATGTGCTGCCTTCAATAATGAAAACATCTTCCATGTCATCATTCAGCAAGTTGCAGGAGTAACCAATATTCATTGCTGTCTCTGGGAAAGATAAGCCAGGGAGATAATCCATCTCAGCAGCCCCAAATTCACCCACTTCTGTGGCCTTTTTGTACACATGACGAAAGCTCTCTTTCTGACTCAAAAGAGATTGAAGCCTTTCAAAGTCAACAGTAAGAGAGCCAGGAGTGTCACTTTGATGGATGTTAGCAGCAAATATGACTTCACAAGACCATAGGAAAAAAATAACTCTACTAAAATGAAAAAGCTTAAAATACCCTTTGACCAGCATACTGGGGGCAACAAAAAACATTTCATGTTGATTCAAAATCTTTTTTCAGGATTTTTAACTTGCCGTCTGCCTACTTCCAGAAAAGCCCCAAACCACAGCTCTGAAAAAGAATACAACATTTTGTCCGTAACATTCTGAAAATATGTTTTGGTATTTTATAGCAAAACCATTGTGTTTGGAACATGAGAAAATTAAATGTTTCATTTTTCTCAAAAATTCTCTGCTCATGTCTTGGATGAAATTATTTGCAAACACTTTTGACCTCCCTGAAACACCATTGTTTCAGTGAAGATACTATGTCTCCAAAAGAATTCACTGGAGTCTATTTGCTGTTCTTTCCACCTCCAAAAGCCTGTGTTTCCTCCATTTCTATTCGGGATGATGAGAGCCAGAAACAAACTGAAATGCACCCTACATCCACTTTAACACTAAAGTTTCTGGGAAGAAGAACAAACTTTTTTCCACCTTCTTCACCTGAATGATCAACTGGACGAAGGTGACACCTTTTCACAGCTTATGTCAGGGACTATGGGATGCTTACTGTCACCTCTCCAAAGGCAAAGGATGCTGCCTTCACCCCACTTCTACTCTCAGGATAGAAATTAAGGCCAGGCACGAGCTACAGTCACCTGATCTAATTCCAGTTAACTGAAATTTTGCATAGCTGGCAATGAAGCAAAGCCCTCTAAGTTTGTCTTCCATGCAGTTTTCAAAGAATGAGAACGCAGGTCTTAGCAGAACCACCCCGCCAGTGGGAGAGAAGAGAGGCATCCAAAGCTGTCGTTCCTGTACCTTGCTTGTCTCCAGTGAGAACCCATATCTTGATGTTGGCTTTGGCAAGAGTCTCAATTGTCTGTGGGACCCCATCTTGCAGCTTGTCCTCGATGGCTGTGGCACCTAGCAGCTTAACAGAAATGGCAGGGAGCTGGTTAAGTCCTCCCCCTGCTACCAAAGGAGAACGCATTAAACCTAGAGGTAATTACTCAAGCAAACACAAATGAAATCCCCAGGAATAAGGTTGTACTGATTGTCATTCTTCCTCAGCAAATTTACTGTACAGAGTACAGCCCTGATCCTGCAGATGTTCTAATCCCTTCAGGCTCTGATGGATTATGAATATGCATGAAATTATTTGCGAGAATGTTTGCAGAGCTACAGGTCTGTGTTGTTCCATGTGTTCTCTTCACAGCAGATAGAGCTTTAATAGAGGGGCAAAGACACTGTGGACCCATATCCCCAAACCTCCTCTGGTGTGGAATTTGATCCCAGCTGTGCTGTACTGCAGATGTCACATGGCTGCTAAACATCTTCTCCAGCCCTTAACAGACCTGTCCTCATCCCTGCTCCACCCTATCACACAGCTACACCACAGACCGCTCAGGACGCAAACCTAAATTTTTAAAAAATTACTGCTTTTTCTGCTATTTGGAGGTAGTTTGTGGCTTTACCCTGTTGTCAAAGGGACATGGAGGTTTCACTGCTACCTCGGGTCTCACTGCTACCACCTACCTCCTGCTGCTTGGAGACCAAATTCAGAGGTTGGCTTTCAGCCCGGGATCCCTTTTGGCATCCTGGGATGTCCATCATACATCAGCTATGAGTGTTATCAATGTAGGTAACAGCTCTGATGGAACTTCTCTACAGGGTCCTCAAAACTGTACAATCCCTATTTTACTCTAGTCCCTGATCCAGCTAGGGAGACTATACAACTTCCAAAGGCCAGCATTTCCCCAGCTCACACTTGCTTCTTCCCTGAGCCCTGCTGGCATTCTGAGCATACAGCTAATGGAAGGAGCAAAGGTGTCTGCCAGGATTTCCGGGGTTTCAAAAAACTGGTGCCACGAGTGCAAAAGCTGGACTGCTTCTCCTCAGATCCCACACATGCTTTTCATTCATTATTCATGGCTCTTAAAACGAAGGCAAATCCTCCAGGGCATTTAAGAACAGTAACAACACTGAGGGAGAGAAGAATGACTTGAAGATCACAGTTCAGCTCTATTTCAAATTGACACAAACATGTTCATGGATATCATCTACCCATCCTGCCCAGAGCTGGAAGAACAAAGGAGACACTCTCAGGGGTACTGGGAATTATCCACTGCCTGCCGTTTCAAAGGATGAAAATAAATAGATCAGCCATTAGCACATACAAAGGATAGCTATGAAATATTTGTATCCACGTCATCTCCTGCAGGCTCTGGTATGTCACTTCATCACGAGAAAGCTACCCTGACACCCATGTGAGTTAAAATAAAACCATTCCCCTGAACTGGTGGCTGACACCCCAGCTGTGGGCTCCTGACGGAGGTGCCAGCGAACACCCAGGGCTGCTGTGCTCTGACCTGCTCCTGTCACACAGCCCACTGAGCTCTTTGCAGAGCAGTGTTTACCAAAGTCATAGTGAGCTGTTTATTGACAAACCACCACCCTCGCTGCCTCCCCCAGAGGTTGGCCCAGATTCCCTGAATTACCAACCATTAGGTCTTTTTCAATCTCTTCGTATAACTCCGACAGTTTGTCTTCCCGTCCTTCCAAGGCAGTGCTTGCTTCATGGTGACGCCTGATCCAATCCTGAAAGTAGTCCTCCTCCAAGCTTTTATAGGCCACCACAAGTGTCCTCAGGCCTTCTCCAGCAAACTCCTGCAAGACAGCGGTGAGGCAGAAAGGTCCAAGAAGAACAGTCTGGTCACCTGGGCTTACAAAGGACCCTCAGAAAGCAGACCGGTAAAAGCATCTTGGTAAAGTTTGCAGAGGAAAGGTGGAAAAACAGCACATAAGGCCACAAATATTGGGGTATTTTTAAATAGCAAATCCAGACCACTTTATCATTGCCATCCATGGTCCTTATGAAAAAAAAAACTCAAAAGGGCTTTTCTATTTTCTGGCTCTAAAGCTTTACACTAACCAGGCATTTGTTTCCCAGGCCTGTATTTCTCAACAAGAGGTCCAGAATAGTGAGACCTAAATAAACACTGAACATAGCCTTGAATTTTGGAAGTGGGTTCAATGTTTTTAGGGTATGAATTCTGGCTGAAATGCACAGCATGAGCACAGCTAGTCGTGGCATCTCAGCAGATCCTTGTAACTGTGCTTTCTGATGGACAATATGGAGCTCAGTGTTTGGTGGAACAGCAAAGATGCGTTTGTGAAATGCATGTCTGGGATGTGTTTCCCCAGACTTGAAGTAAAGGTCCATCACAAACAGGTCACAGGTCTTCTAAATGTCCTGCACTATATTTGCCATCTTTGTCCATATTACAGATTCATAGAATCATAGAATGTCTTAGGTTGGCAGGGACCTTAAAGATCATCTCATTTCAACCCTCCTGCCGTGGGCAGGGATATTTTCCACTAGACCAGGTTGCTCAAAGCCCCATCTAACTTGGCCTTGAACACTTCCAGGGATGGGGCATCTACATCTTCTCTGGACAACCTGTTTCAGTGTCTCATCACCCTCACAGTAAAGAATTTCTCCCTAATATTTAATCTAAAGCTACCCTCTTTCAGTTTAAAGCCATTAACCCTTGCTTTATCACTACATGCCCTTGTAAAAAGTCCCTCTCCAGTTGTCTTGTATAGGTACTGGAAGGTGTTATAATGTCTCCCCAGAGCCTTCTCTTCTCCAGGCTGAACAAACCCAAATCTCCCAGCTACAGGAGAGGTGCTCCAGCCCTCGATCATCTTCATAGCCATAGACTTACTCGGACAAGTCCATGTCCTTCTTATGGTGAGGATCCCAGAGCTGGACAGTGTCCCAGGTGAGCTCTCAGAAGAGCAGAGCAGAAGGACAGAATCACCTTCCTCGATCTGCTGACTGTCCTGGAGGAGTTCAAATGGCACCTGGTGCTCATGCTTAGGCAACTAATTTTAGACCTAAGGTCATAGAAATTAATTTGTTTCTCTATTCCATAACTAAAAATTAGTGCTTAAGTGTTGTTTCTAAAATCTGGGGGTTTTTTTCCTGAAGACAAAGTATGCTGGAGAAAAGGAAAACATCAAATGCAGAGATGTTGTTGAGAAGGAAGCTCTTACATTCAGGTGTTCTGTGGTCTCCTCTTTGAGAGAGTTGCAGGACGGATGAAGCAGTTCATAAAGAATGGTGTCAGCCCCCTTGCAGTACAAAGTCAAGTCACCTTCTGGACTCCTCACTGAGGAAGAGCAAAAGAAATGCTACAAATCCCAGATTGAGGCTTTTGGGGTACAAAGCCGTTCCATCAAAACCAAGAACAGTTTCTACAGGTGTCTGAATTTCCCCAAGTTTTGGCAAACTCCCAGGGATCAAGACAAGCTCTGCTTTGAAAAGAAGAGAGTGCACTGGTCTGAGCAGACACTACGTTGTCCCTACAGACAGAACTTCATTCAAAAGTTAAGAACAACTTGTTTGTAGGGAACTGGTCCTACGTCTCCTATTTCACCTACCAGTAAACAGTAACTACAATTACAATATTCCTGAAATATTAGAGTATGTTGGAGGGTTAATAAAGGCTAGAAAAAGTTTCTTCAATAATTTATCCATTTTCTGTTCAAGAAGGTGGGTTTCTCAGTTCATTCTTGCTTTCTCCTTTCCTACTTCCTCAAATTTCACTGATAATTTAAAAGCTATTTAGATTAGAAGAAAGGCTTTTCCTGCATTGTAATGGGGGGAGAAAGATATATGAAAAGCTTAGTGTCTTTAGGAGGCTGGCTTGCATCACTGTGGTCCAGATGTTGAGATTTCTCCCACCTGCCTCCTTTAAGTATTTTACTGGCACTGTAGCTGTGTAATTATAGAGCCAAGACAGCCCATCTCAAGCCCTCAGAAATAAATATTATTGAGAGCACACTGCAAAGGAGGTCTCCTAGAAAAACACATCGTAGCAGAATGCGGGACACCTCCAGAACCTAAAAAGTCGGGAAGGAAAGAAAGCAGCAAAGGGAACATACCAATTACAGACATTCTCTTGCGGACATTGTTGAAATCAAGAATAGCCAGAAGTTTGTAGATTTTTGTTTCTCCCATTTCCACGACAGTGATGGTCTCTGGTGTGCGAGCCCGGAAAACAAATCCAAAGTTTCTGGCAGCAGTGACTAGGGCTCCCTCATCAGGAGATTGTGCTTGATACACCAAGTTACCTGACATGCAAGGAAAAAAATGTGATGTGGCTTCTGACTTATTTCTGAGCTAAAAAAATACAAAATCTAAGCCATTATATAGCAGTTGTCCCTTTGCTTTTCTGTCTATCCACAGAGGTGCAGCACTAAAAAACACTTTACGTTCACACATCTCCATCAAGTCCCACCAACCCATCCTCCAGGACAGTGCAAGAGGCCCCCTGGATTCTTTAGGAGACTTTAATCACTCTCTTTGGAGTCTAATATCTCACTGAGAGGACAAGTTCCTTGAGTTTAGCTCCTTCTAGTTAGATCTGCATGTATTTTTCTGATCAGTATTTTCACCTTTTACCTGTCAATTAATTCTAGCCTTTAAAACATGGCTTTCATCCTGTCTGCGGTTTGAGGAGGCCGACCTAATAGCTGTGGGAACACTAGGTGAGAGAAGCTAATGAGCCTCCAGTGGATAGGTGCTCTACGTTCTTTGCTTTTTGGGACTAGGAGCAGAGTAGAGAGAGAGTGGGGCAAGCCTCTGCCACCTCAGGGAAGCTGTGGCACCTGCAATTTCCGCACTCCAGAGATGTGGTGTTTGCAGTAGTGTCAGCTCCACCACAGGAACACACAGGGAGTGGAGGCCCTGGTCCTTTCTCTTCCCATGTGGCATCTCCAAAGACACTGATTTATGTGTAGCCATACACTACAGAAAATCACCAGGGAGCCAAAAGGACCAATAACAGCTTCTGTGGAGAGAAGACATGCTGTGGTGCAAGTGAACATAACCACTCATTCTGGTGCCTTCAGCAGTCCTCACCTTCCTTCTTCTCCTCTGGCATCACCGTGTGGCAAAGCGAGAGCAGCCGGAAGAACCTGTGTGTCGGGACATCATTCAGCTTCACGGCTTCGACCAGGCTGTGGTCATAGAAGGCAAACTTTGGGTCGGCTAACGGGTTGTATGAGAAATCAACCTTCCCTGTGTTCTGAAAAAAACATGGCTTGGCATTATTTGTTGAGCTCTCACACGGCTGTACACCAATGCCTGCCCAACACAGCCCCTCTCTCCTCCTCACACCTACAAAGGACCCTGTCCTGCAGGACTGGCTGCTCGTGGCAGAGATTGGTGGATTTAAGGAATTGGAGGTCACGAAAGGTATTTAATCATAGGACAGGACAGGCACTAGATGTGCCTTTCAGAGCAGCACTAAGCCTAAGAACCAATTAGCTAAACTGCCTCTCTGTGGCAGCTAATGCTCCAACAGGATCCCTGCCAATGGATTCCTGCAGCAAAGAAGTGCCTGCCTTCAAGGCATGCCTGCTTGGAAGCATCGTGCTCATGATGTCAAAGGCTGCCTGTGACAGTGGAATGCAGGAGCCCAGTTTAAAACAATTCAAAAGTCTGTCTTATCCACCATGTTCTCCCAAAGCCAGAAAAAAGTCTTGATATGGAAAAAATAGGACAGACAGGTGACGTAAAGGTTAAACTCCACAGGCACTGCCCATTTTGTCAAAAAACAAGGAGCCCCAAGCAGAGTGGAACACACTGGAGAAATGTCCAGAAGCTCATCCCATGATGTGTCATGGAGTAATGGACTGCCAAGCTTGCCTTGGACAATTCTGACTCCCGCCCCAACCCTGATGAGCTCAGAGTTTCCAGGATGGGAATCATCCTTTTGACCTCTGCACACTGACATTTAGCACTCAGCCCAAGAGCACAGACCGACCCCACCCACACTCGTCTGTGCAGCAAGGTCCAGGCACAGCAACATCGTGGATGTGTGGGCAGCAGGACTCTGCTCCAGAGAGTGTCACGAGCAGCAGGGTGGGGTGGACAGTTGGCTGGAGACCAGTGTGTGTCACCAAGCAAGGCTGACGGAGAGAGGGCAGGCTGGAGGCACGGTACTCACCATAAACAGTCTGTTTCAGTGGGCAATTTAAGTTCTAAATGGACTGGAAATGAATCATTGGAATGAGGAGTGGGATTTTCATAATCATCTTGCTGTTTGTTATTTGGGTTACTGCATGCAGCTTTCAGACATTTTAGAAATGAAGACTTGTGCATTTGTGCCAGCAAGCAGAGGCTAAAGAGAAATGTAGAAATTACACATTTCCATGCTTTCCAAAGTCCAGACATTAGAGGAATTTGAAAGTGACCTCGCTACTGGTATGAACTGCACTCACTAATTCCTCACTAAAGCCTTAATTAACTGCCAAGGTTAATAAAATTCACCAATGTTCAAGTCTCCAACAAATACCAATGGTCAAGTGTTCAAGAGAAGCTGTGCATGCACCAGGATGTCGGGTGAAGCAGAGGGGACAGTGGGCTGTTCCCGACCTGCAGGTTTAAGCCAGGCTTACTGGAAAAGAACTGAACTCTGGAAATTCTCTGACATCCAAAGGAGCACACATCACTGTTTTGAGCATCAAGAGCATCAGCTCTTGCAGGGTCAAAAGCATGAGCTATGCGTCTGTGGGTTGTGTCCACTGGTACTTATCCAGGTCCACTGAAAACACAGATCCTGGTAGCACTTGAGCACTTACCTCATTTATTTCTATCCTCTGCCCAGACATATCATACACATCACCTGCAAGTAAGAAAGATGAAATTATAGCCACAAACTGTGGGTAAGTGCAGTCTCTGAGCCACAAAAATGGTTAAAGTGTTTCTGAGCTAGAATCTATTTTAAAAGTTTCAGTAAATTGACATGGGCACTGACGACTGATGATACATAACAATCAGTTTCTATGTTGGTCCATGGCAAAATCCAGAGACTGATAGATGCTTGAAACACAAAGCAGTTACTATAAAAATTACTGGCTTTTGAGTGAAGAAGACTTGTCTTGAGCTGAACCCAGAGAGGATAGGTTTTCTAGTGCTAGGTAGGAAATGAAAAGTTCTTCCAGGGGATGACTTCTCTTGTGCCTTCTCTTTCAAAATCCAGCTCCTGGATCCTGCTATCTGCAGCAGTCCCTGGATACACACAGAAAAGGGGTTTTCAACGCCTGTTTTCCCCACATCTAGGTAGCAAGACTGCTCTATTGATTTTCCCTGAAGGGATGATCTGGTCATAGGAATTGAAGACATGCCATCTCCAAGAAACATTATTAGAACTTCTGCCCAGAGAAAAGTTTCGCTAGGAAGGTCTGGACTGTGCCAAGGCCAGCCAGTCTCAACACTTTGTTGAAATGAGATTGAAATGCAATGCATTATCAGAATGATTGATTCGTATTTGCACCAGCAACCTCAACGGTGACCAAAGTCAATTGTAGTGCTGGTGTGCCTTCACAAAGGCCCCAAGAGTGTAGAAGAAACACAGTAAACACCTCCCCTGAAAACCTACGCATCAGTTGATTCCCTGGGAACCATAACCAAGAGGCTTTTGTTCATCTCCTTCCCTTAAGCCTCCAGAGGAGAGCAGAACTAAATCATCCTTTCTGGCATGGCTTTCTTGAATGCCCCTGAGCAGCAGAGAAGTGCTGTGCTAGGAGGAAGCTAAACATTAAGAAAACTACAAGTAATAGATTGCATTCTGTGCATGCATTTCCCATTCATTTCTTGAACCCTTACCCTGTATCTATGTTAGTGGTGACATCCACTTCAGAAAAGTCAGTCAAGGACACATGAGAGGAGAGATTTCAAACTGTGTAGCAGTACTAATGTTAGATATCATAGTAGCACTGTTTGAGATATGGTGATCTCCAAATATGCACAGATTCATAGGAAGAAATATCTTCTTTTATTAGGTCAGCTGGCAGCACTAAGAAAAGATGCAAGCTTTTTGGCATATTAGTGCATCAACAGGTAAAGCAAGCATCCATATTCAAATAAGCAGTGACTAATTTCTCTGGGGCATCTAATGATGTTAATCAATCAGGCAGTGTACAAAGTGTTAGCACCTCTTGAGCAGTATGAAGAAAACTGCCTGAGGCCATAGCATGAACGAGCCTTTTAAATCAATGGCTTCTAGGATCTAACAGAGCTAACAACTCTTGTTTCCCATTTTTTCCAACTCCCTACAAACTTTTCTCTCTTCTGGTAGGTGAAGAATGTCAGGTGTAAAGAAAAAGATCAGGTCATTGACTAGCCCAACTGCCTGAAAAGCATGTGGAAAATTACTGCTCATGACATGAGAAATTGCTGAACATGAGAGACAACAGTGTGAGAAGCTGACAAAATTTGCAGATGAGCCCCATGAGGGATGGCTGATTTCATAAGTGATTAGGAGGGAGTTAGTTATGTGAGTTACATGGTACGTTTTGCAAGGTTAGCAATACCTGGCTAACCATGTCAATAATACTACAAAAAGCTGAGATTATCTAACTAGTGATAGAAAAAAAACCCAAACAACAGATTTGGGTACAGATGCTGTAAATCTGGGACAAATGAGGAGAAACTAATAGTGTTGGTTCTTTAGCTGGGATAATAGTGGGGCAGAAAAAGGGAGATAAAAGAGTGGGAAAAAGGGGGAAACAATACATGGCAAGTGATGCAGTCAGGCTGTCCAGACATCCCTGAGGGGCAGCCTTACACTTGATCACTGCAGCTCCTTACATGGCACTCTCTTCTGGATATCAGATTTAGTCTCTGTGGATGAAGAGGCACACAGTGAAGAAAACCCAGAAAGTAAGACAAACAGGTAACACACCGTAGGATTTGCCATTGATGGAGCACTTGTTGAAACACATGATGTTCTGGGTGAGAGTTCCTGTTTTGTCTGAGAAGATGTACTTGATCTGCCCCAGCTCTTCGTTGAGTGTAGTGGTTCGGGCCTGAGCTGGCGTGTCATTCAGTGGGTAATACATTTTACGGTCCCAGTCGATGTAGAAACTGTTACCCAAGCGTATAATCTCCACACTGATGAAACACAAAGAGAAGGTGGATGGAATATTCATTAGCTTAAGGGACAAGTTCTTTATCTTCAGCACCACCATTAACAACTGCAATTAGAAGACAACTTTGAAGGCAATGACAGGTTGAACTCATCTGCCCATAGGTGGCCTGTGCCGAGGAATGCTGGAGCAAGTCCCACTGAAATGATCTGCTAAGTTTACAGCAAACTCATTTCCTTTGTTTATAAAGCAGTACTTTGTAAAAGTACTTGGAAAGTTTCAGAAGTTTATGGACTGAGAAGCGAGGCAGGAGCAGTGGGTTTCACTTGGTGCCGTTTCAGGAGATGGTTTCCAGCAGAGCTGTGGGCTTGGCTGAGCCCAGGGGATGAGCACAGCCACATCTCAAACAACAGAGAGCTCCACAACAAGAGAGCCATTGTGCCACTCAGTACAACCAAAGCGTGGCATCAGCTCGCAGATCACGTGAATTTTCACCTTTCTGAGTGACACACTGGACAGGAATGAGATTCATTCCTCTCGTTTTCCAACACAAAGGAGTCTCAGCAGCAAAGCTGACTGAAGATAGGTACAATGATAAACTAAACAGGGCTATGCAGTCTCTACCCCAGCCCCGTGTTTTGAGAGCATCACAGACGCAATGCCTACCTGTCACTCCTCTTTGGCTATCACCAATAACCAACACAGCTCTGCATTGTCTGGGAAGAGGCAACACTCTAAGCTGCTCATATGGCACCAAGTACTTCAACCTGATTGCACCTACGTACCTGGCAATCCTCACACAGTCCTAAAGCCACCTCGAAGAACAGGCCGCTCATTCACTGTTAGCAAGATGCTAATGGTGGCAGCCTTCCAGCCCTGCTCCTACAGCATCCCACACACCCACACCTTCCCTTTAACTGCAAAATCATCCTCTCCTCTTCCAGGGCTCACTGCTGTCCCCACTCCAACTCTGATAAAGCCTTGTGAAGGCAGAAGAAACAAGAAAAGCATTACTAGGGTTGTGCAGGAGCATCCATGACGGGGCTGTGTTAGGTTTTAAGGAAAATGCTGCTCCCAGTTAAGGCAAAAGCTAAACCTCTCCTAAGATCAAAAGTGAAAGGAGCTTCTGGCACGTACCTGACGTAGAGTGAAATTGGTACCACTGTGTTTAGAATGATCACATATGACCAGAACATGAGGAAGCCAGAGTAGGAGGCAGAGTTGACACCCTCTGCCCAGGGCAGATAGACCTGGAAGTAGTAGCCCCTATCATGCTCCCAGATACCATTGCCAATGGCGAGGATGAGACACATTAGTGCTAAAAATGCAAAGATCTGGAAAAAAAATCAAAAAACAAACCAAACCAATCAAAACCAAACAAAATGAATTACACTTTTAAAACAAGGAATTTATAATGTACAGGTTAATCAGAAGACCCTCATGGGATAGGGTTGGATAGGCTGAATCATAGGAAACTGTGCCTAGGGATGAAGAGGGAAAACCAGCAAAATTATGATACTTTCAACTCAAGAACAAAGCTACACAGTGCAGTCTGGCAACTTCAGATTGGAAGTCCTCCAACAGCTGGGGATTTAAATCCCAAGCAGACATCTCAGCTAGGGTGGTTACAGCAGTCTACTGCAGAACACCACATCTCATTAGAGGAGAGTTGAGCTGAGGGTCCTCAAACATCTGGCTGCACACTTGGGAATAGAAACTGCCTGGATGACTTTACTTGGCCATTTGCCAGATGTATCACAGTCTTCCTCACAATTTCTGAAAGACTACTAGGAGTAATCCAGCACTGTACAGTCTGGAATTCGGCACTGGATATTATTCTGACGGTTAGAGGAGAGTTAATTGCTTTCTCAAAACTGATGGTTGCCTCGGTGTCTGCCCTCGCAATTTGATTACATTTCCTTTGGGCAAACAAAAAGCAGCACTAACTAGTGATGTGTATCCTTGGGCTTTTGAGAAGCCTGTTTCCTGAAGCCTAAAGCAATCAGGGCAACACCAACTGGGAAGCAAATTTCAAATTGGGGAACCTTACAGAAAACTGGGCCTTGCTCGAGAGCATTATTAACAGACACAAAAACATTACATAGGTCATAAGGCAATTTTTGATTAAAAGAAGACAAGGCTGTAGCAATACAATGATTTGGAAAAGAAGACAAGAAGAACAGGGAGAAGAAGTTAACAGAAGTTAATACAGAAGTTAATACAAACAGAAGTTAATACAAACTGCAAGGAATTACAGAACTATGAATATACAACAGTAATAAAGTATCAAGAAAAGAAAAAAATAAAGTCATAAACAGGTGTGTGAAAAACAAGCATGTTAACAGACAGTCTCATAAGAGGAAGGAGGAAAGAAGAAGAAGGAATTATCTGCCCTGTAGGAGATGAAAAAGGCAGATTATGTTCACTGACACAAAGCACTGTGTGGCTCCATCTGCTAAAAAGCATTTTCAATGCAGCAGGTCCATCTAATTTTAAGATGGAAGCTTAGGGGTTAGTTTTTAACCTTTGATAAGGTTAGTTTTTAACAATGCTTTAAAAACTGGGAAGCCCCACCATCTTGGAATCCTGCTAATAATATTACAATATTTGTAAGGTAGAAATAGTGATGGTGGGGGAGATAAACTGCAGTGAACTTGTCATTCTTCCTGGACAAATGATGAGAAAATGATTCTTTTGGCACAGTCTTTTCCAAACACTTGACATAAAAAACCAATAGAATAATAAAAAAGTGAAGATATGGAGTCATCAGGCTGCACAAAAGAGCAATTAAAAATCATCCTTTGCAAGTATAATCATTAGGGAGGAAATATCAGTAGGTTGGACCATTATGTAAAGGCCATGCAGCAGCATCATATTAAACCAGTAATCAACCTTTTTAAAAAACAATAATTCAGGGACAAACATAGAAAAATTGATGGTAAAGCTAATATTTTCACACTGTAATCTATGGGAGGAAGAAAGATATTTCTATGGAGCAATATGAATCACTTGGTGAAAAGTTCATGCCTGATCAACTCAAGTTTTAATATCAAAAAGCCACAAAAGGGAACTGCAGTAAGAAAAGGTGGCAGACTGAGTTTCAGGGGACACATTATTTCACACATGAGTAGCAGCTTTTCTATTTAATTGCGTGAAGCCAAATAAATTACTCAACTTGTGAAATGGAGACAATATTACGTGCTGGTAAGGAATGTGGTGCAGTGTTTTTAAACCTCTGTGAACCAGAAATTAAAACATACTTCAGTCTGTGCTATTGTAATTATAAGGACTTAAGGATATATGAGAGGCATGACCCACCTCACTGTCCCACAGGTTAAAAATTATCCATTTGCAGAATATCACAATCCATGTAGGAATTTCAGTGTGTGATTCAGCAATAGAAATACACATGGAGCAAGACAGGAGCTGAACTTTCCCAAGGTGTCCCTGCCCTTGGCTGGGGTGCTGGAACAAGATAATCTTTAAGGTCCCTTCCAACTCAAACCACGCTGATTCTATACCACAGCAGCTCTTGCCTACAATTGCAGTTGATTTATGTACATTTTGTTTTCTGTGCACTGGGCATGTCAGTGCTCTCACAACCCCACTCCTGTGCAACACTCGTGCTTGCACAAAGCTCACCAACATTGTTTGTTCTGCGACAAATGCAAAGGACCAAGCCACTAAAAGCAGCCCTGGAGGTTAATTTCTGTGCACAGAAACAACTGTGTGCCCGATGTTGCAATTGTAACCACAGCCCTGAAGAGCACAATGTGAAAAATCATAGGTTTGTGCATGCTCATGGGGCTTCCCAGCATGAACATCCTCCTTCCCTGGGTCCTGCCCATGCACTGCTTGCTAAAGATCCTCTTGGTAAGAATTTTGTAAAGAGGAAGTGACTTTTGACTTCAAGACAAACATTGACTGTTGGAGTGTGAATTAAAACAGTCTCGGTTTCTTGATTGGTACTTTGACTGCTCCGGGATTTGAAGCAGTCAGTTGTTTAAGAGATGAATGTGAGAGCTCTCTTTTTCCGAAAATTTGCTCTCCCTAGCCTGCTACAAAGCAGCTTTTGGAGAAAAAAGCATTTCTGGAGCTGGCAAGTGCATCCCCAGTGGAGGAACATTAACTTCTCTCTCAGATCGATGAGAAACACCTCCAAATGTGACAGAACAGCTATGACTGCCATCTGGGAAGGTTCACTTCTGATTAACCCTTGTTGGGGCAGACCAGGGCAACATTTAACAGGCACTCCCTTGGCGGACCTGCTGTAACACTGCTTTGTGCCTGGAAGTTTTATGGGCAAACAAACACAAAATAACTTTGCCAGTGTTAACGTGGAGTAAGTTTCACTACATTTAGATGACTTATTTATAGTAAGTCGTGGCTGCTTTGTATTCTGCAGCTCAAGAGCACAATATACTGCGTGTTTTTATGACCACGCTCTGTAACCTTCGACCACCCAGTGAGCTGGAAAAACCCAATGCCAAGTCCCCTTAGGTGTGCAAAGAGTCTGGTGTTTAAAGTGTGACAGAGCTTTACTTAGACATCAAAATTTTAGGTTCCTTAAAAATGTGTAAAGGAGACAAACACACCCTTGGCTCCTCCAGCGCCCAAGAACCCAGGCAGAGGCTGATGCAATCGGCTGCAACTTGCTCAGTTTTTTTTAAAACAGAGCCAGGAGGTAAATTCATCTCATTTGTTTTTATAAAGAGAGGCCAAACAGACTGAAAGTTCTGGGTGGAACCCTTAGCTTGTGAAAGGAGATTCAGCAAATCTTAATTGAACATTAAATTCCAGATTCCCGGTTCAGTTTTCCTCTGCTCTGTTTCTGTGCCCTGTGGATCCCCCCCACCGCCAATTCTCCTCTCCAGTCAGAGCACAGCAGAACACCTATGAAAATGTGAAGTTTTTCAAACGTTTGCAAAATTTTGAATGTAAGAGGCCCAAACCTTATTTGGTTTTGCTGCCCACTTCAGGGGAGGAAGGGAAGAAAACACTGAGGGAAACAAGCTGTTGATAACCAAGATTTTCCCTTGGCAGAGATTGGTGCAAAGTTTATAAAATTAAGGGCATGTCCCTTACTGTAAACAGAGCAAGGCCTCAAAAGGGATTGAAGATTACCCTGGAGTGGCTCTCTGTGCTGTGGCACTGCTGGGCACCCCTGGGCTCACCTAAAGGACTTTTGGGATCCCCAGACAAAAGCGGGAATACAGGGGCTGAGATGAAATGTGTAGGCTGGAAGGTGATGCCACCCTGGAGATGTTTGTGCTCTAAACCCCAATGCTGAGGAGGCAGGAAGTCAGAGAGGGCAGGGAGAGCTCAGGACAGCCTTGCTGCCATGCACGGACTGCTCTTGGATGCCTCCTCCAGGGCTTGCTCCAGTGCCTGGGGATGGATCCTGTCCTCAGCTGGCTGCTAGGGTGATCTGGAGAGCAAGAGTAGTAGGGAAGAAGCAGGAACAGTGACCACTGACCACCAGACCTTCACAGTGTTATAAACTGAAGGTGGTACAGCATGCCTGTGAAAGCATGACAAATTTGCACTTAAAGGAAAATAAAATCTGAAACTAAAGACCTTTTCTTCAAGCAACATTGATTAAAGTAGTGTCAGAGTGTGTGTTTTCCTTCCCTGAGTGGCTTTGAACTCAAGCAGTAAAATTTTGAGAGAGTCTGTAAAAGAATCACTATTTCTGCGTGGAAGTATTTGCCATTAGTTAAAACCGCTGATGAGCTTAACCCTCAAATTAGATCTGTTTTTCAATCTGAGAAGAGTGCCTGCTATGTAAGATTAGTGTTCTCAAATTTCCCAGCTGCTAAAACCACCAGTTTCTGAGCATTAATGAGACCATGTCTAATAATTTATCCTAACGTGTTAAGTCAGGAGCTGGCATCATGTAAATTAGCAAACTCAATTACCAAGTCCTATGCAGATATCACCAGAGATGCCAAGAAATCGGGAGGAAGAGAGAGAAATGCAAATGTTTATTTAAATAGAAAATGACAAAATTACTAGAAGAAAAAAGGGCTTTGCAGGCTTCAAAATATTTCTCACACAAAAACACAGAGCAAGGGAGAGTAGAGAAAATGACAAGCTCAGAAGAAAAGTCTTTAATTCTGTCAATGTAATGGCCTTGCTTTGCAAGGTGGGCTGGCAGAGGCGCTGCAGAACTGAAGCTGCTAATAAATTATGATGTACTTTTTCTTTTTATCATTAGTCACTTCTGATATTCCCCCATTTGTGTGGACAAAGAAGTGGAGCATTTGGAAATGATGAACACATCTGAAGAAAGGAAGACACATTAATCAGACTTACCACCAACACAAGGACATTCATGAGCCGATCGATGCTTGTTCGCTTAAAAGTTGTTTTTCCGCTGTTCTGCATGAGTTTCGTGTCTGGCCCTGGAGATGAAGCACACTTGTTAATTTTAGTAATAAAGCTTAGCTGTTCTAAAGCCGATTCCCTCTGAGGCCCCACTGTGCTTTTCAGCATAAATAACCATTACAGCTCTCATGAAGTCAGGTACACACCATTTAGAGTGCAGGTGGGAAACTTGGGCAGAAACAGGTTTAGTCATTTGTCTGATATTATATGGAGAGAGTCACATAAAACCATTAATTCTGGACTTTGACTCAACTCTTTTCTTTAAACATTCAAGCCGCCCTTTCAGGTTAAATAATTTTTCACATAATACCTGATATTGCTATGTTATTGGTGACATATTACGTGTTATCTCACATGTCTAGAGGAGTATAGAAACAATAGAAGGACTATGCTCATGGAAAGCATAGATCTAATCAAAATATTATTGATGACCCTGATATTCCAATGTGGATTAAAATCACATAGAAATGATACAGAGTGTTTAATTCAATACACTTGAGAGAATTCTTAACCAAACTTAATCGTTACATTCTTTCTTAGTCATTGATCAAAACTCCCCTCCTGTACTTTGCTGCGTGGATTTCTGAAACAAGAAACTTTTTTCTTCTCATAGCTAGTAGAAGCATAAATACTTGATTCCTTTGTGCGTGTAGGATGTGATGTGTCCCCACCCCAGTGCTGCTGGGGTCTGCAATCCACATGTCAAGTCTTTTTACCTACCAGCATAAATAACGAGTCCAAAGCACCACTCTGTGTTCCTGATAGTACAGCCCCTCAGCAACATCTTCTCGTTGTCCAAGGCGTACTTCTCTCCCCGAAGAGTAAGAGTTCCTGTGAATTTGTCCAGTTTGTTATTTGGTGCCTCACATCTGACTTCTCCTGCAAAAATAAGGTAGAAGCAAAAATGGAAATCTTGGTCCAGAAAGGTGTCATCAATACTACATTCCCAGCTGTTCCTCAAGGAGACAATATTTCACACTCTAGTTGCGGTCGACTCCTAACCCTGCCATTCCCATTCTATATCTTAAATTTACTGATGTTCTGGGATGTTGCTGCTTCCCCATATTCATCTCATAATTCAAAGGACCACAGTGAACTTGCATTTATCCAATCCTTTGAACATGGCAATTTTTTATTGGTAGAGTACAAAACAAAGTTTCCACAACTTTTATGTGGGTGAGAAGAAATGTTGAACCAGCAACATACTTTTAATCCATTCACAGCAAGTTCATAGTGGTAGGATGTCACTGGATAACTTTAGCTAAAAGCGCTGACATCAGCTTTTTTCCTATTCCATTTTCTCTCAAACTGCAGGAGCCCAAGTGAATAAAATCATAGCCTAAAGGCTGCAGAAGAGTAATTAACTGAGGTGTCTTTGTTCACTGTTTTTTAATTTCATCTGTTTTATAACTCAAGTCCCAGGAGCACATAAAAAGATACCGCTACCTTCTTTGGCCACACAGCTGACACAGTAAGTGATTGGAGTGTCTATTTCCACGCTTTATATTTATTTCTTGTATTAAAATGTGTTCAGATACCTCAGTATAAAAATGAGTATTTAAATCAACAGCTGCTCCTGACATTTAAAGATTCAAAGCAGAGCTCTGTGGATGTATTGAGAACTGGAAAATACAAATATGCCTTACTGAAAGGCAATCTAAGAGTTCAGTCTGTTCACTTAATCAGCAGAAACATTAAAGTTATTTTGATCGCAGGCTGTAAATACCTACAAAAAGACTGTCATTTGCAGAGAGTACAGTTCTTCTAGCTGTTCTCAGATTTACACACCAGACTCAAGAGACTGGAAACAAAATCCAGAGAAGTCCAGGAGAAAAGTACAGCTTTAAGTGTCATGATCTTCTTCACCACTACATTTTAAAATCAAACATTACGCAAGTGATTAAAAAAGCAGCTCTAATCTAGGGCAGACAAACCATCAGACATGAAAGATCAAACAATTAGGAAATTCAGTGACTCATGTGGCATCAGAATTTGTACTAACAACTATGTTGGTCTTCTATTTTATCATCTGGTTAGTCCAACAGCGGCCAGACCTGTGCCCCATCATTTCCGAAAAGTCTCCAGTAACGAGGCCCATCTCACTGCCGCCCTTACAGCACCTTGAAAAGCATGAAGGGAACAGAGGCTTTGCACTCAAGCAGCACAATGCTTGGCAAAGCAAACCCAGGGCACGGTGTCCCACCAGGAACGCTGTGCCTGCCGTGGGACAGTGCTCCTGTGAGCACCTCGTGTGTCCACATCTGCTTTCCCATAAGCGGGTGGGCCTGGGCTACTGATGTGCAGATTTTGAGATCAAAAGGGATTCGTCTGGATGAGACTGACCACAAAAGAGTGAGAAGCTCTAAAGATCCCCCCAGAACAGCTGCACTGAGCCCAGTACCTCTGCAGCTGAAGGCAACGCAGCCAGGCACCGTGTCTCCTGTCCCCCTCTCCCGCTAACAGCAATAAGATATCTGGAGTGCATTTCAGCTGGAAGAGTTAAATACTGCCAAATCGACGTGTGATAAGTAGAGGGTAACTGAAAAGTACTGTTGCCTTTCTGGTCTCCCAGTTCCCCAAATCAAACAAAGAAATTCAGTGTTTTGCAGGCATCTTCCTTATCTGAACCATCAAACAAACATCGTAACTCACATTAAGCATTCCACTGAGTGCCTGTATTAGCTGCACAACCCTGTCCTCTCTTCCTGTCTTAAAAAGTAATTAGATAAAGAGTTACATAAATATTTAAATATTTCTACAGAGGTTTGCAAAGGGAAATGCAAGGCTGGGTCTGATTCCAGGCACTCTTCCCAGTACACTGTCAAATATAAATCATCCTGGGAAACATTTTATTCATTTTAAGTATTGTGAAGGGGCCACTTTTATTTACAACATAAGTAAAATAGGGATTTACAGAATAAATAAATATCTGATAAGAAAATTCTCAATTTTCCAAAATATTTTTAAATGTTTTTTAATTAAGCACTTCCAAGAACACAGCACCTTAGATAAGCATCACACTAAACATGCTTGAAAAATTATCTAAGATTAAGATTTTGCTTATAAATTGATAGGCACTTCAGCCTGCTCAGGAAAATAATTAAGGCATGCCACTCCAATTACTAACATTAAGCTTCTAACAGCACCTGTAAAAACGTATTTCTCAAGACCTAAAACACTCAGAACCTCAGACATCACTTCAAAGAAACCCTGATGTACTGAGCTGACACTTGGCAAAAACCACACGTATTATTGCATAAAACCTCAACAAAGAAGGCAAAAGAAACTCTACCAGAGACAGTCTCAACCATGCACTTTGCCACATCCCCACCACTTGTCCAGGAATCATCTACTTATTACAAAAACTTTTTTTTTTCTAAAATTATTTTCCCTCTTTGTCTAAAAAATATTTCCCGAGAGCCTGCAATCCTTGAGGCATTCCAAGGACACCAGCACTCATTCCACCCCTTTCCATAATGACTCCTCCTGTAATCCTGACCTTGTATCTAAGCCAGCAGGCCACTGCAGAACGTGACTAACACCACTTGGTCTGTTCCCTCATCTTCTCTCCACAGACAGATGATGTGTGAGCATGGAGTATTCTGGTTTTGACAGATCTAGCTCCTTTCTCTGAATGTGCTGGTAAGTATTTTCTGATATCCAGTGACAGGACAAAATGGTTGAAGTCACACCAGGAGAGGTTCAGACTGGACCTCTTAGGAAACATTTCTTTACTGAGAGGGGGACCACTCACTGCAACAGGCTTCCTAGAGAGGTGATTGATGCCCCCAGCCTGTCAGATTTAAGAGGCATTTGGACAGTGCCCTTAAAAACACACTTTAATTTTTGGTCAGCCCTGAAGTGGCCAGGTAGTTGGACTAGATGATCATTGTAGATCCTTTCCGATTAAAACATTCTATTCTATTCTATTCTATTCTATTCTATTCTATTCTATTCTATTCTATTCTATTCTATTCTATTCTATTCTATTCTATTCTATTCTATTCTATTCTACTCTATCCTATCTTGTATTTGATACAGTAAACAGCGCTGAGAAAGGACACATGTCCTGTTAAGCACATCTATACTGCTTGCCTTTAGGTATTTTAAAATTCAGTCTTTATTGTGGCATTGAGAGAGGAAAGGAATGGTTTCAGGGGGAGGCTTCAGGCTGGGAAGTAGTCACCTGTCCTGTGTGCACAGTTAGTCCTCAGGTCTGGGAAGTGCCGCTGATCAGAAGATGAATGTAATCGGTGCATCAGCATTGCTGCGTCAGTGTGCAAGTGCAGTGTGAAAATGTTTTGAGGTCAGACCTAAGCATAAGGTTTTGGGAAAACAGTTTCCGTTGTGCAGTTACGTGAACTCTTGTGCTGGGTTTCAAGGTGGGTAGCCTCGACATGTACAGACAGACACAAAAGAAAAGTGTCCATCCAGAAGAATTGCCACCAATTAACTGCCAGGTTATAGCCATGCATGGCACCAGGACCTGCAAGCAAAGAGGGACCTTTTTCCTTTACATGTGGTGTTGATACCTGTTGTATAGACTGCAGAGTGCCTGTTCTGTTTTGCTGGCACTGTTTCCAGAGAAGTCCTAGCAGGGGGCAGCAGACAGCTTGGAAGGAAGAGTCCCAACCACCCTCTGTAATTTGGGCAAATCTTCTGGAAAGTGAATTTTACATTTATACTCACCATTGAACTCTGTCAGCTTCTGAAGATCCTCTCCAAGCTCCGCAGTGACTGTCAGTGCCTGCTTCACCTTCAGGTTTGTTTCACTGTGACAAACAATATAAGACAAAAATATGAACTGAAAGTCATATGTGAATTGAAAGCTCTCCCCAAAAGTCACTTCTGCTCTTGAGGACAGTCTTTTTCCTCAGACATATGATGGACTGTGATACCATATACCTGTTTCACCTGGCCAAAGGGTGCAAATTGTCTCTTTCAGCTGCAGTGACAGGCATTCAGAGGAATGCTGGGCATGGTACCAGAGGTGAAGAGGCTCTGTCTCCTTAATTTCACTCATGACACATTTAAACCCAAGGTATCTAAGCATATAGGAGAGCTCTGCATCTTTTCTTCCATGTTATTCTGATCTGGAAGATTACTTCAGTCCTGGGACTAGCTAGCTGGGGAGTTGGAAATGCAATGTCAAAAGAATACTGCATTCATTCATGGCCTCTTAGAAGTGGAACTTGTGTGTATGAAAACTACAAATCCATTTTCGGCAGAAATCAGATGGGGAAAGTCGAGAGGGCTGTCTGTAGGGTCTTAGGAGATACAGAATTTCTTAAAATCTCTGGTCTTGCTTAATCCCTCAGACTGTTGCTAGCTCTGGGCAATGCAGAAAAGGTGATGCAAACTGGGTCATTAAGATGAGGTCAGCTCCAGTTTATTTCAATTAATACAAGTTGCAGCCTTCTGACTTTGTGGCCAGTTGTGTCCTGGAGTGGGCAGCATTTGGAAGCCTTTGCTGTGTGCTTGCATTGATATTATTCGATAGCAGTCCAAAGGAGATTACCAGAGTTATTCATTATGATTTTCTCACCCAGATAAACTCTCTCAAAGAAAATACTGAACGAGATAAAAGAAACAGCTTCTGCCGGGGTTATTGCTAGTGTGATATTGCAGGAACATGTCTCTAACCAACTCTCAGTGCTAGAAGAACTGTCACTGAAAAGTAAAGCCCCCTCCTCACATGACATTTGCACTCAAGAAGCAAAAGTATCCAATGGAAGATGTTATTTTCAAGATACCTACCCAAAGGTTATTCTGCATGTTGTGAAGCTCTTGCTACCAAAGCTATTGCAGGAATGCCTGCAGCACCCAGGGTCACCAGGAATGTGGCTTTGCAGTGGTGGCAGTGATTGCACGCCAGGGCCAGGCTCACTTACCCGTCCAGCTCAGCCGTCTCGATGTACGTCAGGCTGTGTGGCTCACTGCTCGACAGCAACAGGAGATCAGCCTGAGCACAGACAGAGAGACAGACAGACAGACTTGGCATGAATTCACACAGTCAGCAGGCACTGCAGAGCAGCGCTGCTTGTGGTTACTGCCACATCATCACTATGACTGATTCTCTTGTAAGTGATAAGAGTGGCAGAGAATAACTATGATCAGGGTAGAGAGAAACGGTACTCACTGTCACAAAGTTGTTGTTTTCTAGTTTTAGTATATCCCCCACTTGGACATTCATCCATTTTTGCTCCTTTAACCTGCAAGGAAACTTCTAGTAAGTAAGCACATACAGCAAATGCCACTGGGGAAAGAGGGGAACTTGGCTCTGCTCCTGAAGCCAGATTGTAGGTGCCATCAGGACTTGGGAGCAGGGCCTGCCATGATGTGTCCTGATCCATACAAAGCTGGAGGACCACCACAGTACCAAAAAAAAAAAAAAAAAAGCAAAAATCAGTAAAAGCACTGTTTGAGCTGACCCATGCTGGGTTGAGACCAAGCCCCACAACAGCAGCGCAGGCCACATGCACTGTCCTTGTCCTTGTCTCTGCACTGACTATTCCCTTCCTTCCTTCTCTTACAGGGCCACATTGCTTAAAAAACCCTCTCTGCTTTGTGTAAGAGACTTCACCTGGGAAAACTGCGGACTGTTTTAGGTTTTCCAACTGGTATTAAGGGCAAGAGTAACCAGCTGTCAGGAAGGTCGGTGCAGGTGCTTTGGCTGTGCACTTGCCTGTCTGAACCACGTCTGCCACGGTCTTCACAGCACTAAGCTAGATGTGCACGCAGGCAGCCAGCTAAACTGCAAGCACCAACACAGCCAAGTCAAGATAGCTGTATATGCAAATTCTAGGGGTGAGAAATATCAGTCTCAAAACAGGCCTGGGAGCTCAAGCTTGAACTCAGTTCAATCTTGCTTATTCAGTGTTGGTCAGAGCTGGGCAGGATCTGTGGTTTCCAGCTTTTGAAAAAGGCAAAATATTATAAAATTTCTGTGTCAAAATGTGTTTCCTAGACACAGTAACTAACACACAGTAAACTAAGAAACTGGCTTACTTAGTAGAGAGCACAAAAAACTATGTCTCTATTCTTCCGTTTCCACTTACATTTTTAACTGATCATCTGTTGGAATGTACACAACATACTGCTATCTATAGTGGGGAAAAAAGTCACAGAAGGCTTCACAGCTGTCTTCAGCTGTGTCCTATGCATAGTTGGACTCCATGGAGCTGCAAGTAAACAGCACATCTGTCTGCCATGAAAGCCAAAGCCTCTGCTATTTTTTCTGCAGGAAAGAACAGTGCTAGCAGTACAATGTCCAAAGCACGCAGCTGAAATGTTTTGGGTACATCTAAGCCAGAAGTGCTACACACACTCCAAGTATAATGAAGTGTATGTGGGAGCTATTCCAGCTTCATAATTTGAAACAACTTGTTGATAATGCCTAGTTTTGCTTAATGCAAAATAAATGCTATGAGCATAAATGGACAAAGAAGATAGCTTTGCTTGTTACTTCTGGGGTAAGGAGTAAAATAATACCAAAATCTGAAATTCTTACTTAAACATTAATACCCAGGAACGGAGAAAGAGTTTAGTTTTTGTCAGCACAAGGTCACAGCCATAATGTCTGCACAGATTTTGGGACTGTGTCTAGGGTTCATTAATCAGACACATAGTCCAAAACTGCATGATGAACTAGTGGTGTGAAACACAATTCAATTTTAAATTGTTTAGTGATCCTTGAGAATCACACACACACACACACACAAAATCAAAAATATTACTAATAAAATGTTTTTCCCTTTTTTTGAGAATTACAGCAAAAACGACTTACATGCCATTGATCAGGACCTGGACTGGGCGGTTGTTGACGTGTTTGTCGCTTTTGTGTCGATTCTGAAAATCGGATCAGAAGGTTAAAAGGCGTTTCCAGGAAACCAAACACACAAGAGCTATAGGCAGTTCATTAACATTTTAGGTTTCCACCCAGCTGGCTGAATGGGTCAGGCAGATTAGGGTCACAACTGAGTCAGTGTCCAGCACATGTTTACGGCAGTAGCACAGGGCATAACCAGACTGCAAAGGGAAACAGGCAACACTGGGCTTGCTCTTTGAGAGAAGAAAGAGGGTAGAGCCTTACATGTCACTTTAGCACAGCCACGACTCAGCTGGCATTGCTCCTACCCACATAAGTTTGTAAACACCGGAGAAATTCGTTCCACTGCTCTCATATGGAAAGTGGCCACTGGTGTTCTGATATTGCTCCATTGAGCATCAAAATCATTTTAATAATGAGAGAAAATCAGATGCTAAATTCAGCTCTAATATCACTCTGTGAAGTCAATTGGGCTTTTGACCATTAGCTCTGATGAAAGCAGACTTTGGCCAAAGGTAGGCAAGTTTGAAAAATCACAGGTGGATTGAGCACTTGCTTCCTACCAAATTTTTTTCCACCTACATTGTGCTAGATGACAGAGGATGAGTTCTCCAAAGTGGAAGCCTAAGAAAAGATTTCTGTGACTGCATCCAGACATATCTATGAGTGACCACATTTTCAGACATGCTGAGCAGTTTCAGAGAAAGTCAATGGAGCTGCCTGGCTGCTCAGCAATTTGGAAATTCTAACTCCTGTTTCAGTAACAAACTATAGATTTTGGGGACTTAATCTCAGACCCTATCTTGGCCACATACTAGCTCTCTGAATGCTTGCCACCAACTGTGTTTAAGTGGCTTATTTCAGTTACTGTGCTGAAGAATCACTGGCCAACTCCAAAGTACAGGTCAGTAATACAGATCTTACAAAATCATCAATGGCATCCTTGACTCCTGATACAGCCAGCACCAGCACCAGGGGCACCACTGTTGTAAACCAGGCCAGCGAGGAAATCTGAGGAATCAACTGTAGAAAGAAAAAATCTGAGTTAAGACATTTCCTGCCAGTTCAGAAAACCACTGCTTCCTAATCAAGCTGCCGACAACATTTTTCTATGATGCCTGAATATAGAATAAAGACAGAAATGTAGCTCTATCCCTGATATGTGATCCCCCAAAGGTGGGAGAGCCAGGGAACCCATGTTTTCCTTACAAAACAAGCTATAATTTAAGTTAGAAAAATGGAGCTGTCAGAAAGTGTAGTGGGTTGCTCTTTCTTGTTTGCAGAATTAGGACTGCAAAGTTCCCAGTGTACTTCTTTGGAAGTACTGACACGGGCAAGCCTGCTGTGAGGGACCCAGAGCTATCTGAGCAAAACCAGCTGTGCAGAGCTGCCAAAAGCTTCTGTTCTTTGTTTCAGTAATTTTTCACATTTTGCTGAAGTAAATTTCACGTCAATGGACAATGCAAGCTGTTGCCAGGGCTGACCTTGCTCTCCCAAGAGCAACACAGCCATTTTTGTTTCCTACATCTTTAATATTGAGAGGACCAAAGAGTTGAAGGTGATTCTGTCAGGCCGTCAGTGATGCAGAGGGAGATGTCTTACCCCCACACAGTTCTCCCCTTCCTCTAGGAGCAATGTGAAACCAGCATTAGTGCGTCCCTCAGTTAGGATCTGGGAAGTGTCAGCTCCATGTGCGTTGTGAAGTTGACATTTATGCACTGTCACAGCCCAGATCCTACAGGCACCATAGCCCTGCTCAGCTGTAGAGGCTGCAACTGCTGCCTTCTCACATACCCTGGAAAATGCATGTCCCACTGGTGTGTGACAAAGGAGTGGGAGACAGAGGCCCCACAGCCTGCCCATCACATCCGCTCCTGATGCAGGAATAGTCCCACAGGGACGGAGTGAGGCATAATAATTAGATGGAGAAATATGCAGACTAAGGCCTGCACTCTTTAGGATACCTTGATGTAAAGAAAAAGCTGTGTGCTTTTACATATAGTCAAACCTAGATGGCCCAGCAAAACACACAGTGGAATAATTTAAAGCAAATACTTTGAAATACTATGAATTCGGCAAACAGCTAGAGTGCAGTACAACAACGCAGGAACAGTGCTCTCAGCTTAGCTGAAAAGGCACCTTCTCTTGAAAGATATACATGCACTGAAATTTCAAAAACTCATTCCCTGTGAATAAGCAAAAAACATCGTATGTGGTTTGCTGCAGGCTTAACCGCTAGCATTTCACCTTTGCTTTTTTGAGCTGAAATTGTTAAAAAAAAAAAAAAAAAAGCATTTGAAATGGGTTATTTTGCACATTTGTGTGCAGTGAAATGGTCAGCTTTCAAACATTAAGCTTGAAACATGATCAAAATTATACCCTCCTTTTGATAATGTGTATTCTGATATGACTCAACAACAGCAGAGTACACAGCAAGGTGCAAAGGGGCAGAAATCCTGATACGAATTTATCCGGTGCATTCAGTTTTCAGGGTATCATTAGCAACAGTGATGAGAAAAGTGCAACTCAATGCCATTACAACCCTCAGGGTTCAATAGTGCTGCCAGTGTCAGACACACTCCATACTGAACACCTTCTTTACCCTGGAGAGGCAAGCAGCAAAATCCAGCTTTATGCAAACTAACCACAACCTTGAGCCTTCCTGATGTTAACTCCTTCCTTCCCAGGGAAACACCTCAGGTTACAAATGTGTCCTTCTTGCTGCTTCCTTTGTGACTGTGGAATTTGCCTTAAAATCTATGGGTAGGAGGCAGCTTGGCTTTATACTACAGGATGAGTAAGTAATGCAAACCTGAGGACAGCCAGGAGCACTCAGATGTAGACACAAAGGGATAATAGGGCAGGGCATGAAAAAGTTGCACAATTTGTTGAAAACTAATTAACTTTTTTTTCTTCATTTAGTTCAAACCCTCATATCCAAAGGTAAGAGATAAAATTGCTTTTTTTTCTGCCCTACTTTCTGTGTACTGTAGGGTTTTACTAAGATGCTAATTCACAACAGGAATATAGCTTGCACTTCATTACACCTATCAAACATAGACTGGCTTTGATAACAGATAACACAGTCTGCTGGAAACAGCACAATTATTTCATACCTGCAAAATCAGCAAGAAAAGAAAGTAAGCATTGGCTATCCGCTGAAACTGTTCAAACAGGTTGAGAGGCAGGAAAGTGAAGAAATTGTATTTTGATGTTTTAATTGAATTGTTCTGTAGGGAAAAAAAAAACGAAAATAAGTAGGATTGGTAAAACAGGAAACAAAATTACAGCACAACACATTTCAACTGTGTCTTACTTGCTTATATTTAGCAATAGCATTGTTTCCAACAGCAGCTCAAAAAGCGTTTCCTTTTCCCCCATACAATCATGCCAAGTCTGGATAAACAGAGAATTCCTCTTGGAATGGGTGAAAACATGATGCTCAGCTTATGCCAGTGCTGCTGCAGGTAGATTAACTTGCATGTAGTTGCTCATAACATCTTCCCTTTATTAATAGTCTTCTTACTTACACAGTGCACAAAGAAAATTGAGAACTGTAACCAGAAGACAACAATTTTGCTGTTAGCATCTACAAAGGAGGGTTGGAAAACACATGCCAGGTCAACCATCTGTAGCTTGTCTGGTGCTTTGAAGTACCCATTGGCTAGACAACCCTATGGGAGCTATACATCCTCCCAGGAGCAGAATGTGACATTTTTATTATAATTTTCAGCTGATTCAGCAACCTTTCAGCTCAGCAGCTTCAAGGAGTGGCTTGTTTCTATTCCACGAAGATCACTTGGATGTGGTGTTGTGCAAACAGTCACTAATACAAGAATTCACCATTTCAGTAAGAGAGCTGCAGCTCTGTTCCCTATTTCCAGTTTCCTTTTCTAATTGCGGACGGCCCCTCCAGCCACAAGAAGTGGCTGCTCCCCTGTCTGTTTTTTGCAAACCACAGAAAGACCTAAGCTTGATATTGCAGAACTGGGTATTTTCTTCCCCAAAGATCAGAGCAGTCTGGTCCAATACTTGCCACCAGCCAGACAGGCTCAATCCATCATACTGACCCACCAGCTGGGGCTGTCCCTTTAGTTTTCAGGTGTGCTAGACCATCTTTTCACATGATGTTTAACAGGCCTGGTCCAGGTTTAGTCCTGGAAGGATGAATGCCACCTGTTGTGAGAACATCTTAAATTCTTCCCCCTAGAAGCTCTCCAGACAATGCCCATCAACCCCCTTCCAGGGAACCTAAGGTGTGACAACACAAGGAGGCAGATATGGAGCACACCTGAATTCCATAATAAATATGCTGGTTCAACAGCAGAGAAAATGGTGATTGCAGTATTTGTAATAGCCTTTAGATATTGCTAAGCTGGTGGGAGGACAGGAGCTACTAAGTATGAATCACAGCCCACTTCTTATCTATGCATTAATCTAGGACCTCGACATCTACACTGACACACATCAGCATGTTTCCAGCACTAAACCAATTATTTCAGGTTACCATCGAAAGGTATGTGTGGGGGAAGCTATTCCATTTTAGGCAGTTACTGGATTTCTCTGTGTTCAGACACACAGTACAGCATATGTTCTTCAGCATTAAATTAATGTTTTATCCCTTGGACAAGCCAAATGAGTAAATCTCTAAAAGGGCAGAAATGAAAACAGCCTTCATAGAAGAGCTAGCCAAATCCCCCTGTTGATTGCGCTCCAGCAAGAAAAGATATTTATCAGTGATCATCACATAAACAATATCGCCTGTCTCCCGATATCATGTAGCTACCTGCAAATGTGGTTAACTCTGTCTGTGCCATGACACATAGACATTTAAACCATTAAATCTGGTTTATTTGAAAATCCTTAACCGTGGGGTATGTGTTGAGGACAGGCTCCATGGACGCTGCAGAAACAGAAGCAATGGAATAGCAGCATTCTCTGCACACCCAGCATACTGGGAACTAAATTGCTTGACAAGACTGTGTCCACCAGGCACAGAGTCTAGCAGATTTTTAATAAAAGCTGGATCTAAATATATAAATCTGCCCACTATTCTGAGGACAAGTATCATGACCACTTACTTAAAGAAAAAAGAGAAGACTTGCTGCAGGAAGAAGTAAATGCAGGGCACTTGACCTTTGTGCGTCAACAGATTTCAGAGGGTCACGTATAACATGGGAAAAACTACTCAGTAAACACTCAGATAAAGTTTATAGATCTTTGCCTGCAAAAATCTCAGAGGGGAATAAGAAAATAATAGGAGTGGTTTATTTCAATTCCTGCCTTCTATTTCTGTCCCTTAATTACGTCAGGAAAATCATTGAATGAACCACAGCCATTCATTTTTATTTCCTATTGCCATTAGGCATGGTAAAAACCCCAGACATAACAGCTTCCAAATGCTTAACTGCAGGAATCTGGACATCCAGTGTTTTCTCCATAGTTGTTCAGGATCATGATATTGTTGGGCACACACTGTCTTTTGGGACACTAGGGCACTTTAGACCTGAGGATAAGGACAGGGAGTATTATCATGGATCTTCTCATTACTCTAGAATCCATAATTAAAATTCATCACCAGGAAAAAAGGAACTTGTAATTACTATAAATATTTCTAATTCAACACAGAACTTGTTCATGGGCTAAAGGAATATCAATAGCAAATCATAATGGCAAACTAGGGAAAACTTCAGCCTTTCCAAATCAAAGCTCTGTATTCCCACATCACAGATACAGCTGAAACACTAAGCAAGGTATCATATAATCATAGAAACATCGAATGGTTTGGGTTGGAAGGGAGCTTAACGATCATCTCATTCCAACCCCCTTGCCATGGGCAGGGACATCTCCCCCCAGACCAGGTTGCTCAAGGCCCCATCCAGCCCAGCCTCGAGCACTTCCAGGGATGGGGCATCCCCAGCTTCTCTGGGCAACCTGTGCCAGTGCCTCACGCCCCTCACAGTAAAGGATTTCTTCCCAGTATCTAATCTGAACCCACTCTCAGTTTGAAGTCATTCCTTTGCCCTGTCACTACATGCCCCTGTAAAAAGTCCCTCTCCATCATTCTTATGGGGTCCCTTGTGGTGCAGGAAGGCCACAGTAAGGTCACCCTGAAGCCTTATCTTTTCCAGGCTGAACAAACCCAGTTCTCCCAGGTATCATTTATGTTTTCAGGCAATACTACAGGGCTGTGTGCTTTGACAGCTCAGGCTCTTGGCCAGCTACAGGGAAATCTCAGTTGGCCTCTGCTGTTGATCTTATCCTATTCTGTGATGCTAAACATCATCAAACCCTGTCAGTCTTCAGAGCTGGACCAGAACCTGACTCTAGGGTGGGAGGGGTGCTACGGGAGCCCGCACCACTGCAGTGTGTTAAATAGTCCACATGCAGCCATCATTTCACAAGCAATGCCTCTAACACATCACCTGCCTCACTGTCCCCATGCTCTGCCTCCAGTGAGGGAGACTCCCATAGAGAAAAAGTCACAGAGAGGAATAATCTTTGTAACAGCAATTAGGTAATGAGAGGCCTTCCTGAAACTTCTGGTTTTCCTATAGATTAATAAAAACCAACAGCTAAGAAGAGCAGTTCTAGGGGCTAAGCACAAAGATGGGGATGGGGAGCTTTACATTTACTCCCTGATCTGCCCTAGGCTTCTGGTTGTCCAAGGACAGTCCCTGCATGCACCTGTGTCCTAAATGAGCGGGTCTGAGTGTGGTTACCCACAGCCAGCCTGAAGCTCTCCAGATGCGAAGCTTGACACCAGAGCAGTGTTGTCTGTGGGTGAGGGATTATTCTCATCTGCTCTTTTCAGGGGCTAGATTCACACCTCCTGGAGGTGTGACTCCACCAAAATGCTGTCCCTAAGAATAGTGCTCATCTCTCTACAGTTACACAAGTCCAGATCTGGCGGATGAGCTGTTACTTTGGGGGTGTTTTCAGAAGCCCGCCTGTGACGTCCAACAGCAAGCAAAACTCAGCAGATGGCTTCTACCTTAGTTCGCTGAGCAAACAAATCATCTCCTTGCCATAAAAGTCACTGGAAATAAGAGACACTGATGCTTTTTTGGCTAGATTACAGGGGCTAAAGGGTATGGCAAGGTATTGACCCTCGGAATTTATACCCCTGACTCAGTGACATAATAGTTCCCAGCAGCTGGACAACCTAGCCCTAAGTAAATTTTAGCAGGGCTTTGCTGACCCCACAGGGAGGTGTTATGCCACAACACTCGGCAATTTCCCTGGTATCTGTGTAGCACAAGGTACAGACCAATGGAACAGCTGAGAAGCAGAAATGTCTTTCCCAGGTGTTTTGATAGAACCTTGCCAAGGAGGTGGTAGAAGCACAATTCCGTGGCACTCTTGTTTAACTGCAGCAGTGCCACTGGAAAGCACACAGAAGCCATAAGCAGAAATGTGACCACAGGGCTGTGAATGTTCTCATGAAGATTTTTAATAAACTCGTGTCACAGCGCAATATGGTGCCACCAAGGCTTTGTTTTCACAGGGAGTACAGAACTGTCAGACTAGATCAGTTTTAAGCCTCCCAAGTTTACTGGCTTATTTCTGATGGTGGGCAGCAGCCCCAGCTCGACAGAAGACTGATAAAGGCCTAAAGGATGTGATGGTGTGAATCTGGTCCCTGTAAAGGTCCCTGTAAAAAAGTAAACTCCCAGGAGTAAAAGACTGGCCAAACACCAGAAATAAAAGTGTCAATTTCCAAAGCACAGTTCTCTTTTCTTCTCTTCCCCCCCCCCTTTTTTTCTTCCCTTTAAACAGAAAAAGGACAGGAATATCTTACATATGTAACCCCTCGACCCTCTCTTGACAGCACTAATGAAGTGAGTTCCAGGGTCTCATCACATATTGGGTATTGCAGGAAAATCTGTAGGAAAGTGCCGCCACTGGTTGTGTTTTTTCATGTTGTTCCTTCTGTCTGGTGTCACCCCATTACTGAGCAGTTAATCATCAGTGTGGTGAGTGTCCTTGTCATGGTGGTGCAAAGGAGGACACAGGGTGGCATGGCCTGACAGCCTCATGTCATTGCTCACAGACAGGCCAAGCACAGCACCTAAAGGTCTTGTCTCTTAGTTATCTCCTCCAACAACACTGTGCTCTCCTCTGGCTTGGCTCAGTGCCTGCTGCCTGGCAGGAAGGAGGAAAGAAGGCGGGGGCAGAGCACTGCTGAGTGGTGCAAAGAAGGCAAACTCCAAACCACTGTATTGTTTTCATTATGGTCTCACACAATAAGGCTCCCAACCAGTGTGGTAGGAGTTTTCTCTCCATGAAGAGTCTGATGAAGAGTGGAGGACTGGATCCAAAGGAGTCTATGGACTTCACTGAAGATCACATCTGGCACAGCTCAACATTTATGTGCTTCTCAGGGGCCTAATATGCCTTGAGGGCCTTGACCTCACCTGGTGTTTCCATCCACAACCCCTGTCCAGAACTCAGGAATTCACTTAAGCTCAGCCATGAGCCTTCTATCCTCACTTGAGCTACTTTGTAGGAGTCCCCATCTCCAGACTGTCACCTGTCCTAGTTTCCCAGATATATCTATCCAGCTCTACTTCCTTGATGGACCTTGGACCTCTGGTGTAGACTTGTCTTCAGCCCTGTCTCTCGCCCCTCCTGCCTGGGCTCCCTAAGAGGGCCTTGGACCTGGTTCATCACCTCACCTTGGAATGACCTCTGGAATTGTCAGGATGGACACTATCACCAGCATCTTGCCCTGTTCCTGCCAGCCAGATGCTGCAGAACTGCACCCTGGTCAGTGAGAGCTCTGCCTGAGCTGGGATCACCTCTACTTCCAGCCTGCCCCCTCTCATAGTACAACTCTGCTCTGGCTGCTCCCTGACAGTGCTTCAGCTGCTTTTTGGATGAATCCAACTTACACCTTCCTAAATGCAGAAGGAGCAGTGCAGGTTGCTGCTGTAGCTGTTCTTTCAGGGACTACTGAGACCACTCTTCACTTCATCAGGCCACACTCCCTTCAGCCTTGAGCACGAGGGACACTGGGAAACATTTGCAGGTTGAGACTGGAAGAGAGGGCAGCTGGTGCCACAGCCCTGACCACGCTGATAAGGTCCTTGAGTGTCACCCACCAGTCACCCTTCTGAGACCAAAGCATGCAAGCAGAGGTGGAGCAGAGTCTGAGCCACTACCAGAGCTCCCTGCTCTCCGAAAAAATTTCAAAGAGGTAAGAACCCAGCTGCTGATCCAGCCCAGGGCAATGTGTATTGGCTGTAGGAAGTTATATACATCCCTCCTATTTCACTAGAGACTTTGTCAGGTGAGCCCAGTCCAAGCAGACCCCTTGCTGCTGGTCCTGATGAAAGGATGCTGGTTTGACCCTGGGTCCTGATCCAAGATGAAATTTGTCATTGACTCATAGGCTTTGCATTTCCTCTCCTATTGTCTGAAAGCCAATTTCAAAGTTGTTTTCGCAGCCCTTCATGACGTCCCAGTGCAGCTGTGCTAAATTCCAATGTGAAAGCGAAGAAATAAAAAAGGAACTATGATCAGAGCAAACATTAAAAGCCTTCAGGAGAGATTTTCCTCTCCAGAGTGTTGATGAAGACCCCATTGTGGTGGACCCACAGAGGCTGTTCCCTCTGTAGCTGTGCTGGGGAGAGTGCAAATGGATTAAATTGATAAAAGTCCTTAAATCTTGCTGTACCACATCTGCCACCCTGCTTTTCACTTTATTTCAGTCTTTACGCAGACAAACCTCTTTCTGAATTCGGGAAGGATCTTTCTATCTGCATTGTGAATAAACACAGGATTAGGAGTTGACTTTTCATTTTTACTGACCTATATTGAGCTCTTTTCCGTGCTGCTCTAAGTGCCTTTTCATGCCACTCATTCACACTTGGTTTCTGAGTCATTCCTAACTAATTTTGTGAGCTGGTGGGTAGTGTACATACCTTCATGCTCAGCCCTTCCAGTTAACTGCACAGCACTTTGTTTTAAAGTTCATTTAATTTTTCTAACCCTCCTGCTCAACTAATGAGGCCTCACGGCTGGAGAAGTGTGGCAGGCAGTGACACACTGCAGTTTAGCATCTCCTGTATTTTCTGACGAGCTCTGGGAGGGAATTTGCCCTCTGAAGGATCCTGCAATTTGCAGTGTGATGGAGGTGGACATGCCCTTGCATGCACCGGCAGACATGGCTTTCCACGGTGCAGCACCAGGTTCTTGCAAAGCTGGTTTGAGCGATTCGGGAGTCTTGCTTCATACCAGGAGGGCCACCTTTCAGCAGCTGCCAGAGCTGATGTCAGACTCCACACACAATAGAGTTTTCAAGTCTTTATCAGTTCCTCTCTTCTCCCTTCACAGATATCCTGTAGACTTTGCACTGGGAAGGGACAAAGTCCCACCAGGAACAGGGATATTCAGGGACAACACACCCACCTCTGGTTGTACTTTTCCATTTCCCTGCTCTCACTGTGATAAAGGAGGACAAAACATCTGTGTACCTTTGATCTATGCCTGCATAATAGAAATTCTCCGTTTAGTGAAAGGCTCAAACCTTCACACCAGCTGGGACATAAAGCCTGTAAGTCAATACACAACACCTCACTTTGCATTTCCCTTTCTTTTTCCTTACTGGCCTTTCTCAGCAACAGCCTCACCCTAAAGAAACATTTACCGCCTCACCTAGCTTTGTTACAAGAACCTGTTCTATAGGTTTTATGGCTAATGTAGCCTTTAGTTACCAAGAAATCTGAACCTCATTCCTGTGACTTTCACTGTCTAAAATACTTTTTAAGCTTTGTTATACTGGTGGGTTTCCTTTGGATCTTAGTGGTCCTTTCCTCCTGAGCCACATCTTAGTGCTTAGCAGTGCAACCCCACCATGGTCAGACAAATCTGAATGTGAGGAAGGTGCCCAAATTTAACCCTTGCCTGGAAGAGCTAACTTTCAGGAACATCATGGATATGTTATGGGAGGATGCCAGGAGATTATCTCCCTTTTTTTTTTTTTTNTTTTTGTCGTTTACACATTAATCAGCAATCTACAGCACGGGATCTGACGTAATTTATGAGCCATGTTAGTTCTTTTCATACACCATAGTAGTAACGTGGATTTAATAAATTGAACTTTTGCGAGGACTTATTGGAAATAAGCAACCCAGGAGATGATGTGCACCCATGTACAGTGAGGGCACTTCTTGCATCATCATCTAAAGTGTGTTCATACCTCACAGTCCACTCACCACTTCAAGGCTTGGCTCTTTTTGGATAGTTTTCTGGATTTCCTAAGCCTTGGTCTACACTGGACTCCAGAAATCACTAGCCATAGCTGACTAAAATGAGGGGCATGATTACTGAAACTCACCGCCAAGTTTTAGCACACTATACTGAGCTGGCTTTTTGGCTGCCTTCACTTTATCGCCTAATCACAGACTTACAGAAATTCTGAAGTGTTCTCGAAGTCCTCTACTTAATTGTGGCTATTTGCAAATCCTTGGGCACAGTCAAGCAATCAGCTGGGAAGCAGTGTCATGCAAAGTCAGTTTTCTGAATGGCTTTTCACAGAAATAGGTGTGGAACCAGAAGAGTTGCTTGTTCCTGACATAATTGCCCATCTCCCTCCTACTTTCTTGTCCCACTACTGCACATAGCAACCATTCGGTGGAAGATGACAAAACCATATGTAGTGGCAATACCCACCCCAGCACGCTACTGACAGGTTGTGTGCAAATCAAGCACACTTCCCCAGAATCAAATCGCCGGTCTTGATAAGACATTCATGCCGCACAGTGCTTCACGTATATTAACTTCCGCACATTTCATATTCAGGACACATCCAGCAGCTCTGGATCCGGGGACTCTCTAACCCATGTTATGTAGTTTATGGATGAACAGTGACCACCAAAAACCACTACACTGCCATTAGTCAAACCTGTTGGCAAGCCAGACTGTCCCTGTCACGAGAAATTAGTGTGCTCCAAAATGCTGAGTTTTTTCAGTTCTTGCTAAGAAAATACTTGTGATGTTCCTAAACCAAAACATGTTCAAAGGAGCTCCCGAGGAACTGACTGATTAATTTCACCACTGGAATTCAGATATTCAAAGGACAAAAATTCACAAAATTCACTTTGGTATTAATTGGCAGCTGCAAACACTTTGAAAGAATGCAGCTTCAGGATAGCCTTACAGAGGGGATGACCCTGCAGACAGGCAGGACAGATCTAGTGGCTGAACTAACCCTCTTCTGCGCACAGCATCAAAAAACAGTCCACAAACTTTGGAAATCAAGTTGCCCGAGGGGCTCCCTGGTGAATTAGCCTGGCAGACCTGGGACACAGCCAGCCTGTGTCAAGGCACACTTTAAAATCATAGATTTCACGGCACAATGTGAACCTAAGTAGGCTGTTAAGAATCTGGCAGAAAAGCTGGCAGAAAGCCACAAGGGCCATATTCAAAACCTTCCCGACAGAGATGATTTCACTGCAAGAGCTGAGGAACTGCACATTTCCTTTCATGTTTTACTCTACATGGAGACGAATTTCCACAGAAAACTCCCCCCAGGTTCCGTTATTGAAAGGCCTTGGAGCCTGATCCTGCAAATGCTTTGACTCACAAATAATTTTCTGGAAGTGTGCAAAGTCACTGTGTCATGCTTTTCCAGAATCGGAACTCCTTCAACTGCCCATTTTTCAGGCTGACTCAGCAACAATCCACCTCTGATGGTTCATCTGGCAAGTGTTTGCCTGGTTGGCAGAGCCATAGCTGGCATGCAGTTCTGTTCACCCCTTGGAAACAGCACTTGAGACATGAAGCAGATGCAGCTACATCTGTGACTACATCTGCATGAAACAACATACGCTGGTTACTTACAGCATATTCAAACTGCAGATTAAAATCCCGGTTATTTGCTTGAAGTTGTCTCTCTTCCTCTGCAAAGAAGAGGAAACACATCAGTCATGCTTGAGGGTAAGCAGAGTCAATACAGATGTGAATGAAGCATCAGAAAGCGCAAGCAGAGCTGCTGAAAGGGGGTGACACAGTGAATCAGAGCCTTGTGCCAATAGCCCCATGTCAGGAACCTGGGGTGGCTGGTGACACTGACGAAGCAGCACTATGGACCGGTACCATGGCACTCTCAACGCCATGCAACATCTCCTCTACCCACCACTCACTGCAATGCCAGTGCTGGGTCAACAGCGTGTTCACCTTCTGGGTAGGAGTTCCCACTCAACTAGAGGTGCTCACTCTTGCTGCCCTGCTCCTTCTCTCCCTCCTGAAGTCCCTGGAGCTGTTGCCATCAGCCTACAGTTGGTGCCCTTCTTCCAGTACAGGTACAATTTCTGAGCATCATCCCACTGATGGGACACCATCACCACAGCTATCATGAAATCAAAAATTACTGGAAGGACATCGAAAGGTCATCAAATCTGTCCTTTACCTCAAGGCAGGGTCTTGCCTATCTCCCCCAAAAATGACATAGAAAGATCCAGTGATGCCTGTTCTTCAACTGCCTATTCCATGACTGAAGTTTCCTTCCCCTAGGGCAGCTTTTCCCTGCATTATCTAACATAAAACTCATTACTTAAATTTCAAGAAGTTTTGTCTTCTCCTGGGAGGGTCAAAGGTGGCCTTCTGCTTCCCCTAAGTTCCTTGTGCTACTTGCCAAGGATGCAGAGCACAGACAGCTGAGGGAGGGGATTGTCCCGCACTGCTCTGCACTGGTACAGCCTCACCTCGAGCCCTGTGGCAGTTTTGGGCACCACAGTATACAAAAGGTATAAAAGCTATTAGAAAGAGACTGAAGGAGGGTCATGTGGATGGTGAAGGGACTGGAGGGGAAGCCATATGAGGAACACCTGAGGTCACTTGGTCTGTTCAGCCTGGAGAGGAAGAGACTAAGGGGAGACCCCATTGCTGCCTACAACTTCCTCAGGAGTGGAAGAGGAGTGGCAGGCACTGATCTCCTCTCTGGGTGCCCAGTGACAGGACCAGAGGGAATGACCTGAAGTTGTGTCAGGGGAGGTTTAGGCTAGATATCAGGAAAAGGTTTTCAGCCAGAGGGTGGTTGGGCACTGCAACAGCTCTCCAGGGAAGTGGTCACAGCATCAGCCTGACAGAGCTCAAGAAGCGTTTGGACAATGGTCTCAGGCATGAGGTGTGGTTCTTGGGGCTGTTCTGTGTAGGGATTCTATGATCCTGTAATTCCAAGTTCACTGCATACTGAAGGTTGTTATGCCTTACGCTAGCCTTCCCAAGGGTAAGCAGCTCCCATTTCTTCAGTCAGTTCTTATGCATTAATCCGTCAGTAGGAGCATCACTCTTGCTGCTCTCCAGTGGGCTTCCCAGCTAGTTCAGCCCATTCTGGATGAATGCCCAAAATGGGCCACGGTTTGCAGCTCAGGCCTTACCAAAACTGACCAGGGCACAAGGGACACACAGCTTCCCTTGCAGACAATACATACCATACATAAGAATTCACCCAGGAGTAATTTAAAGTAATATCCTTATGCACCACCAGCACAAAGAGGATGGCTTCCCCGAATATGATCCATTTTGGCAGATCCTTTCTGGCAGAGCCAGATGCCTCATCAGGCAATGCAAATCTTTCATTTGTCCTTGCTGAACTGCATCCAAATTCTTTCAGACTATTTCTCCAACTAGTCAATTCTAATCCTGTCTTTCAGTGGGCTTGTAGCTCCAGCCAGCGTGGTGCCATCCACAGATGTACTAAGTGTGTTCTTTATTCCGTCAGCCAAGATGTAGAAGTAAATATTGAATACCAGACTCAGGATGGGATATACCCCTGATGGATCTTTCAAGTTTCTTAATCAGTCATCAATATCTATTGTTAATGTCTTTTTTTTTCCCTGAAAAATCTGGCACTCACTGTTTTGTGATTTTATCTCAAGCATGTATCTCCAGTTTACTTGTAAAAATGCCACAAGTGACAGTCAAGATACATGGCAGCTATCTGAGGCTTTTTCAATAGCCCTCCAGCTACCACTAAAACAGAATTAATTTTGGTTTGACGCAGTTTTTCAGGGCTGCTGACTGTTAATCATCTCTTCCCCACACACACACTCCTAGTTACTTTGAAGTGGTTTGCTGTATTGTTTCAACCTTTACTCAAGTGAAGCCAATGCATTTATAATTGCTCAGCTTTTCTTTTTTCCCTGTTTCAAGATAGATGCTGTGCTTGCTCTCTTCCCAGTCTTCTGAACTTTGCCTGCCTGTGAGCCAGACTCTCAAAGGCAGCACTGCTCCAGGGCATGCTTTACCTTACCCAGTCAACCCATTCTCTGTCTATTCCAGCCCAAAACCTACCCCTTTCTCCTCTGCTTTTGGCAAGTATTATGTTAGATGTCTAGAGAAAAAAAAAAAAAAAAAGACCACAACAAAACCCCTCTGATTTCTCAGCTTTATTTGCTAGGCTTTTTCCACTGAGCTTCCCCAGAGACCCAAACTCTTACAGAAAAACTTTTATTGCCCTTTATGTCCTTGATAGCCTTTTCTCACTTTGAGCCTTTGCCACACTGTTTGTGCTGGATAAAACAAACTGTTTTCCACCTTCTAGAGGCGTCCTTCCTTTGTCTGAAGCAAATGGGGAGCTTCTGATTTCACCATTTCACTCAGCCTTCTGAGCCTTTCTCTGAAAGGTGATAACTTATACATGTGCCCTTAATATCAATTAATAATATATGTGCCCTTAATATTAATTAATAATATATGTCCCCTTAATATCAATTATTTAAGGAAATGACAGCTCTGTCTAATTCTCCCTCCCAGGATTCCTTCCCATGAGATCTCAGTTATTAGTTCTTCATATTTACTGAAGGTTTCCTTCTTGAAGTCAATGTTCAACAATTTGATACTGTCACTTTTTCCTAAGTATCATCCCATCATTTCATAAATATTCCTATTTACACTCCCTCCAGCTTTCAGAGGACCAGCCAGCTCCTCCCATTCCCTCCCTTTTGGAGGGAATCACTTCTGAAACCACCTCCTCTCCTCTCCAAAAAATTACCCACCTCTGCACCAAAACTCTGTGCCAGCTGAGTAGGTCGTGTTCCTCTGCAGTTCTCTCCAACTCTGCCTCTGCACAGCCAGAATTCTTCATTTACCACCATGTCCTGCCTCTCAGTAAACTATATTTTCTTTGGGTTTTTTTTTCCCCCCACAGAAGACTGCCCTTCTTTGTTTGCTATGCCTATGTTCATTACCTGGTAGCATTACTCAGAGGTCTGTGATTTGTTCATCTCTTTCTTCAAGCTGCATTTCAGACCACGCAGTCGTAAAAGGAAAACCTCTGTTAACCGTACAGAATTAGTTTTATTCTTTTCTCTTAATATTCCAGCCTCATGAGTTATCACAGCACGTGTCTGTTACACATATTAAATGGTGCATTAAGACATCTAGTTCTTCCTGTTTGTTCACTCTTGCATTAGCAAGCGTCTAAGCTGTTCAGTGCATTGAAGTGCTAGCCGTCCTCCTTTTCCTGTAAATACACAGCATCCCTAATTTTTAAGCCTTTTTTCAGATCACCATTTTTTGGTCTCTGTCTGTAGGTATTTTCATCAAGCCCTCTAATCACTAATGTAAAGCTGTGTTAGCAGGCAAATGTGCTTTTCTCCTTCTTCAGGCACATCTAAGAGTATCAGTCATTTTGAAATCAGCTGCCATCTGCCCCAAATGGATGATTCAGATCAACCACAGCGGCTTCATTCAATACCCTCAAAGTGTTTAATCCTTCACTGCTTTCCTCAGACAAATTTTTCTTATCTTCACAACGGGGAGAACAATGTACCAAGAGATCAGAGTCACTTATCTGGTGTCCCAGAGGAAAACTGAAGCAGAGCTCAAGAGGTTCAGACTTGCTGGGCTTCAACTATCGTGTTGTGTGCTCCTTCAGGAATTTCCCTGAGAGCAGCCGGCGTTCTCAATGCCGATGAAAGATAAAGCTATTTGTTAAAAACAGAACTTCCCAACACTTGCCTGTTTCCTGCCATACAGTAAGTGCTACCCTTATCCCCTCCTCAGGGGCTCCAAGTCTAGCCCTGGAAGAAATGCAACAGCAAAGATAAATGGTGTTAATGTAAATAGGAATAGATGACAAAGCTTCAAAGCCTCTTGGGCTACACGGCAGGGCCTCGGTGTCACACGGCAGCTTCTGAAGTCCTCAGTGGCTTTCTGTTTTGTATGCAGAAGTGGAAATCCAGGTGCTGCAGGCAGCAGTTGAACATGCCCTGAGCTCCTTTGCTCTTCCCAGGGCACACTGAGGGAGCAAGAAGCCATCCCCTTTCTCAGGTTGCCCCCAGGGTCTTTGCAGCCAGGGAAGAGGCACTTGACACATGGATTTGAAGTAAGCAGTCTCAAATCCTCTTAAAAAGAAGCTGACATATGTACATGACCCAGTGAAGAAAGGAGCCTCTCAGAACAGTGAGAGATGCACTCTCCAAGTGGCTTTTATGTGAGAAACATTAATGGCAGCAAACGGCTCTGGGATGGCACAGAAACAAGAGGCAGTGGGACATGAAACAGAACAGAAATGAAAATCAAGGCATTGCACCAGGTTTTCTGTGATAACCCCTCTCTTAAGGCCCCAGGTAACTGTCAACCTGGTTCAAAACTGAATGGAGCCTTTGGCTGCCATAGCCATCCACCCCTCTCAGAGGCAGTGTCCCTAAAGGCCAAAATACAAGGCTAATTTCTAGCAGTGAGAATTTAATTTTTCCTGCTGGGTAACAGCCAATACCTTTGGCTAAATCAAGAAAAACCAAAATAAATTTCACAGGGAGCCTCATCCAACAGCATCAGCAAGGAGAACTTCCTGTCCTCTGGCTACACCAAAGGAGAACCACTCTGACCACATGCACAGGGCAATACTGCCTCAGTGGTTTTTACCAGCTGAAGACTGTGAGGTCCTACTGCTGTGCCTCCTAGTCCAGCAGTTCTCAACGATTGTAGACCACACAACTCATTTATTTCTGGAACATTCTGGACAGAAATGAAGATGCTTGGATGATCACAATAAACAAAAATTTAAGAAAAGTCAAGCATTACACCAGCTTTGCCTGGAAACCATAACTCAGGGTTTTTTTGGCTGTAGATCCAAGCATGCGTGTCTTATCATGCCCTGTTGATTCTGAAAGCAAGGAAGAAAAAGGGAGGGGGAAGCTGTACAGATATCAGATGAGAAGTTTTTCATTTCTTGAAACTTTTTAATATATCTCTAAGTCAAATGTTCTGCTCCTGCAAATTGCATTCACTGGAAAGAAGGAATGGTATTTGTGCTCCAAGTTATCATTTCACTGCCACTGAAAACTATTTTAAATTATTCATCAGTGGAAACTCGGCGTACATAAATATGGCTTAGTGCCCAGTTCTTGGTCTAACCACTGAGACCAAGTCACTGGGAAAGTGCCTGTTTTCTCAGGCAGACAGTTTTAGAAGCTAAACCTCAGAATAACATCTGTATTTAATAAAATTATACCCGTGCCAAAAAATCAGCTATAAATGTAACTGGCCAGCCCACCAGCCTTCTTACTTTAGGACTGCTGCATGGAAAAGTCCTGCAAAAGGTTAGATTCAAGATCTGGTCAGGCAGCCTGGAAATTTGTTTCTGGTTTATGCTAAGGAGCATGTGCCAAGAGAAATGCTTTCAATGGGGTATTGGAAAAGTTTTGTAGATATTGGGTCTTGTGGCTCCAAGAAATGGGAGGTTAAGATCTGCCTGGTTTTGCCAAGTCCTATACAAACTAGGCACTGATACCTCATGCACGAAATGAACACGGCCCAATTAGGGGAGTGCCTGCATAACTAACCCTGACAACAGAACAGAGACAGCATAAACTCTGTAAAAATAATAATCTCTCCTCCACCCTTTAAACAAGTGACCTCAAGAGCAAAAACTCTGCCCTGGACCAGCTACAAAGAGTGGCATCCAGGAGCTGGACTCATCTCCCCAGCTTCCCTTACAGAGTGGTTCTTAGCAAAGCTATTATCCTTACCAAGTTTTGAAAGCTGTAACAGATTGTTCTGGTTCCAAGGGAACTGACCCTACTGGGACTGTAATTCAGGTGTCTCCTGCAACAGGCTATAAGCAGTCTCAGAAGACCCCCTCCAGTCACACACCTCATGATGTGTCTCCTGCTACCTCCTCCTTGTCCCATCTCCCTCCTAACTTTTATTGTCCCTACTTTTGAGCACCTCACCATCACTCTGTGGCCCAGCTTCTGGCATCACCTCTCAACTATGGCCACCTCACACCCAGCATCCAGGAGATCAGCCATCTCTTAACAGGCAGACAAATCCTGGCCCTGTTTTCTGGTCTTTGCTGTACTGTTCCTTCACGTGCACAAGAGCCTGAAAACTGCCATGGTGAGTCAGTACCTCTATCCTCCCCTCAGAAAGACTGAGAATTACAGTCTCCATTAAAAGGCAGCTCCATGGGAGAGGGCAAGTCATCATATACTGTGTTAGGCAACCAAAATATTTTTCTCCTAGGAGGTTATTATACAAGCTAATAGCTAAAATCTCCTTGCACCTTCAAGCAATAATTGCCCCTTTTTGCAATCATTTGGGGTGAAAGAACCATGCAACAAGTGTCTTGATTTGCAGGTGCTGTGCCGGGGTAGAGTCCCTGTCATTGGGGTAAAGAAGATGGGATTATTTCTTACAGCGCTGATACCACAGGATTTCACATCCATGACACAGCAGTGCCTTGCTGGGATCAGAGCTGCAATGTGTGAACTCTATCCGAAACCAAAGCCAGGGATCTTCATGCGGACAGTTCGTCATCTCACATGGATCAGAGGATGCATGGGTGAAGCAAAGAGCCATATGACAGGTCTGAGGGTCATAGTGGTTAAATATCTGGATTTCACAGCCAGTCTGGGACACAGATATTTGTCAGACCCTCCTTACCTACGTGTCACCCTCCTGCTGTAACCTGACCGGTGCTGTGCACCTGCTGCTCTGCAGCACGAAACCAAAGCCCATCTCTGCCCTGAACTGCAGCCAGAGCCTGCCAGGGTTCAGCGAGCGTGGCTGGGGCAGCAGCAGCAGCGAGAAACCAGTGGGATGGAAATGGGGAGAGGGAGGTCAGAGCCAAGCCCAGCTCAGAGCAGGAACATGTTCAGCTTCCTGACAAAAAGAATGTGGTTTTTTATTGACTCAAAGGAGGGGCTCTCCTGGACTCCATGCTACAAACCCACACATTTTTAACGTGCAGATGCCCCCTCTTCTGTGGAGACTCTCTGGCTGCTCTGGCTGGAGAGGATTTATGCTAGCAATCACATGCATTTTCATCTCTGAAATGGAGTAGACTGTGTTGAGTGTGAGGCATTTAATTAAGAAAAAGCATGCATCATGACCTTACAGGGACACTATCATCAATGGGTTTAGCCCTATTTCGTCCTTCCTGTCCCTGCATTATTAAATAAATATATTTATTATGTCTTTTTGCCTCAAAAACCCAAGAATCCTCCTTCCTCCTGAAGAAATAAAATGAAAGAAATATATTTTTGTGGTCATGGACTGCGTATTTAGTGATTGGTACTGAGCTCAGCCTCCTGCTAAGCATCAAACAAACACCACACACAGTGGAATTTCTCACACGGGTAAAACATTCCATATATCCCTGGTATAGAAAGCAAAATAATTTTGCTACTGGAATCACTAACAGAGGGCCCACTTAGGTGACATATTGACCTCCTCCATTTTCATACAGCAAATGAAAAGCCTGAAATAAAAAACCCTGAGGGTGAACTGGAAATATTTCCGCCTCAGGTCTAGTAAATTTTTAATATCAACATGAAGTTCAGTGGTAGACACTGCCCTTTTCTAAAAGTAGCATTTTATATTATCACCATAAGAAAAGAGAAAAGAAGAAAAGACAGCTCCAAAAGGATGCCTCGGATTTGTCCAGCATGTACAACACTTGTGGTCAAATAGAACTCTTGGTGCACACAGGTGGAAGAAGTATTGGATAACCTTAAACCTGAAAATATTCCCATTTAGGTTTTTCTAGGAAGGGATATAGGCTGACTCATCTGTCCCTTTTCCAGTCTCCTGCAATAACACCAGTTCTGGTTTTCCTTCCTTTCCTACTCCTGGCAATGTCTCAGCCACCTGCCCTGGCTCTGGGCAGAGGTGGGGACTCATCATGTCTCAAAAACGCCTGGCAACAAATTAATTCTCAAGAAGCATCTACATATTTTCATATTTGCTTCAGTCCACTTCAGAATGAAACATACATTTTTCAAATATATTAGCAGTAGAAATTTTCTTTCCTTCATTTTGAAAAACTTTCTTTTTTTTTTTTCCTCCCACAGTTGGTTTAGAATTTTGTATCACTCTGTGTCCTGGTTTTATCTCTGATAGTAGTTCACAATATTTTGACTAATATTAGCATGCCAAAAAAAGCAGCTGGAATAGTCTTTTTGTTTTTATTTTGAAAACTAGTCTGACAGTGACTGGCTGGCACATGTAATTTCCTTTACTAGAAAACAGTATCTCCTAGACACGCTGGTATAAATGCCGCAGCTTGACACAATTGCACATGTTGTTAATAACAGCAATGAACAGTGATAGGAAGCGATGCAAAAAATCATAAAAATAAATACAGCTCCGAAACTAACTTCGAGAAGTTTTTCAATTCACAGTTATTTCCCTCATGGGAAATTATGTAAAAATAAATACATTTTTCATACTCAATATCTATTGTGGTGAGACATTTCCTATTGGATCAGAATGGGGATCCCAGAAGGCAGCTGAGCTCGATGTCCTGTAGTGCCAGTTGTGGGCTGCCTTCTCCATGAGCTGCCAAGCTCTGCCCAGAGTCCGACTGCTCCAAGCCCAACTGCCTGGGTGAGCAGCAAGAAGGAAAACCCAGTGGAGCTTTCCAAAAGTCCTAGCTCAATTTATAACCTTCCTCTTCCTCCCACAGTGCCCTGAGGCTGGGTTTATTGAGATGAAACTGCAGCAATGACTGCTCTTCCATCTGTGTAGATGAATTCTCCCTGCTCTCTATTCCCATTTTTTTTCATGGACAGTACCTGCCTATCCCTGTCCTCGAGGTATGAAGCTCCAATGCTGAACTAAACTGCCATGGGATGAAGGCGGAGCAGAGATATTCCACAGTTATCAGCCATCTCCAACCTTCCACACACTCAATGAACTAGGAGTGCTCCCCTTCCTCTGTGTTCCACCCATGTTCACCGTAGGTTAAACCTCAGTGTAAAAGATCTCAGGCACCTTTTCCACAGAAACACCTCTGCTGCTTATCTAAGAGTTGTACTTCCCTGCTTCAGCTGGAAGAGCTTCACCAGCATCATCCAGGAACTGGTTTCCTCCAGGCATCTTTGTGTGTCTGACACGAGCTGCGTTTTAGTTACACTCCTGATTACTTCTATAAAGAACCTGAGACTATAAAAAGCCACTCTTATCTCCAAGAAACTTAAGACCATGGAACCTGTCCTCTTAAACTACACCTATCATATTTCACCAGCACCTCAGCTCATGTGGAAACCATGCCTTGCTGGGGAGAAATGCTGGATCTCATGGGAGCAATCCTGATCCCAGGTCCAGCAGTTGATGCCTGAGGTAATTAATTCCCTCCAATGAAAGTCATACCATGAGCATGGCTCTTCAGCAAGGTTAAACATCATCCAGCTTTGTTTTTGGAACAGAAATTTGGCCTTTCCATAAGCAGTACTGCCTCTCCAAGTTGAGCATGTGGGATGCTCCCTGTGGGAGGGCCTTGCCTGCTCTCAGGCAGCACAGTCCTTTGGACTTCAGCAAACACAAAGATTTATAAACTCTTGGATTAAAATAGCACTTCAACACTGGCATTTATGCCTAGTGAAACGTTTGCAAGGAGCAATCATAGCTTTGGGGCTGCAAGGCAAAACAATTAAAAACAAAAGAGGAGGAGAAAACACTCTCAGCTTCCTGTTATGGAAGCTCCTCATTCCCTGATCACCCCAGCTTCCTTTATCCTCTGAACTTTTTCCAGTTTGCCTTCATAGGTTTTGAACTGATGATCAGATGTGAAAAAAAAAAAACAAACCAGGGTTTATATCTAGGAAGATCTGAATTTCTCAAATACTTGGTTGAGGCCTGGTGGGGGGGGTGAGGGAAGGGGGGGGTTGAACTCTGCTAAAACCCAGGCCCGGGCCCAGGCAAAACACAACACTTTCCTAATACAGCAACAGAATATTTTTGATAATCTGAACAGCTACTGCTTTACAAGTGGGGATGCCCTGAGTGGACGGTGGCTCATGGACAAACCTGTGCTCCCTCGTCTGCAAAGCCAAGATGGGGTAAAAAAGATCTGGGGCTGGCAGAGATCCTTCCCTGGGAGCAATCACAACCTCTTCTCCTGGGACTGTCGGAGAAGCAAACGGATGCCCCTGTCTTAACACCAGGGCTCACAGTCTGCCCTGGTCCAGGAAGGGGAAATAGCAGCACAATTGCAAAAATAAACCCCTGGGAAAAAGCTGTTCGGTCCTCTGAGCTCAGAGAGGTTGGAAAATAATTTCATGTCAAAATACAAGTAGGGCAGTAATTCCACACTAATCAAATACAGAGAGGAACACCCTGAAAGGAAAGGCTAGAGACTTTCCCTCTTCACCATGTCTGCAGACCTGGATCCCCACCCAGAGACTGCACACTGGGTCTCTCAGGGAGCACACACATGTGCTCTCAGGGTGCATGTCTCTAATTTACTCTTCTTCCTGTTTCTGATTGGAGGAATACCTGGGCCACTGCCATCATAAAATAGAATCATACAATTGTTTAGGTTGGAAAAGACCTCCAAGATCAGCAAATCCAACTGTTTACCCAGCACTGCCAACTCCACCACTAAACCATGTCCCTACATGCCACATCTACACATCTATTAAACACCTCCAGAGATGGTGACTCCACCACGGCCATGGGCAGCCTGTTCCAGTGCTTGACAACCCTTTCTGTGAAGAAATTTTTCCTAAAATCCAATCTAAACTTCCCCTGGTATATCGAGGCCATTTCTTCTTGTCCTGTTGCGTGTTACCTGGGAGAAGAGACTGACCCCCGCCTAACTACAGCTTCCTTTCATGTAGTTTTAGAAAGCAATAATCTTCCCCAAGCCTCCCTTTCTCCAGGTTAAACACCCACCAGCTCCCTCAGCTGCTCTTTACAAGACTTGTGCTCTAGACCCTTCACCAGCTTCTTTTCCCTTCTCTGGACGTGCTCCAGCACCTCAAAGTCTTTCTCGTGAGGGGCTCAAAGCTGAACACAGAATTTGAGATGCACCAGTACATTTCAACATCCAAAGACTGCATCAGACCTTTGCACTGTGCATTGCTCATCCACCCACGCTCTCAAAGGATTCTTGTATAAGAAAAACCCACCAAAACTCAACTTCCCCAAGGCAGTCACGTGTCACGACAGCACACAAACTCTAGCTGGTTCTGTTGCAGATGTGCCTCCATCCACTGGCACCCCGCCCGCAGCACTCCTCCAAGGTAATATGAAAAGCAGGAAAAGGAAAGTGTCTTCCCCCACCTGCCCTGGGCAAGACATAGTTCCAAACATGGAGCTCAAGGACTTGCACGTGTGCTGTATTTACATTCCTTACAAATGTAAAATATATTTACATTTGTGTCTCCCATGACAATGGCATCACCAACCACACTCACCTTTTAATTTCTTCTTTCCAAATTTTAATCCAAATAGAGACATCCCAAAACTTTATTTTAGTCCAACTCCATGGAACTTCTGCAAGAGAAAAGAGAAGGCAATTCACAACATACAGCAGCACATACATGTAATTCTATGCCCAAAAAATGGGGGAAACAAACTCTTAAGCGCTTTGGCCAACAGCCACAGTTTATTATCTAGAATGCTTTAACATACGAAACAATCTTAGGTTTTCAGGTTGCATTGCATCAGTGGGCTGCCTTACCTTGGACATGCTGATCAATTCATCTCCTGACATGACACAAAGAAGGGGCCAGTGAAGGAGAGACTGAAAAGGACATTCCCACTACATTGGTGCTATATGAAAATGAGAAATACACAGGGCTTGTACTTAAGGTACAGAGGAACTGTGTGTCTACCCAGAGCAAGACCAGCCTCCTTGAAGAGGAGGAAGCAGCGGGAAGCACTGGTTTCCTGTAAATCCGCCTCTGCTCAACACGTGCTGGCTCACACTGTTGTCCGTTGCTGGTCATCCTGCATGTTTGGGGCAGACTAGAATAAAATTTCTCCTCCGCTGGCTGCAAACTACCTGGCCCAGAAGCCTAAGGCCAGGCACCAGAAATGCATTTAAGGCCCTGAATATATCCTGATAGGCAGAGGAATTGAGCATTAAAAAAAAAAATCACAACAAAACCAGCTGGTAGTGAAACTTTCAGTGTCCCAATCATCAGACAAGTTTATTTAAAGGTAGATAGTGATGTTGGTGCTGACAACCTAGAGAATCTGTGAACATGAGAAAAGCTGGCATTGCTCTGTGACCAGGAGCCTGAATCAACAGGAACACTGTACCAGTTGCTTAAGTGGTCAGTGAGCCAAGCTGAGACACTTGAGGGAGTTACAATCTATCTAGAACAAGTCTTCTAGGTGACAGAATGTAGATTTTGCACTTTATCCTATGCTATCTGTGCAGAGCAAGGGTGTCTAAGAAGACAGGAATAGCAAATATATAATATTTTGGAAACACGCACATGCAAACACAACATATGCCACTGCCCAAATGCAAGCCTGATACAACACCAGCAGTGCAAACTTGGGCTTCATGTCTTTTCAAAAAATAGAGGTAAACGTTAAGGAAAACTACAATCCTTACATAGGTCAAACATCTGCACAGATCTCTGCTTGAGATGCTAAAGCAAAGCTATATTTAGCAGCTGCAGTTCCATGAAGTCTGAATTCAGTGAAGGGTTTGGGACCCTCTCTGTGCCCACTCTACTTGGAAGATGTCCTTTTTCTATTCACTCATCCAGTTGTTTCTGCTCATCATGACAAATGCTTTGGCAACGCCTCTCCCCAGAATTTCTCTACCCACGAAGCCAAACCATTTAAAGTTAAAATATGCAATGTCACAACCTAAAGCTTTCTTGACCCTGCTGACCGAACTTGCTTTATATCCCTGACCTCAGTCTATCACTTTTAACATACTTCTTCCACATTTTAGAATTACTATTATGTCTTACAAAAGCCTACTAACTAGGACAGAGATCTCCCCATAAGATGGTGGGAAGAGCGAGACACACTCCCCACACACATAGAGGTAAAGACCTCGGATTTCCTAAAGCACCAGGAGCCACGGATCTGATAATCACTGATCCTGGCAGCACAAGGATGCGAAAGGTCGACTGGTTGTAATCAGAATATTGATGATTACATGATCCATATGAACTCTGGATGTTGCTGCATTTGCAAAACATTTTAGAAAAACAATAGTCACTGTTCACTGTCAGCACAAAGATGTAAAAGGTTAACTGGTTATAATCATCATATTAATGATTATATGACCCATACGAACCCTGGATCTTCCTGTATTTTCCAAACATTCTAGAAAAACTATCCCCAGCTACCAAACCTCTCCCAGCTGTGTACTCAATTGACAAGGCATATAATTTCAGCAGAAGGTGAAAAAAGGATGTTTATATTTTTGGGGGAGCAGAGAAGAGAAGGTCGTTATCAGCTTTCTTTCAGCAGTAATAACATGAAACAAACAATAGACTTTCACGTCTTCCAAACAAAAACCTGAAACTTCCTACAGCTCTGACACATGGCTTTTGTTAATTTCCGTGATTCTTTGAACCCTAGTTTCTGGTGGGACTGCAGCATGACAAGAAGACTGAAACAATACAGTGTCTTGATATGGAAGGCATGTAGTTCCCACAGCTTCTCAGTGCATTAAATCAGGATTGCATTCATTGAACATCTTCACTCAGCAGTAAATTTAGGTTACCATCATGGCCAACACAAATACCCTTATAGGCTTTCAATTTCCGCAGAACTTTGCCTTTTAGGGCTGACATGGGAGATAATTTTTCCACATCCATTTGTACCAATTACCTCTCCGGTACGTCATTTCTACCACACAGACTTGGCATACCTGCTCACTTAGTTAAATCTCCAGAGTTATGTATGAATCCTTCCCAAGCTGACCTGATCCTTTAGGCAAAACTCAGTTCCTGACTTGCCCAAACCGCAATGCAATTTGAAAATGTGTCAGTATTCAATGGGCACACAGACGATGGCATTAAGGGCTGGACACACCCCTATTGCATGGAGGTGTACCCATTATTTTCATAATATTGCAAATATCTTCCTTTACTGCTTTGTTATTGACTCACACATCTAATCCCCACACTTCTTACTGAGGAAAGCCACTCTCATGAGGGCTGTAGCTTCTGTGCAAGGCTGCCTGCTCACACCCCTCTGTGACAGTACACTGTCACGCTTCCAGGTGTCTGTTTTCAGTCTGAGAGATCATTGACCACCGGCTGCCAGTGTGAAAAGAAACACAAGCAAGTAATGGTGAAGTTGTCCCCTTTGGTGGAGCAAGAGGTACTGCTCCCCTTTGTCTCACTTGTCACAGCTTGTGTGGACAGATGTGCTCTCTTGGCTGACCTTGGCTCTTCCTGCCTTTCAGCCCCAGGTCTTTTTTCTTGGGTTATTTTAGACTCTCAATTCTACCTACAGGGTCCAACATCTTTGCACCTGTATTTATCAACAGCCTCCCTCAGGGTATTTTTCTTCCCCACATATTTCACGTGTAATCAAAATTCGTGCCCCTCTTCAGTTTTTTTTATTTTCTGTTTTTAAATCTGACATTCAGTTTCCCTTCCAAACTTGCGACGATGGGTCATCAGCCTCCTATCCTCACATCCATTTTTAATTACAGTTTTAATGTCTCTTTATGCTTTCGGAGAAAAAACAATGTTGGGGGAAAAAACAATTATCTCATATTTCATTTGCTGTGTGGCATTAAGTACTTCTCAAATTTTGGTAGGACAATTTCATAGCCTCCTTTTCCTGAATTAATTAAAAACCCATAAACACACAAAAAACATTCTATAGTTAGAAAAAGGCAATTTCCTGTTTGTCTTAATTTTCCCTGGCACCAGCTATGGTCAGGCAAAATGAAGCGCTGCTCCAATCTACTCTAGTTGCTTTCCACCGTCTGTGTCAGCCCTTCTGGACTCTGTGTTGTTGTTGTTCCATTTTCCACTTGATTATTTTTGGATTTTTTTCATCGCTTTTTTACCCTAGGTACTCTGCACTGTTCAATAATCAACTAGGGCTCACAGTATCTGAGCATTCACGCAGGTCCAGCCCCTCAGCTTAACAGGACGCATGTTGCTTCCCCATGTTTTCAGGGCCTATAGCAGAAATTATTTAAAGTTCAAACTGAAAGAGAGTAGGTTTAAATTAGATATTAGGAAGAAATCCTTTACTGTGAGCATGGTGAGGCACTGGCACAGGCTGCCCAGAGAAGCTGCGGATGCCCCGTCCCTGGAAATGCTCGAGGCCAGGCTGGATGGGTTCTGAGCAACCTGGTCTGGTGAGAGGTGTCCCTCCCCATGGCATGGGCATTGGTACAAGATGATCTTTAAGGTCTCTTCCAACCCAAACCATTCCACAATTCAATGATTTGGTTTGAAAACACAACTGCAAAGCTCCTTCTGCATGAGGGGCAAGTTGCAATGATCTACAATATGTGGAATTTGCAACAGTTCACTGAGGGCTGTACTGCAGACTGGAGGTGGAGGGAGGCATTTCCTACCACCACAGTCTTGAGTGAAAAGTTGAGGAAAGACATGGCACAACCTGGATGAAGGCAGAGCAGATGTTGTGGATGGAAAACACGTCTCGTTTCTTGGCCCCGTTTCTCCGGACAAAGCTGTATGATACATCAGATTCAATGATAAATATGAATTAGAATATACTTGGTGCCTCTGCTCCTATCACTTCATTCCCAGACTCTGTGAACTGATCCATGTTAAATACAATCATTTTTGGAAGGGTTATTTTAATCCAGATCATGGGGTGTAGTTCAGTACAGACTGAAATTCCTGCCCAAGCAGTGGTGATATCAGATCTGAGGGGGCAGCAAATTGTGCTGTAGTACGAGAAGCAAGCACCCAGCAATGAGGGGAATTAGTCAGAAGAACAAGATTTCTCCAGTCGGTTTTGCCACCAAATATCCTGTGGTATATATACACACAAAAAGGTTTAAACAACCCTACGCAGATACGAATTCAGAAAGCATATCATGCCTCCACTCATCTTTTCAGGTCAGATCAGGTTTTGCACATTAGTCTGGGTTTTTTTAAACTTGTGTTTAGATGATGTAATGATTACAAATACCCATAGGTCTTAGAATTCTATTATTTTTCAGGCTAAAGTACTAAATATCCAACCAGTAACTCAACATATCAGAAAATAGATGCCAAGCACTGAGCATCATGACAAAAAAGGTTGAAAACTTCTTGTTTTCACTGCTCATTGCCCTTGGTGGAGTAATGATGTTAAGTACAAGATCTCAGTCCCTAAATTTTGAACTTGTATCAGTTTACACTGGATTTGGAGGCATATCTGAGAAAATATCAAGGATTTAAAGTACATCAGGTCTTTAAACTTCCCTTTTTTATCCATGCCTTTTTTGCCACACGTCATGTGCTGGAGCTGGACAGTCGCATTCAGTCACAGGTTTTGCAGAAGAAGGACATCACAAGGCAGTGTTTGCCAAGGCTCTGGTAGGAGCAGTGTAAAGGCCTGGCACACCTGGCACAAACTGACCTTGCCATGTGCCACACAAACGCGTGTTTGCCAAGGGGCCCCTCTGAACTACAGCTGTGCTAGCTGTTTCAGCCAAATTTGTCAGATTTTGGTTCCGAAGAGAACGATGCATTTGCTTTTCCCTACCAAAAACAGAGGCAAAAATTTCAGCCATTAGAAGAAATTAGTACTAATCATCTTTTAGCACTGAAATACGTTACTATTTGCATTTATCCGCCCCTCCTTACATCCTCTTGTGTTTGAATACCTCAAGAGCAAAACAGGGAATAGCATGTGTTGTACCACTCCCTGCTTTGCAAACATGGAAAGTGAGCTGCAGGGCGGACAACCAAAATGTGTGTTTTGAATCCCAAAACTACTATTTTTCAGGACTAAAATCAGATTTGGCAGAATTAAAACCTGGAATAAGTTTAAGGCACTGTAGGTGGTCACTCCTGGCATCAGGGCTTCCAAAAGTAGTGTAGTAGCCTCTGGTTTAAATCTACTGACCCGGTGCAAAGAGTCTGAAAGTATCCCTGAAACCTCCCTGCTTTTTCCATACCTGAAGAGGTATCCTGGATGAGGTGAGCCAGCCCTACAGCTATTTTCTGGTGCCGTTCCAATCTATATATACAGAAACCCATGAAACTCCGCATTCCCACCCCTACACTCCAACGTGCCAATGCAATTAGCTGTAATTGCTGGGAAACAGGCTCAGTCTGTTATCTGCCACGTCTTAAAGTAATGATCCAACATCCTCCATCTGTCTTCATTAAAACACTCTTTAAACTGACACCGGGATGGCAGTCAAAAAACTGCATTCAGTTCCTTTGGGTAAGTTAGTTGCGACGACGCTCAAGTTACGGATCAACAGCTGTGGCAGAGCGGGTTCCCAAAGAGAAACGCAGTCTGATCCCTCTGAAACAAACAATAGCAGCTTCCCCCCGGCGGCTGCTGCTGCTCCTGCTGCTTGGAATCATGCACAGCTCAGCTCACTCCACCCAGACGTCTCTCAGCTCGCCCGTAGGAAAAGCTCAACCCCGAGCGCTTTGATTAAGCTTCGCAAAACTCTTGGGTCTGAAAACCCNGCAGGAAAAGCAAGAGAGCGGAAGGAAAGCGTTAAATCTTACCCTTGAAGGCTTGTAAAAGTCACAGCAACAAAGTTGCTGCCCTCCATAGCACTCCGGTACACTCCTCTCTTCTCATTTACACGCAGCTTTATCCCCTCCCAAGACGGACAGCTTCGCTCGCAGTCGCAGCGCCAGGACATTCACCTAAGGACGCCAACCTTATCTGCGCTGTGAGATGGGCATCGCGTGTCCTCTCCGACACCCTTAAAATCCGCCACTGACTCGCTCTGACATACAATGTCCCGGCGACTACACTTACTCCAACTTCCCTACTTCTTACTTCAGTCACTGGGCTTGGCTCCTTGCCAAACCCTTTTTTTTTTTTTCTCTCTCTCCCCTTTTCTTTTTTTATACTCAGTTTCCTGTAGAGAGGGAGAGTGGAGTATCTCCCTTAAAAATTAAATGCTTCAGTGCTACAAACTGTGAAAGAGTAAAGCAAGAAAAGCACAGCACCTAGGTTTGGGGAACCCAAATTAACTCCAGAGGCAACAGCTGCTTGCTTTACCTACCTCCTGCCGACGCGGAAGCTTTCAAAAAGAAAGCACGCGAGTAAAGGAGTCCAACATATCAAATTGCTTTCAAAAAGGATGAACTTGGGAAGGGATCCCTTTCTTAGCAGCTGCCCCTCTCTCTGTGTCCGCAACACTGGAGTTGGTCAGGACTCCTTAAACCCAGAGACACCGTCCCACAAGCTGATCCCAAGGCTCCACCTCACCCACTTCCCAAAGTTGTGAGTAGCAGAAACTCTGCAGAGAAAAGCCTCAGAGAGCACAATTGCATAACCCAACCACAGAGCTTCCTCCAGCCAGCCAGAGGATTGCTTCGGCGCTGAATTCCTTGCTCATCCCGAGAGCATGACCTCCCCTTGCCCTCTGGGACACCTGCCTGACCTCACTGTGGTCATGGGCACCCTCCTCACCAGAACCCCCCAGCACTCTCATGAGCCTTCCAACCTTCCCACCTGTTTTCCCACTGTCAACAAACAAAACATTCACTTTTCTTCCCAAGTTGTGGGACCCTTCACAATACAGTGCCCTCCTATATGCCAGTCCCTTGGCATTTTACCCACCAGGTTCTCTAATCTCCAGACCAAAACTGGGGCAACTACGACTTTAATCCACTTCTAGCTTCTCCATACCTGTGAATTGCAATTATTTTTAAAGCACCGTATTTTTTACATAGTCGTGTTCACAGTAATGCCTGCCAGGAACATCTCCATGTATTGTGACAACGCAAGAAACTTTAACATTTCTATGTGTATTTGTGTCTGGTTTCTTCCTTCAGCTTCTGAGTTTTCCTACTGGGAAATTCATGAACACTGTTAAAATTAATTTCAGTCCTGCCCACTCGAATGCATTAACCAGCTGATTAATTATAGTAACATGAGAGTCAAGGCTTTGCCAAAGAGTATTTTCTACAAAGTGAAATCTTCTGTAGTCAAGAGGAAAGTATGGAGGACTCTGGAAGCTGCAGTGGCAGTGCTCCAGTGTTGGTCATGAAGGTTGATGAACAGAGTGACAATGAAAGGACACCCTAGCACTGCAAGCAGTTTCTGAAAGAAGAAGAGTCTGTGCCTTTTGGTATCACTTCAGGGATATTCCAAGCTACACCAACTTGAGAAAAGGCTTGCTGAAATGACTTCCTAATTCGAACACACATGCAAACAGCCAACATGGGACATGGCACATAGGACTGACCTCCCGAAGATCCAGGTCATTTTCCGAAAATTATGACCTTGACAGAATCTAACTGGAGGAGAAATTCCCCCTGCACTAGCCATTTCTCATGTTCTCACCACCCACACCTCCTTTCAACAGCAACAGCCCAAGTATCACGTTTTTTACTGCAAGCACAAGTACAAGGATCTGAATTAATTTTGGCCTTCTACATATTTGGAGAACCCCTTGGTTTTGCCTCATTCTGGAGTTTTCCTCCTTCTTACAACTTTCATCTGCTTTTCTTCACGACATTTTAATATGTTGGTTGATGACGAGTCATTCTACACTACTCCTACTTTCTTTGCTGCTGTCTTTATACTTGCTTGTCACCACTTTGACCTCGGCCACAGTAATTTCTTCCTTCCTAGAGTTACATTTGTCTCCTTCCTCTGACACACAAGTGGAACCAACCATAAAGTCAGCCAGCCTTGGGTCTTGTTTAGACTTTAAAATAGCTAAGAGTTTAGTAGGCTGTTTTATGATTTTTCTTGGCACTGAAATCCACCTCACATACACTGGCCATGACTTTTTCCCTCAGCTATGCTTTCCTAGTGGACTCCAGTGAACCTGCTCACGTAGGGAAGCTTAACACACACGGAAGCACTCAGAAGAGCAGGAGTGACTCAGGGTTATGAACTCAGCTCTAGGCTCTCTTGTCCTTGCCTTACACTTTGTTCCCTGGATAGCATTTTCCCAGTTGCCACGTGATTTGCATCCTCCTTTGCAGATTTCCAAACATGCCAGGGAGCACTGCTGCCTGCAGTGGCACTTGTCAAAATTTCAGTTCCTGTATAAAGGGTGTACACGTATGCTGGGTGTCTGAGTGTCCCCTGCAGCCAGCACGGTTTAAATCATTGTTCAGCAGGACAGATGCAACAGGGCAGCAGTGCTATGATCCATAGCTGTGGGAAGAAGTCAAATCTGTAGCTTTTCCAGTAAATGAGCTGTCTTCTTGGCCAGGCAGCCTCCTCCGTACCGTGCTCCTTCACCTTTGAATCCTCCACGTCCCCAATGCCCATTAGTCACAGAGGGCTAGCTAGAGTGGGATGGATTTAAATTCATACCATTAAGGACTTAATCTGGGAAAATGACCTCCAGTCCTTCAGCCTCTGCAGCATTTCAACTGTGATCAAGATGCAAAACTGAAGCCTCACTGACTCTGTTTTAAAGGGTGCTCTCAGCCCACTCTCCAGATTAGATTTGGTCTTCCTCCAAACAGCAAAGCTGACAGAGCAGAGGATCATCTCTGAAGCACCCAGACCCGAAATATGTCTGGCGACCCAGCAGGGCTTTGAATGTCTTAATATGCCCTTGAGTAACTGGAGCGAACTAGAGGATAGAGAGAAACAGGAGAGAAGCACACGCTGGAGCATCCCACAATGTAGACTTAAACCAAATGTCAGGCCTTGAGAGAATATTTTCCTAAGATATGCAATTTTTAAAATTACTGTCCTCTTGATGCTTTCCCAATGATCCAATACACCTCAAAAGGAGCACTGATGGTCTTTACTTTGCCTTCCTCTCTTGTAACTGCAGTCTCCCACTCCTGAACTGCAAGGTTTGAAGCTTGACCTGCTCTACCATGGCTGGTACCACGGTGCAGATGAGTGATGGTACCACTCTCTGATGAGCCATGCTGGGTTCATCCCCCACGCCCAGAGCCGGTGCAATCTCCAGGGACCATTTCCACCCACCCAACCTCATCTCCATCTCCCAGAACAGCCCAAGTGCATTGCTCAATTCCTAACCATGCCAGTCACTGTTCCAGAAAAGCCTTTCTACGTGGCACTGGAGGGCTTCCTCACAAACCCCCAAGGGTCAGCCGTAGATGACTGAATCTCCTCCCACAGCCTATGCTTTCCTTGTCCCAGCTTTCCCCACTAGTCCTGACCAGTGAGGAGCTCCTTGTGTAGGGGAGGGATAAGTAGCCTACTTCACTGTGGGGCCCCTGGAATATCTGTTGTTATGAGCACCTGCAATGGGCCCAAGGGGTGAGATGGACACCTTGTCCCAGCTGGCTTTCCTATGAGAGACTTTCTGTATCCTCTTCTTGTCAAAAGTCAGAGTAGGATGCATAAGAAATACAGGACTGAAAGGAACAAATCAGGACATTATTGTCCACACCTTGGATATGAGAGAACTGTTTAAAAAATAGACTGTAAGGAGAACATCCAAGTTGTAAATTGCTGTAGCCCAGAAAACACCAGCACAATCACGAAGTGAATAATGGAAGACCAAGGGTCCCAAAACACACAGTATCACACGTGAAGTGCACTGGAAGTGTTCTTGATCCCTGTGGAGTATGTGGCAGATTAAACTGTCTGACTGGTGGAATGTACACCACAACTCTGCAGAGGAAAGGAAAACTAAATCCTGCATGTTCCTGTTATCATGACCTGCCTGTGGGTGGAAAATGAAATGGGAGAGGAAGGTAACGTCATGACCAGTTGTTCTAGGGCTCTCCTTGCCTTTTGGGAGCTACTCTGCTCAACTCATTTGACTGCTACTCCAAGGAATTCCAAATTAACTCAATTTGAAGGGTTGCTCTGGATTCCTACCTGTATGTATCCATCTCTCTGGGTATAATCTGAAGTGTGCAGCTCTAGTGCTGCAGGTTCATGCAGAAGTATTCCCATATTTCATCAGTTACTCCAGAAGCTGTGAGCTGTCCCAGTACATGCCACATGGAAATGGTCAGAAAACAACTTCTGTGAGCGTGTGTGGAATAACATGAGTCATACTGATCAGGATATGGTGGAGTGCCACTTACCTTCAGCAGGGAAGGAAGGGCGTGCGGCTAGAGATGCCTTTTCTCCACCAACGCCCCTTGCCCACTATTCCAAACCCTTAACAAACAATGGCTAGCTAAGGAAAATCATGAGAAATCAAAAAGGGCCCAGACTCATGCCTTTAAAAAGAAAGCAACAACTTGCCCTGGCAACTATTGATCACATCTTCCTGGCACCAACCTCTGCAAATGTGATACCATCTGATGTTTTAAAACAGAAATTGCAATAATGTCTCTCAGGTGTTGCCTTTGCAGCCCATCGGAGATGGAGCAGAGCTGGAAATATTTTGGTCAAAAAACCTGGGTTGGGATGCTCAGATTACATTGAAGGGCACCAAAAAGTTCAGAAAAAAATCAATTCTGCAGGGAACAAGGCCCAAGGCTAACTTATTTCTGAGCCTAGTTCCCACCAGATTTGGGATCTTGTTTTTACAAACTCCCTCCCGGCCAAAAATTTCACTGCTCTGGTAGGGAAGATGCTGTTGCAAGGGGAGAAGTCTCCTGGGTACCTGAAATATTCTCTGTGATGTTGTGAGAAACAGAGTGATTTGATGGACACAGATATCGGTGGGAGCTGATGGAGATCCTCCCGTCTCAGTATTATGTTTCTGGAATAAAAATCTGTGTCTCTGTCTTTGCCTGCGACACTGCACGTGCCCGACTGCACCGGCAAAGCACGGGGATTAATCAGCTGCTGCAGCAAACCCCAGAGGTGTCCACACTGCCTTTAACACATATTTCCTAACCATCACCAGTGAAAAAGAGGGGAATCCCAGGGGGATGCTTGGGAGGGCTGGTTAAAAGCTAATCACCGAAGGTGAATAGGAAAAAAATCAATAGCTGAGGGCAAACCAGGGCAGCCCAGCTCGTTAGAGCCTCTGATGAAAGTGCCCTTTGTAACAGGGGTGTTGCACAAGGCCCATGGCTGCTATTTGCCACGAGCACATATGCCGTGTGTGGTGACACTTCAGACACTGTCACTTGCCCACTCCTCAGACACACATCAAAAAACCCATCTCAAACCACTGAGGAATTAGGATACCCCTCAGGGGGACCCTGTGGTTGAACACACAGAGGAAATCCAACCCATGCCAAGCTTCCACATTATACAGAGACTTCCCACAATCTTCCACACTTTTCTGCACTAGGTATGTGTGGAAAGGATGGGAAGTCCCTGGATCTGCACGGAATAGGTTGCTTCTGCATTCTCTACAGCATCAGCCAAGAGATCTGGGATTTATTTCTTTAAGTCCTTCATAGTTTTCATTACATATTGCTCTAAAGGTCAATTATCCATCCCATGAAAGAATTAGTGGTGTTCTGAGAGAATTCCTGTAAATAGCGTGTCACATCCATTATGCTCACAAGCATTTTAACCATAATTCCAAATTAAACATGCTGTATGCATGTATATCTCTAGTGTCACTTTTCCACATTACAATCATATCTATCCTGCCAGCAAAAATACGGAGGCAACTTGCTGCCTTCTACAAAATTACTCCGAGTATCAGTGACCTTTTTTATATTTTTTAGTACTAGTTAGTGAATTAGGTGTTCAAAGCCTGGCTAGATTAACCTGGTGGAAGGTGTTCTGTCCATGGCAGGTGGTTGAAGCTAAGCCGATCTTTAAGGTCCCTTCAACCCAAATCATTGTACAATTCTTTAATTAGGTCCGTATTAACTTATTATAGTTTTTGATGGCTAGATCGTGATAAGCTGGCCCACTTCAGAGAGGTCAGAGGGCCTTGGGGGTAACTGGCTGATGTTCACTTTGGGGATGTGCAGCAGGACCAGCATTCCATCGGGCCAGGATCCCAAAAGCAGATGTGAGCACACAGGAGAATAATACTGTAGTGCTGCAATAATTTGTAGTGCTGATGACTGGGACTGAGTGGCTTCTTGACCTGTCAGAACTCAAGTTCTGTGAACTTTGCAAAGAACAAGGAAGCCCCTGCCTGGTGGCAAAGGACTATGGTCTGGGAAAAAAATAGCCATCATATAAAACAAGGCCCAGGGTGCCTAATGTATTGACAACAGAGAACTTGACTCCCCTCTGGAACATCAAACTTTAGGTAATTAACCGAAGATCTAAAATGTCTGCGCTAATACAATATGACATAAATAAGCACAAAACAATTTACTTCCCTGGATATTTCCCCAGCAAAACTGCATGACATTTTAATCAAGAGTTTGCACTTCAATTGCAGCACTATCTTGGCAGTAAATAAGCCATGTAGATCCACAGCTCTGCCAGCATGGCCACAGCACATGCCAGGTCCCAGCACTGCCAGCCTTTGCTTTTATTCAGCGCAAGTTTAATTTATGTTATATTGTTCCTACATCTGTTCTCCAGGTATTTAACAGAAGGGCATGCTCCTTTGCACTTGCATGGCTGAGAGGAAAGGACAGGTATTATTCCCATCTCCATGCACATCCACAGTCAGTGTTTAGGCAGTGAATTCCTGTTAACTGAGATAGAAGTTGTGCATGCGAATCCCTCTGCAGCCTTATGAAGGAGAGGAGCAACCTGATGGGTGCCTGGGGCCTTCAGGATGTGATGGCAGAGTTAAGGAGGGCATGCTCTTCTCCCAGCAGTTCAGGAGAACCTGAAGAAGACAGCAGCAGCTAAGCCAGTGAGAAATGTGCAGTGCACACAGCCACAAGGATGCTGTGGGTGTAGCTCATTTGAGGCTAATCACTGCCATTTCTGCTGTTGGGGTATGAGGCAGTATCACAGAAGATCCCTTTAAAATCAAGGGAATATATGAAAAGGAAGGCAGGTATTTAAATTAAACGTCCTATTCCCAGTGTTACAATTTATCATACCACTTCTGATTTTCATGTGCTGCTTAAGGGTTAAATAAGTTGTAGGCCTCATAAGAAGAGACAGCATTTGCTGTTTCTGATAGAGTGATCAAGGTTTTATTGGTGTATCTCCAGAAGGCAATGACACACAGCCTCAAGTTGGTAATGTGCTAATGAAGATACACAACAAAAAAAAGCATAATCAAAGACTCTGGGACTAGAGGGAATTAAGTAGGGTTTCAGCAGTACTGTGCAGCACCAAATGTCTAGTCAGGAGAAATAAAGAAAGTAGTTTTCTTAATAAGGAAGTAAAAAAATACCACAAAACCCACGGCCTTTTATCTTGGTGTGGCACTGAAGCATAAAAGCTCAACCATTTTTGGTGCCTCCTCCCCACGAGGAGATAGATAATCTTTAGATAATCACAGAATATCCCAGCTTAAAATAATAGAAAGAGAGGTGGAAACTGCATAGGATTAGTGTAAACAATGAGAAACTGAGCTCTTAAGCAAAATCTTTAGGGTGTGTTTTGTTATTTTAGGTTCTTTTTTGTGCTGTGTTCCATTATTTCCAAATCTGCATTTTTAACTTTCTTACCAGCCTTTTAACATGTAAAGGGAACCTACGAGAACACTGGGGAGGAACTTTTGACAAAGTCATGCTGTGATAGGACAAGTGGAAATGGCTTTAAGTTGAAAGAGAGTAGGTTTAGATTAGATATTAGGAAGAATTATTTCTGAGAGTGTGTTGAGACACTGGCACAGGTTGCCCAGAGAAACTGTGGATGTCCCATCCCTGCAAGTGTTCAAAGCCAGGCTGGATGGGGCTTTGAACAACCTGGTCTGGTGAAAGGTGTCCTGCCCATGGTAGGGGGCCTGGAAATACATGATTTTACAGTCCCTTCCAGCCTAAACCATTCCGTGATTCTATGATTATAACCTTGAATCTTGGCAAAGACAACATGCTCCTCATTCCAGATGTGTCACCTCTCAAAAGCAGAGCTCTGCAATGCTCTGCCTCTGGCCCAGCTCCACACTGGGCTGCTGGTGTCCCCCCATGCCCAGCTGCCCACATAACTGCTTAGGCTGCTTTGGCAGCAAATATTCACAGGGCTTGAGTCAAGCAGAAATGTCTCCTAAGGACTGTTAGTATCTGGCCAAGTTCCCTGGGTGAAGCCCAGTACTAGAAAACACATGTAATCCCTAAAGACTTTGTAAAGATGGTGTAATCAGAACAGAATAAATGCTTTGTGTCAGTGAATGAAAGTCGTAATTTCTCTTAGAAAAGCAAGATTGGATTAGCTCTGGGGATGAGCATGGTACAGGGATGTAAACAGGTCAGACAGAGGTCTGAGTGTTTCTTTGGATGCCATCTGCTTAACAGGTGGTGTCTGCCCAGGCAAGGACTTGAACTTTTTCCTACAATCAGATTGCTGTTTTGGCCATAGGAGGAAAAAACCAGCATTAAACACAAAGGGGATAGTCAAAGGCAGTGTCCCAAGGGAGTTTGCAGAGCATATTTGGGAAGAGCATATTTACACTAGTCCGGCAAAAAAATGCGGAGAAAAAAATGCTGTTTGTAAACCAAATAAAGAAAAGCACATTTGCCTGGCCAGTTGACCTGCAGCACAACTTTGCAGCAAGGGTTGATCAGAAATGAAACTGCTGACAGGCCAGAGAATGACAACTCTGGCAAGCACACAAAGTCAAAAGTAGTGTCTGGTGTTCAGCTGTAGCTGGGAAATCTCTCTAGTGTGTGGTGAAGTTGTGCTTCACACAGCTATACCTTGAGACTCCCAAAAATGCCTGGGACATGAGGCAACCACGTCAGTGAGGCATGAAATTTAAATAGACCAAAGTGTATATTGCCTCATTAATCAATATCTGATGTAGTGGAAAGTTTTTAGATAGATGGTTTCTTGGAAATTTGTTTCAGTCTGCGGCTGATCTTGCAAGTGTTCTACAATTTTGTTCAGGTTTTCGGTTTTTGTTTCAAGTCTTTTGCTTGTTAATGAAACAAGAAGAGGCCTCTGTGGAGGCTCTTACATCGCATGTAGGGAAAGAGTCAAAGTAAGGAGGAATGCACTTATGGAGCTGTGAAGGCCAGGCAGCAGAGGCAACGATTCACTTTAGGAGCGTACCAGGATGAAGAGAAACAGCCCTAGAATTAGACATAAATTTAAAGACTAACTCAATTGCTTGATGGAAATAGTAGTAAGGAAAAGCGCTTGAAACCAGTGGATTTAATGTCGGATGCCTGTGTTTGCAGGCAGTGGAGCCTGGACGTTCCTGGAAGGTACCTGGGAAGTCTGACACAGGCATTGAGGCATCAATTGATCTTGCAGCAGATAGAGCTGGAGAGGGTGTTAATTGGAGCAGTCACGGTTTGCAGTCCCACAAATAATTATAAATCAGCGTCGGTTTCAGTTTATGCTCACGTAACAGTTCCTACAAAGTACAGCAGCTCAGGAAGAGATGCACTTCGGTTTGGATGGCTTTGCTCTGGGGGAACAACCTTTGGCATACATCCATCCCAACCAGTGCAAAGACAGAGCCCTCAGAAAAAAACACTCCGAGGACATGGCTCCGAGGGTGGAGGGGTCTAGAAGACAAGGGAGAGCAATCCTAATTGGAATGCAAGACATCACTCTCTTGCAAACATGCATAAATTAAGCAAAACCATTGTTCTGACTCCCCTCACACCTGTACCAGTCTCTTTTGTACTCTTGCAAAGCCAAATCTGTACATTTAAGAAGGGAAAGTAAACTAAGGCTTGTTTGTCCAAGAAGTGAAGGGCAGGTGGGGAAATGCATGGTGGACATTTCACAAGACAACAATTGTATAAATTGCACACAGCAGCTCTTACCGAAGGGCAGGGGAAAACCAGTGGAGGTCTTAATGTTGAAACTAGTGGGTAATCCAGATTCCCACTGAAACTGTGACCCGCAGTAGCTGCACATGCCAGTAAACTCAGACCCACCAGAACAACCGAGCAGGAAGGAAGTAATGGATGAAAGAGTAACGCTGAATCACCTGTGGAGGCAGGCAGAGAGCTGCACAGGCCCCTGGAGTGAGTCAGAGGAAGGGAAAAGGTGTCTTGTTTATCTATGGATCACAGCCCTGTCTACAACCCTTTCACTGCTCCTGCTTGGAGTATGGCATTGGGAGCACTGGCAAAATCAGAACATTCCACCTTTAAATTGTGAAAATCACCTTTAAATATTTAAATATAGATATATATTAGATCTAGATCTACAGACAGTAGAGCAGAACTCACCTCTCTGACTCTTCCTGCTGCGTGAGTGAGTCTCGGGGACTGAGGCGAGTTTTCCTCCTTACCTCTACGCCACTTTACACGTGTGCAAGAACCTAATTCTGCTCCTCCTGCAGCCAGGGCTGAGCACATGCAAACATTTATGGGTCCCGGACTGGACCCATCAGTGTAAGGGGCTGGCAGCTACAGAGACTAAACACTGCCAGTCAAACTGTCTGGAAGGTGAGTCCAGAGTGTCCCTCTAACACAGACAGCCGACTGCCGGGTCATAACCCAGGGATCTGACTTCTCTGATAGAGACAAACTATTCCCAGAGAAACTGGGAGTGTGTTTCCTGGCTGATTTGAAGAGAGCTATACTGTCACCAAACAGCATGATTTACTGTGATACCAGCAAATTAGCCTACATCTTTGTTTCCTTCCTTCCAGTGATTTTTGTTTTGCTTAAGCCTGGAATAGTGACTTTCAGTAATGCAGAACTCTGTGTAGGCCATGAATAAGCAAGCGCCTAGAACCAAAGCTGAAGTGCAGTAAGTCACACATTTGACTAAATGGAGATCCACAGGGAGCTTTTATCACTAAGAAAAATAAGCCATCCACTGAAAAGGAAGTAAACAGTTACTTCAGTACCGTGAATTGCCGTGTTACCTTCCTCTGATGCTTTGCAACCAAGTTAATGCTGGGAAATAAAGAGAATGCCTCTTATCACCACTAGTATGGCCTTAACCTTTGCTTTCAATACTGTTTTTGAAGTAATTTAACATTTGCAGAGTCAGGTATCGCTGCAAGTTTGCTTTAGCTAAAACAAAAAGGTTCCTCCCCCCATGGCCTCATTTAGCCTCTCCTTCTGGCTTTCATGGGACTTTTTTTGCCTGTGTCAGGATACGTGAATAATCATGGGCAGAGGGAGAAAAGCAATGCTTTGTGGTGGAAATCCTCCTTCAATACATGCTAAAGTGTCTTACTCCTGGGATGAGAGTCAAAATAGTGCCAGATGTGAGGAAACACCGGAGGACTTAGTATGTCAGATGAGCAAGGATTTGGGGTGGAAGGGTGATTTTTCTCAGTAGTACAGAAGATGCTTTGGATGTGTTTCCTCTAGGAAAGACTTCACAAAGTCTTTGGGAATCCATGAGTTGACATCACTCCTTTGCAGTGTGTCACAACGGGCTTAATAAAACAAAAATAACTATGCTAAGAAAAGACTGTCCAGGAGAAACCTAACGCTGCGATTTCTATATAAGGGTCTTAAATCAGTGGTGCAAATGCTTCATCCCAGTCTCGTACCCTCCAGTTTTAAAGGCAGTGAGGCCATTTATCACTTAGCACACTACAGGCCAGAAAACAACTTGCTAACTGGCCCATCTACCAGTTTGAGAGAGAGCAAGTCTCCTCCAGAGACTGTCAGTTCCAATGCAAACCCCTGCATGACGGAGCCCTGGGTTTCATGTCTTTATTGTTAAATTAAAATGCAATTGCCAGTAATGCTGACAGGGAGAACTCAGAGCACCTTTCACGGAGAAGATAGCCCAGTTCTCCCTTCAGAAATTTAGAGAGAGAAGACGGGCCTGGATCCAAAGCCAGTAAAATGAACGTGTGCTTTCCCACAGACTTTGGAGAGCTTTGCCAAAGCCACACTGCAGTGGTCCCAGCTTGCTCTTTGCTCTTGCCTTTGAGTGTTGCTGACACACTGGGGGCTGGCACTACAAACAGAAAACTTTGACAACAGGCCCATTAGTGAGAACTAACATTCACAGATGCAGTAATAATCCAGTATGCAAAAGTAAAAAAAAACAAAACAAAACAAAAAACAAACATCAAACAATCAAACAAAAGGACAGGAAAGAATAGATGAAATCTGGGCTTCTATGCAAGTTTTTACACGTTTCTCTCAGAAGAAGAAATGAAGAAATTGCCCTACCTGGCTGTTCCGTGTCTTCAGCTCAACCTGGAGCTGTTTGTCACGACGAAGAGAAGGGAATTGTTTTCAGCACCACGCAAAGAGCCGCGGCTTCTTTCAAGCTCCCTGGACGGTTCCCCCGCGGAGCACGCCAGGCTTCTCCCCAGCCGGGAGGCGAGGCTGGCGAGGGAGCACCACGCTTTCCAGGATCCAGACCCGGGCAGGGGCAGGCTGAGCGCGACCCCGGAGTTACAGGATGTCTCGGTGCGCTCCGTGCCCTCGATAAGGACGGCGAGGGGAAAGGCAAAGTTCCCGGGGCTGTGGGTGGAACGTGGCACCGCGCGGCACTGAGTAAATAAAACCCGGGCGATCGTTGGACTCGGGTGTGACACCAGGTATTACGAAGGTCCGTGCACCCTCGGCAGGACTCCGGCTTTCGTCTGAGGGAAGTGCAGCCTAAAAACCCGGCGGTGCTCCCTGCTTGCGGCTAAAGCAACGGCGGGACCTTGAGCTGGACTTCTGGCAGCCAGCAGATTTGTCTTCTTGGACGGCACTCACTCAGATGGGGGATTTCAATCACGAAATATATGCTTTCTTACGGGTCAGGCGTTTCACTGCCTCCCATAAGGACGTAAAAAAAAATGCATGCAGCTTCTGTGGGATAGTTGCTTGTTTGGGGAGTTCATGGCGCAAAAGTACAACAGGGTCCTTATTCATGTTTCTGGATTCCACGGTTGTGAGAAAAAACCACGCAGGTTCAGCTCTTGACACAGTTTTTTGTTTCAATGCCCTCTTCAGACTTAATAAAACGTTTACGAAGATAAATCTGAGATAGGGAACAGACAGAACTAATCTAAAAAAGCCACCTAAGTACAACGGTGATAGGGTGCAATATGAAAATTTGCAATATAATTAAATTGTCTAAGTAATGACATTTTTCTGCAACACCAGTACTGCATACTTTCCTACAGTTTGATAATGCAAACTTTCAGTGCTAATTCCCAAGCTTTGATTTGCTCCTGTAAGGTCTTTTTGCCACCTACTTTTAGGTTTAATGACACCTTCTGCCTGAAAAAATCCAAATTAGTGTCAGGTTTAAATAGATAAAGGTTTTTTTCAAAGAAACTTTTTTTTCTTTTTTAACATTCTTTGCAATATGCTAAATTATTGAAGCAGAAGCCTTTCTAAAAGGTAATTCACACCTCCTTAAGCACCTTATCTGTTTGGGGTTTTTTTGTTCTGTCTGTTCTTGGTTAATGAAAAGAGATTCATCAGTACCACTGTTCCCTGCAGCCTTTTTCAAACTAAATCTATTCTTTGGCTTTCAGTGCAGCAGACGGGATTGCAAACATAGCAGTGAAAGCTTACAATTTTATTCAAAGATCTCCCAGTAGATAATGGGCCATGGTTATGACTAATAGGGTGATGTGGACACGACCTAAAGAAGGAAGGATAACAGCCCGAGCAACACCGAAATGAGACTCAAATCCCCTCTCATGTCTGTGACAGATCCTGGACGAGTCAATAAATGCTGCTGTGCTTCTCTTTCCTTATTCATAAAAGGGAATAATAACTCTTCACATCATCCAGAGACGAAGTAGGAGACATTGGCAACTACAGGTGTTTAGAGACACACCAGTGATGCCTCAGAACATGAGAATTTCTAAGTCTATTTCATGTAACCAAGGCAGAGGCTGTGCCAACATCCTGTTAAACACACTTTTTATTCTTCCCCAGAATGGAAATAATCACATTTCTGTGGAGTACAAATGAATAAACTCTTTTTCTGTTGACTTTCTAGTTCTTGTATTGGTTCATGATACTATTATTGAAACAGAAGGTCTTCTTAAGGGAAAAAGGTGCCACAGAGTGCAACGGAAATATGACAGCCTCTCCTGTTAGCATTTTGCCTCCAAGCACTGCAGCTATGAGTCAGCGAGCTGATAGGAAGACTTTTACATTATAGCATTCAGAATTAGTCTTGGAGGATACAAGAAATTACAATTCTTTCCTGTCTTTGCTGTGTTGGTCACTAAAGTAAAAATAACTTCATATTAACAATGGTTAACAATTTGAAGCCGAGAATACAGCTTTAGACTAATGTTTTTGTAGTATGAGAGCTCCCTCCGTTTGGAGTTAGAAAGCTACTGTTTAAGAGTGATGCAATTTTTAAGGGGAAAAAGAAAGACATGCTGCTGCCTGATAAAAAGCCGTGTAGCAAGAACTGCTTACGTGACCTGCTCTTCCCTTAACGACCCTCAGCAGTTTTCCAGAGGATTTCTTCCAGAGGAGTTCTTTCAAAAGTTGTTGTCCCCATTGCAAAATACAACGTTTTGGGGAGCATTTCCCTTCTCTCATCTTGTGGACTGTGGGTCCAACAACAACCTCTTTTTCTTACGCTCTGTGAATTCAGGGTCTGTTCAGAGCCACTGAGGGAGTTTTTTCACCCTCAGATTCTGCCTTAGAAATATCCCACTGTGCTGTGGCCTCCTCCTGTAGCTGTCATGTGCTGGGAAAGAGGCACGGCAGTGGACAGACCTCTCGTGATTCCTTATGGACACTCATCCAGCAATAAGCACACCAGACATTCTGGGATAAGAAAATTTAGAATGACACTGTGACAGGGAGTTATATCTTAGTCAGGAGTTTTGTGACTCTTTAAAAATTTTGTAGTGAACTATGCTTAATTAGTTAAGGAATGTTTGACCGTGATTTTAGCTGGCTTTGATTTAAATCTCTGTTGGCCGAGTGCCAGTAAAAAACCCTTAGAAATTACCTCACTGCACCTGCAGAAAGGAACTTCATGTATCCATATGCCTTAGAGAACTTAATAAATAGCTGAAGAACAAAATTCAATAAAGAATTGTTTAATGGTTATCATATAGCTAGAGATGAATTAGATGTCATAGAACAAGAAAGATATCTCGAGAAAGTTAAGGAGTCAAAGGTCTATACACTCAAGCAAACTTGATTAATACATTGCAGGTGCAGTAGGGGACCCACTTCATAGGCTTGTATACCTCAGAAAACTTAATCAATGGTAATGGTCTAACCGGGACAGCAAATTTAATAAAGCACTGTTTAGCTGGATAAAACTTGGGTTATTCATTAAACAAAGATAGATGAGATATTCTGGTAGTAATTAAAAGAAACTAAATACCTATACCATGATGCAATAAATTGGGCAGACTTTTGGGAGTGTCTCTAAAAAAAATCTTGGATGTTACAGTGTATATAAATGCCTGAAAATTGTTGTTTCTTTGAACATACGTATGGAGAATAAATTCCTGTTATGTTCCCAACTTTGGCTCAAACTTGTTACTAGGAATGTTTGTCTAACAGCTTTTTGCTGTTAGATTTAAAACCTTTTGTTTCAACTGGTAGATGAAGCAGCAGGTATTTGGGTTTGGCCTTTCTGCACAGCCAAAAGGAAGGATAAAATCTAATGGAAGAACAGGCTCTGAAACACAGATGCATTCGTCAGCCACAGGATTTCATTCAACATTTTGGGCAAGGACTATCCCTACCTCCTTCTCTAGGTCTTGCCATGCAGGCCACAAAGATCATACAGGTCATCAGATACACATAACTAAGTCTCTAAGAACATGTATTGGGTGGGTGTGAGGAGAAACGGACACTTTGATTTATGGACCCCAAACCTCAGACTGGCATGGCACAGAGCTTCCTGCAAACAAAGACAGGCTCCTACAAACCATCAGGGCAGTTTCATGGGACATCCACTTTAGCACAAAACCCACCCCCAGAAGCTCCTCTTTGGCCCCCATCATCAGACTGGAAGCTGATTTGGAAGAAAAAAAAAAAGGTGCATTTTTATTGTATTGTTTCCCTTACGGTATTCCCCTTAAACACCAGGAAATTATCTCACAGGAATTAAGGGTGTTGCCCTAGGAAGGTGACATGGCTGGCAGCCCAGCCGAGGTGCCTGTACACCAACGCACACAGCCTGGGCAACCGACAGGAGGAGGTGGAAGCCAGAGTGGCGTCAGAAAGCTGTGACCTTGTTGCCATTGCTGAAACTCGGTGGGACAAATCCCATGACTGGAGCGCGACTATGGATGGCTGCGGGCTGTTCAGAAAGGACAGGACAGGAAAGAGAGGGGGTGGGACGGGTTGCCTTCTGCATCAAGAGGTGGATTGAGCATGAAGAGCTGTCTTTGAAGAGCAGTCACGAGCGAGTTGAAAGCCTGTGGATAAGAATCAGAGACAGAGGAAACAAAGGGAACCTTGTGGCTGGTGTTTATCACAGATCGAGGGGGGCCTGTTGCAGAAGCCTTCTTGTTCTAGCTACAGGAGGCATCGAACTCACAGGCTTTTGTCATGCTGGGGGACCTCAACCTCATCAACATCTGCTGGGAAAGTAGCACAGAGAGCTGTAGGCAATCCAAGAAACTCCTGGAATGCATGGAGGATAACTTCTTGAGCCAGGTAATTGACAGCTCTACCAGAGGGGATGTGATACTGGATCTCTTGGTCTCCAAAGCAAAAAAGATAATTGGAGACATCAAGACTGGAGGCAGCCTGGGCTGCAGGGACCATGCATTGATGGAGTTTTAGTCCTGAAGTATCAGGTAAGGAGTGAAGTTAGGCTCCTGAACTTCAGGAAAGCAGAGCTCCAGCTCTTCAGGGAGATCCCCTGGGACACTGCCCACAGGGACAAGGGATTGGAACAGAGCTGTCAGATCTTTAAGGACATCTCCCATAAAGCACAAGAGCTAGCAATCGCCAGGATCATGAAGTGAGGCAAAGAAGGCAAGAGACCAGCATGGCTGAGTAGGGAACTGCTGGTCAAACTAAAGGGAAAGCAAGTGCACAGGCAGTAGAAGCAAGGGCAGGTGAGTTGAGAAGAGTATGGAGGCAAAGCACAGTTTTGCAGCGATGGGGTAAGGAAGGCCAAGGAAAAGCTGGAACTGAATATGTAAAGGCACACAAAGAATAGCAGGAAGGGCTTAGACAGGTATGTTAACCAGAAAAGGAAGGTCAAAGAAGGTGCAAACTCCCCGATGTCCCATTTCCCCCCCTGATCTGGAGAAGCTTGAGAGGTGGGGTCCATGGGAACATCANCCCGATGTCCCATTTCCCCCCCTGATCTGGAGAAGCTTGAGAGGTGGGTCCATGGGAACATCACGAGGTTTAATAGAACCAAGTGCAAGGTGCTGTGCCAGGGCCAGGGCAGGCCCTGGTATCAGCACAGGCTGGGCATGAACAGATGGAGCAGCCCTGCCCAGCAGGACTTGGGGGTGCTGGTGGGTGAGAGGCTGGACATGCCCCAGCCCTGGCACTCACAGCCCAGAGAGCCAAACGTGTCCTGGGCTGCATCCAGAGCCCCGTGGGCAGCAGGGGAGGGAGGGGATTCTGCCCCTCTGCTCCGCTCTGGTGAGACCCACCTGGAGCCCTGCATCCAGCTCTGGGGTCCCAGCACAGGAAGGACAGGGACCTGCTGGAGTGAGTCCAGAGGAGGCCACCAAGATCATCAGAGGGCTGGAGAACCTCTGCTGTGAGGAAAGACTGAGAGAGTGGGGGTTTAGCCTGGAAAAGAGAAGGCTTAAGGGTGTCCTAACTGTGGCCTTCCAGTACCTGAAGGGAGCTGACTATAAAGATGGAGAGACTTTTGCAAGGGCATATAGTAACAAGGGAGACAAGGGAGAATGGCTTCAAACTGAAAAAGAGTAGGCTTAGATTAGATGTTAGGAAGAAATTCTTTACTGGGCGGGTGGTGTGGCCCTGGCACAGGTTGCCCAGAGAAGCTATGGATGCCCCATCCCTGGAAGTGTTCAAGGCCAGGCTGGGTGGGGCTCTGAGCAACCTGGTCTGGTGGAAGGCGTCCCTGGCCATGGCAGAGGGAATTGGAACAGGATGATCTTTAAAATTCCTTTCAAGCCAAACCATTTTATGAATCTATGATCTGACTCATTAAAGCAATGTCTGCACAAAGTAGTGACAACTGGTGAGCTCTGATTATGTCTGCTTGAAGTTATTGCCAGACAAATCAGACACAAAGGCTTTCAAATTTTCATTCTTTCTTTGTTTTTGAAATACTTTTTTTCAGCCACTGAGTTCAAAACAGGGCTGAAAGTGCTTTCACTGTCACAATCCACATCAGGTGAACTGTGGTGCTGGGGATAGGCAGAGGTTAACTCCTTAAGCCAGCCTTATGACTGAAACCCGTGTGTCATGGGAGTGTGCCTTCACACATGGCAGAAATAACAGCAATAGAAGTCTCCCAGTGGTGCCTACAGCATGGGCCAGAGAGTGGATGTTACTGAAATGAGGGAAGAACAAAATATCTGCTGTTGAATATTCAGCCTGACCATCTACTGAGAACCTTCTTTATGAAGAATATTTGCAATAAGGCAGCATTTACTTGCCTTCAAAGACATGACTTAAATCTCTGGAGGGAACTCCCATGTATATTCAGGACAGCTACCCAAACTCACTTGCAGAATTTAGAAGTCTCCTACTGAGAAATATACCAGCAGATGCTTCCTGACATTTAATGTTATAATGGGGCTATAAACAGCCTTTCACTACAAAACATATGAAGGAATAGCATAAGACCCCAGGGAGGGACTGCTCTGTAGAAATGGGTTTGTTGTTCCTGATTAGGATTCAAACAGTCCTCCCTGGTGTTGTTAGTACTGTTTGATTTGTTCTAAGGCATGTCAGATGTTTGTTGCACAAACAGACTCCCTGATGCTTTCATCATGATGGAAAATTAAAAATAAGAGGTGTTAAGTAAAGAACGGGCACCACAATCTGAGTCTAAAAGCAGCACATGGTCTTGTAGTCACTACAACCCACTGCTGTCATGAGAACTCCTGACCAAGGTTTCCATTTTAACTTTTGCTGTAGTGTGGTTGTCACCTTCCAGTGAATTTCAAGAAGATTCGTGTTCCTACTTCCCTTTGGCTGCTGTAAAAATCTCGGTTTTTCTGCAGTTTGTGAGAATACCAGTGACATAACCTTCAAATCAACAATTTCTAAGGCTTCCGGAAAAACTGAGATTTTTCAGTCATGGCTGAGTACCTGAAGAGAAACCTTTTGTCTCTCTGACCAGCAGTTAAATATAGAGAACATTATAATAAAAGGACATTAAAAGTTGTGAGAGGCATCTGTATAAAATAGCAGCTAGAGAACTGTAACAGAATAAAATCTGGCCTGAATAAAGGTGAAACTCAACCTCAGATAGGGGCCAATGATATGTTCAGAGCTCATTTTTTTAGAGGTAGGTCAAGTCTTGTTAGGTCTTAGGTCAAGCAAGGTTTCTGCTCAGATTCATCTCACTTTTTCTGTGATTGAAATTAACGTCATTAACATGATCCACAATTAACATCATCAATGTGGTTCATAGGTAACATCATTAATGTAACAGGACTTTGAATTTACAGCAGGATCATAAATTAGAATTTGACCCTACACGCCTAACAGTGCAAACAAGCAAAAGATCACAACACATGTTAAATTTGAAATGGTTTAACACATGTGAACTTCTACAATGAAAACGTCTAAAATATTATTGCTAGTAATTGCTGACATATGTCTGTCTGGCATCATCCACCCTGAACTGGTCAGGGAGCTCTAAAACATCACAAAACACTTTTATTTAACATATCCCATATGCAGTCACAACGGTGTTCATTGAGAACAGCATAGTGCATACAGTTTTAATCCCCCACAAAAGCAGACTCAGAGATACCAATAGCCATTCTGGCAGAGGAGAAATTTTGGTGAAGGACTTCTAGAGGCTTAATGGCTGACATGTTTATAATAAAATCTTAAAGTTAGAACACTCTCTCAGCATGACAGGCAAAGCTTAAGTCAGAAATTAAGCTAACATACTATGTGCTAGCTGAGGATTGGCCAAAGGTTTTGTATTTTCCAGGCCAGGTGGCTGTTTCCAACCTGCAGTATCAGGCAGTCAGTGCCAAGCGCCCGCAGTGAAAATGACCTGCAGCGTCCAGCAGAGGAGAATACATCCCACTGCTCAAGTTTCCCAAATTTGCTTTACTGAAAACCTTACGTAGATTTTGGCTTTTCATTATTTGATGTGTTCCAAGAGGTGCTTGAAGATGCCAAGACTCTGGAATAGATTTGGGGAGGAAAAACTAGGCAGGAATTATATTTTTCTAAGACTTTTCACATATTCCCATATTCTGAGCATGTGAAGAGCTTTCTATCTCCTCCCAGGACAATTTGAGTTAAGGCACTATCACACACGTACCTAAAAGCTTCTGTTTAACTCAGCAGTATTATTTAGGGTTTTGAAAAATGTCATCTGACAAATAAGAACAAGATAAATAATTTCAACATTGATAACCCCAAGTAGAGTTTAAACTGTCAGGGGAGTAAGTTAAACAACAATGTTACCTTGTTAGCATTGTTTCCCCTTTTCCCTACATGTTTTTGGAGTGCCTGAGTATGTTCTTTGCATGCTGGGAACGTCAAATGTTGAGAGATGCAAATTCAAAACTGCTGTGAAGACGTCTCTGATATCCCCCCAGCTACAGAAATAAACTTTTGGTTTAGGTTTGCAAAATCATCAAACTTCCTGCTCTCTCCCACCTCCTCTCAAGAAAAGATAAATGCTCGCTGTAATAGGTGCCCTACTTACCTAAGGCTTTGATCTCTCCCAGCTCTCTGCTCGCAGCTTTCTGGAGGAGCCCCAGCGTACGTGAATTTACAATGCAGCGAGCTGCTGTGCTTTCCAAGAGAGCTGGTTTCAGCACCGCGTCTGCAAGACTTCAAAGGAGAGGGGAAAGTTATTTTTCTACTTATCGCTCCAATTTCCCCCTCCACTGCCTCTGGACACTGTCAGTCCTAGGAGATCATAGAATGGCTTGGCTTGGATGTGACGTTTTTCGGGACGGGCTCTATGCTGAACTTCAATGAACCATATCCAAGGAGAAATACGCTCCTGAGAGGCTTTGGGGTATTTTTTTTATTTCCTTGTAGGAGTCAGAGTGTGAAATACTTCCACTAGATATAGTGCCCTTTGCTTCAGACACACAAACACACATTTATGTGTTATCTTTCACTTCGAAACAGCTACCTGAACCAGTAGGCAAGCCTGTGACTAAGCCAGCACTCTCCTGCAATCTCATGGGAAAGGTGCTTAGGCCCTGGCAAAGCATGGACAATATTTTGAGGGCTTGGATTCCTGCCCCCTCATTTAACTGCAGTGACCAGTTCACAAAGATTATGTCAATTGGTCACCTGGGAGCCTTTCTAGGTCTCCGGGCATAAATCATGGCTGCATACCAGCTCCTGCACTGCAGGATATTGCCTTTACCTGTAATCTCTCATCACCCTGAGAAACCATGGATGATTCATGCCTGGAAATGTTCAAGGCCAGGTTGGATGGGGCTCTGAGCAACCTGGTCTAGTGAAAGGTGTCCCTGGCCCTGGCAGGGGGCTAGGACAAGATGGTCTTTAAGGCCCCTTCCAACCCAAATTCGGTGATGACAGAGCTGCCCTTCCAGTTGTGCCTTCAGTTCTGGTGTTTGATTTCATGCCAAGCATTCAATACAGGGATACAGGCCGTAATTGCACAGCCTTTGGCACCACTGCAGGCTGTCATAAAGAGCCAGAAAAGTCAGCTTGCCTGTCAGTGTGAAAATTAACCCAAGTTCGTGTTACTCTTTTGTTAAAATAGCACTTAATGCTATTTTAACAATTAGTATTTTACCAATGATAATATATATGTAGCAACGCTCTATCATTTTATTTAAAGTATCTTTTTCCCGGACAATTGTGATTTCTCATGGTTTTCATCATGTCTCACGAGCCTTTGTTCCAAGTTCTTTATTAATGAGCTCATTGTGCTGTACTGGGGCAATACCTCTGCCAGACCAAAGAAAAGCAGCACAGTTAACCTGGCAGGGAGAAGCCTGTGGCTAGCTGGAGTGGCAGTGGGCCAGGAAAACCACAGCACTTTTGCAGGATCTCATCCCTATAGATCTGCACAGCCCTGGACTGTGCAGTATCAGCCTGCCCAGGGCAGGATCCTGAGGGAGGCAGGACCTTAAGCAGTGGTGAAGGATGTGTTAGTCCTGGCTGAAGGCCCACGAGCCGGCCAGGACTCAGGCATGCTGGAGCAGCAGGTATGTGGGAATTCTGCCGATGCTGCCATGCTGTAGAGAAAACGAGGTTTGCTTTCCTGACGTTGGACAAGGAAATTTTATCCTCACCAAATACCCAGTGTCAGTATTCCTAGGTCTGCAAAGTGGTCCATTACATAATTGCAAAACACCTGCTCCGTGGAAACGACAAACCTGGGAGGCTATGGGGCCCCAAAGGCTTCCCAGAGACCTGTGCAGTCTGGGTGAGAAATCCACCCAAATCAAATCCATTCTCCAAAAGTGACACGTTGTGAAAGAAATGAAAGCAAAATCTCTGCTGGAGGAAGTTTTGCTTCCCAGATTTGTAGACCAGTGACCTTTTTTTTTTTTTTTTTTGGGAACACGTGTGAAAAAGGGGAAATGAAAGCATTTCTGCCTAGGTTTCCTAGACTGCAGAACTCTCTAGTCAGATCAGATGCTCTGAGGAACAGGCTGGGTGTAGATGAGAAGGTGGTAAGAACCCAAACCACTAATTGGCAAAAAAACCTCAGTTCTCAGAGGGCTGACCTGCTCCTTACAGGCAGCGGGATTAATCGAGAGGCCTCCCACAGGCAAGGCCTTTTCATGGAGAAAGCTTTACCTGGGACAGGGATGCCAAAGGAGCTTGGAAAGTTACTTGAAGACAGAAGCTTGGTGGAAACCCCCTGCATCTCCAGTCAACATGACCTGAAAGAATACTTCTGCTTGATCCCAAATCCATTAACCAGTACAACCCTGGGAATTTGAGTGAGATGCCTGGGCCTGGTTCCAGCTGGGATCAGCGTGAGGGAGCACCAGCCAAGACATTGCAGAATTCAATACCTCCTCATGTCATTGCCAGGGGTGGGGCAAAGGGACGCTCACTTCCAGGAAGAAGAATGTTCCTTTCCAGTCGGGAGGAAGCCTGGGGTGGTGGGGAACACAGGGGCAGTATTTTGCCACGGGCTTTCCGTGTAAATTGTTTCTTTGTCCCAAACCTTTTGTTGTTATTGTCACTGTTACTGTTCATTTTCTTATCTTGTTGCTGTTTCTAGTAAATTGTTTGTGTTTTGTGTTTTCAGCTGGACGGGGAGTGGAAGTGAGTGGTTTTTTGTTGGTTTGTGGTTTTTTGTTGTTTTTCCTTTTTTTTTTTTTTTTAATCAGGACTACTAAATTGTGGAATACCATTCCTAAACCATGACATGCAGCAACCAAATGTTTAAGAAAAAGGAAGCTTTGAGGTGCCTATAAACCACGGAGGAGTGTGTAAGATCAGTGTCTGGTGCTTCACAGGAAAGGTGGGAGAAGGAAACTTGTAGTTAGTTTTAGCTTATTTCTAACCAGCTGTTCAGTGAGATGGAGATGGGTGGGATACTGCCTGATCCTTCCAGGAGGCTTCTGAAATACCAAAATACATGGCCTGGCAATGGTGTGTTATCTCATGGCATCTCTTTCTTCTTTGTTCTGGACCGATTGGGTCCATTTGTGTTCATTTCAGCAACTAATGCCTCTCTGGTAAACCTGCAGATAGACAACACCAGTTAAACTCCCCCACTTATTTGCTCTGAACACCCAACCTTCTGTCACAAATGTATAACAAAGAAAGAACCAGTGTCTCGAAGTCTCAAACGAAGTAAATGAGTATTAGAAAACTAAAAACTCCCAAACCATTAACCAACAGAGCAAAACACCCAGAGCTGATCTCCACTACTTAGAATTTTAGCAGCAAGATAAAGAATATTTCTCTGGTAGAGTTGATGAACGCGTCCAGAGCCACTGAGCTCAATACAGAGTTCACTGGTGGTGCACTGTGGCCTGGGCAGTGCAGCAGATGAGGTGAAATGATCTGCTGGTCCTTCCCTTGCTCTAATTTTATGGGTGTTAAACAGAAAATCATAGAATCACGGAATGCTTTGGGTTGGAAGAGACCTTAAAGATCATCTCTTTCCAACTCCCCTGCTGTGGACAGGGATGCCACGCACTAGGCCAGGCCCTGAACATCTCCAGGGATGGGACATCTTGCGGTCATCATTGCTTTGGTGAATATAAGAAAAGTCTGCAGTGAGCTGGGCAGATGGTGGGGCAGTAAACAACGAGAGAAGTGGTGGGCTCTTCTCTCGCAGAAGTTGATGGCCTTTATTAAAACTCAAGCTAGCAACGCTTTCTACCAAGTCCCACTCCTCTGTCAGTGTTCCCAAACCACACTACATGACTCAGATGAAACCCACAGCATGGACAAAAGTGGCTGCAGCATCATTAGCTCTTGGTTTACTGGTGCTCGTTATGGTGGTGCTTGGCAGAACGGATGTGAGCTCTTACCAAGAGTGAGCTGTTACTGCTTTGGCACCAGGGTGGCACCAGACAGACACGAGAGACTGAGATGTATCAAAGTCAAGAAGTAGAACACATTTCTTTATTTCCCATTTCACCATCCCACACCACACAGAGAAAACTAAAGGTGGATATCCTCAAGCCACATTACCTCCTGGTCCCTATTTCCCCTTAGCTCAAACCTCATACATATTAGGCAAAAATTTTTGAAATTTCAGCAAAACGACTGATTGCTACAGTTAGTCCAGATGGCACAGAAGAATCCTGCTGACTTTTTTGATGTCAAAATCAAAAGATTGAACACAGGTACAACTCACCTCGGCTATCTGGACAAGAAAAAATGTTGTGACATACAAGATGAAGCCAGTAAATGACTAGTAAAGGCAGAGAGGAAAAAGACTTCCCAGGCAAAATGGATCAGTCTCCATATTGTTTATCACCATTTTTAGTGGAAAAGCATTTGTTGGCATCACTACAACTATGAAATTTGAGGGTTGTGTATTGCTTAAAGAGGCATCTTTTTATTGTGATAGGGACCAAATCCCACTAGGAAGGGTGATCACCAAGTGCCATCGTGCCAATTATCAGAAGGCTGCTGGGAAATGTGGCTTGTACCTGCTGGCTTGTGGGAATCCGTGTTTCTACTAGCACAGAAATGTAGGAACCATGTGAACATATGAGGTTGTGAGTTGACCCAGTGGGAGGGGTTTGGTTTGTTATCCTCGGGTTGGCACATTCTTGTTTTCCCTTTTTCCAAGAGTGCTCCCCCCAAAAAAAGTCACTGGGGCTACAAATCTGTGAAGCAAAACTTCCTCTGACAGAGATTTTGCTTTAATTTATTTCATCTTTGGGATTTGGTAGTGTGCAGCACTCGCCTGCTGACTGCAACCTTCACAACCTCCTTCCTTTGGGGAATAATGGCAGGAGTTTAGTTCATTCGGGCTCCAGCTGAAAGAACAAGATATTGTTTTTCCTGCTTCCAGTGTTTAGGCTGGAATACAAGCTCCCCTCTGCAGAAAAACGTGCAGGGGTTGCTCTGCAGTGCTATCAGGTGTTGTCAGGAAAGAGTGGCTTGCAGGAACCAGCTGTAGTACAGCAGCTTCACATCCAGCACTGGCCATGGTCTCCCACTTCTGCTCATGGCTGTTTTGCTACTTCCAATGGGGAGAAGAAAGGCAAGGAGGAAAATGCCCCAAAAACTTCACATCCGCAGCTCGTGGGGGTTGAGGGTATTTGTAAAAGGCTGCATGGGATTGTTCGAAAATGTTTCAAAACTGAGCAAGAAACTTTCCTGAAACACAGAGGGTATTTATGTCTTCAAACTACACACACACACACACAAATACACACACACACACAGGGGAATAAGCTATTGCTGCTGCCAAGCTTTGAGAGAAAACCTTGGTTTCTATTGTGTTTTTATTGCATCTGTGATGGTCATCCTCAGAAACTTCCTCCTTTGATGAAACTGATGACCTAGGCTTGACTCCAGGCACATGAAAATAATTCCAAATAAGGACCTGCAGCCTGACAAGCTGCTGTGCTCCAGAGAAGGATAAACTGACCATGTTTATCAGCAACTTAAATTAAAGGAGGCTTTTTGACTTCATCGCCTCTTCCAGCTGCCAAAGCCATATACCTCTCCGCACCTCCAACCGTGATTAGGAAGGAGGCAAATCACTGTAAATTGTATTTTCTGCTTCTGGAGATGCTGACAGACAAGGCTTATGTTCCTTAGTTTGCCGAACACCAGTGGGTCATGAGGGAACCTTGAGAAAGAGCATCTCAAGGGTGAAGGGCAGGGGCAAAAATAGAAAGAAAGGCTCCCAGCAGGCAGTGAGAGCACTTCTTTCTTTGTGAATTCAGTTAATTCAGATGCATCTCCCTGTAGGTTCATTCACAGGGTTGATGTTCTCACATTATCTGAATTATGCAAAACAGATGAAAATCTTTTTGGCTGACAGTTGTCATTACAGGAAAACAGCATCTCAGCAATTGGTGAATAGCTTCTATTAATCATGGCACTACCAGATGTGACAGCTGACAGGTTTTGTCACTACACAGTCACAGAGATGATAAAAGGAGGTGTTATTCTGGGTTTAGTTCCATTAAGAAGCAAAAATACTAGAAAGAGTAACTTATAAAAGCATATTGTCCAGGGAATAGTTACCTGTAGTTGATACGTAAAGATAAGTAAAGGGTTTTTGATTTCTGAAACAACAACATAAGACTTCACAAAGCAAAATCAAGTAAAGATAAATAAGAACAGGTTAAAGTTCATCGGAGTTAATCTTGCCAAGGAAACAGAGGAAAATATAAAGGTTCTTTGAGGTGCATAGATTGAGAGTACTGAGCACTATGTAGTTTGTCATGGCACAACTTGGAGCTAAAGTTTTCTCAAAGTGAAACAATTACTGGACTGGAAGAAGTCTTTGACACAGTTTGTGATGAGCACTGCAGGCCTGTGGACATCCTGAGTGCTTGGAGGTACAAATTTTATGTGGTATTAATTGAACTTTCAACATGCTTACATTATTTGCCACTTAGTGTTTTATATTGTACGGAAATAACCAATGTTACACTTCCAGATTTCTCCTTGTCACCTGCTGGCTGCCAAAAGCCATCGCTCTTCTTTCCCAGTGCACAACTGCTCTGATTCTCAGTGTCTTTTGCAAGGCACAAAACGTGCAAAGCAATCAGCTCAAGCATCTCACGAACTTGCTGTTGCTCAGTGTTAAGCAGGATTGTGGTAATAAAGGTCCACAGGCGAGACTGAGAGATGCCACCAGGGTCTGGATTAGAGAGGCACAGTTCACCTGACTGCTTTTCTGCTCCTCTCTGGTTTGGAGACATTCAGGAGAAAGGAACTTGCAAAGGTTGTTGCAGTGCTGTGGTTGTGGTCTGCTCTCTCCTCATAACTCATCATGGTTTCTTAAGTTTTTGAGCTTTGCTGGTGTGATGCTATAGAGTTTCCTTGGTGTTTCGGTGTGAGACAGTTCCTGGGGACTCCGCTGAGTCTAAAGCCTGTTTCATGGTCATGGTGACTGAGGGACAGCCTTCAAAGGGAGCCCGGTGTCCTTTCTGTCACAGGCTCTTTATCAGGAAGAAGGTGAGCAAGGACAGGCAGATGAAAAAAAGTCCCACAAAAGGACTTGGCCTCAGACATCACCCACAGAGAAAGAAACTGCCTGAAACAGAAAACAAGGAAATAGAATATACTGTGCTATGGTCACCAGAAGTTCAAAGGGCTCAAATTCCCCTGATCCCCAGGAAAGGATCACTTCCATGCTACACTTCTGGTAACACTGACACGTGGAACTGAAGGCAGAGAGGGTCTATTCATCTGTGAAGCTGGAGCTCTTGTCCAAAATATATGCCATATCCAAGTGACTTCTGACTTAGGCAGCTGACTTGAGCAGCATTCAAAGCTTTAGAAGTCTTGAAGAACAGTAAAAGGAAGGATGGAAAGAGAACAGAGATGCAACATGGATTTGGCAGAGCTTGAATGTGCTTAATCCTGGCTCTGATCAGTGATTTCCCAATTCTAACCTGTTCAAGGTGTACCTTTCTGAAAATTGGCTCCATTGCTTCTGAGATGATGTGGGAGCAGTGGCAGTGGCTTGCAGGAATAAATACATTATAGTAAGAGGCATTCAGTGTAATTTGTGAGCCAGCTGAATCTTCCCACACATTGTGGGTGAGGAAACTTAATTTCTGGGTACATATCCGAAAGCTCAAATCTAAGCGGACTCAAAAAAACACCCATTGAATACAATGTGAGATGGGAATTCCTGATGGAAGGACCATGGGGTGACATAATAGAAATAAGAAATATGAGAAGTCCACAAAGGCAGGGACTGATAACACATGACCTCTTAAAGCCAGGGGAAAGTGATGCTAGAGAAGCTGTACATTAGAGAAACAAAAAGAAGTTACGCACATGGGAGTGGAGATGGAGAGAACTGCTTATGAGCAAAAGCTCAGCTCTTGTCTGGTGTAGCAGAACAAAGTTTAGTGAAGACGACAATGTTATCCAAGCACCAGGAGATTTTACTGTGATAAAAACCACTGGTGCAAGAACAAATATTTCTACATTGGACATAAATCTCAGGCAACAACTGAGAAGATAAAATACCAGAGAAATGGGATGCTGAAAAAAATCCTCCAGCATCCACACTCCTAGTCTAAAAGAGGAGTCTGAGGGATTATATACCACAATCCCCAGGGAGGGCTCAGACCCACAGTGAATGCTCCACCAAGCTCTAGGGAATACTGCCAGCCTCATTAGGCTATTGCAGATGTTCACAGAGCCATGTCCAGAGATTTCTCTACAAGGGAGGAAATGAGAGCATAAGAGCAGAAAAGGAGGAAGATGACACGTCTGGAGGAAATCCCACGAACAGCCTGACCTATTCCACTGCCACTACACTGCCTACTCCCTCCCTGATGCTGCCCAGAAACTGAATCCCACATTTCAAGTGCCATCTGCCTCCTCAATGTCTTTGCTAGTCACTCCCAGTCTTATCTCCATCCATCAACTTGCTAATCTCTTCCAGGAAGGCTGATAAACCACCCTTCCCACTCCTGCCCTTGGGTCTCTGCTCTCATCCATCACACACCCAGAAACACAACATCCTTTCCCATGCAGACCTTTCATCCCCACCATGTGCACACAAGCACACATCATCCCTTTGAGTCCAGCTATCTCACTCCTCCAGCAAAGCTTTCTGATGATGTCATGGACCCAAGTTAGCCACAGCTTTGAAGGTGATTTCCCAAAGATCAAAAAGTCTCTGAAATCCAAAAAACAGGCTTGTTTGCTTTCTCTCTATTCCTAAAAAATTATTTAATATTTAAAAAAAATTATAAGTCTAGAAATGAAAAGATTGTCAAAAGGTCTCAACCATCTGCCAGTTCTCATCAGGGTGACTTCTTTCTTTCTTAGGCTGACTTCGCAGCAACCTCTTGAACTGCCCCTTTTGTGATCCTACAAAAGGTCTCCGTGTCACTGGGAAGGTCTGGCACCATCTCTGCTCCTCCCAGCAGCCCACCAGCACCCGCTGATGAAAAACGGAAGTGTTTTTTGAACTACTGACCATTCCTCGTAAGATCAGGAGCAAAGAGCAAACTCTTATCCTCAAAACGCTTCCTCCTGGAAGCTGGTTGATATTTTGAATGCTGGATGCTGTCCTGGTCCTCATATTCCTGGTCGTCACAGCTCAGAAATGATCCACTTAAATGGGAAAGGTTCAGAGAAGGACAAAGGCTATCAAAGGTTTGGGGAAAAACAAACCAGGACACTGCTGCCCCAAAGAGCAATGACAAAGGTGGGATAAGATAGAGATCTGTAATATTTCCATTGCCAGGAGGACCAGCACTTAAGCATCTCTTTCTAAAAATAATGGAGGGTGTCAAATTAATTAGTTGGAATCATGTTCAAAATAAGATAGGTCATATTCTAGAAGAACTCGTAAATCCATGGAACTGCAGAAAGAGGGATAGGAGATGGATAATTTAGAATTTATTAGAAAGAATTAATGGAGTCAGGAACAGCCCTCAAGTTAAAAATCACCAGCAGCACAAAGAGCATCAGAAGGAAGCATTGTTAAATTTACCTTGTTCTTACTCTTCTCTGGACAGCTGCTTGTAACCACTCCTGGAAGCAAGATCACGTTGGAAAAGACCTCTAAGATCATCAAGCCCAACCATTAACCCAGCATTGCCAACTCCACCATTAAACCACATCCTCAGGGGCCAAATCTACACATCTTTTAAATACATCCAGGGATGTTCGCTCCACCCTGTCCCTGGGCAGCCTATTCCAGTGCTTGACAACCCTTTCTGTGAAGAAATTTTTCCTTAGTATCCAACCTAAACCTTCCCTGGGGCAACGTGTGGCCATTCCCTCTTGCTGCTCGTTACCTGGGAGAAGAAGCTGACCCCCCCCCTGTCTACACCCTCCTTTCAGGCCGTTGTAGAGAGCAATAAGGTCCTCCCCAAGCCTCATTTTCTCCAGGATAAACACCCCAGGCTACCTCAGCTGCTCCTCACAGGACTTGTGCCCCAGACCTTTCCCTAGCTCTGCTGCCTTTCTCTGGACTCACTCCAGCACCTCAGTGTCTTTCCTGTAGCAAGTGGCCCAAAACTGAACCCAGGATTTGAGGTGTGGCCCCAGCAGTGCTCAACACAGAGGGACAGTCACTGCCCTGGTCCTGCTGGCCACACCATTGCTGATACACTCAGGATGTCCTTGGCCACCTGGGCACACCCCAGCTCATGTTCAGCCACTGCTGACCAGCACCCCCAGGTCCTTTCCCACTCAACAGCTTTCCAGCCACTCTGTCCCAGCCTGGAGCTGCAGGGGGTTGTTGTGACCCAAGGACAGGACCCAGCCCTTGGCCTGGTTGAACCTCACACAATTGGCCTCGGCCCACGGATCCAGGCTGTCCTGATCCCCCTGCAGAGCCTTCCCTCTGCAGAGCCTTCCTGCCCTCCAGCAGATCAGCATACCCACCCAGCTTGGTGCCATCTGCAAACTGGCTGAGGGTGCTCTCAATTCCCTTGTCCAGATCATCAATAAAGATGAACAGGACTGGGCCCAACACGGACCTCTGGGAGACACCTCTAGTGACCAGCCACCAACTGGATGTAGCACCATTCACCACCACTCCCTGGGCTTGGCCATCCAGCCAGTTTTCACCAGTGAACAGTGAACCCATGAGCAGCCAGTTTTTTCCAGGAGATGCTGTGGGAAATGGTGTCAAAGGCTCTGCTGAAGTCCAAGTAGGCACATTCCCAGCCCTTCCCTCATCCACTCCATGGGTCACCTTGCCCCAGGAGGAGGTCAGGCGGGTCAAGCAGGACCTGCCTTTCATAAACCCACGCTGGCTGCGCCTGATGCCCTGGTTTCCTGTATGTGTCCATGATGGCACTCAGGGTGATCTGCTCCACGACCTTCCACGGCACTGAGGTCAGGCTGCCAGGCCTGTAGTTCCCTGGATCTTTCCTTCAGCCCTGCTTGTAGATGGGCATTGTTTTTGCCAACCTCCAGTCAGCTGGGACCTCCCCGGTGAGCCAGGGCTGCTGGTAAATGATGGGATGTGGTCTGGTGAGCACTTCCACCAGCTCCCTCAGTGCCCTTGGGTGGATCCCATCTGGCCCACAGACCTGCGTGCATCCAAGTGGTGCAGCAGGTCGCTGACCATTTCCCCTTGGATCATGGGGGCTTCATTCTGCTCCCCATCCCTGTCTTCCAGCTAACCAGGCTGGGTACCCTGAGAACAACTGGTGTTACTGTTACAGACTGAGGCAAAGAAGGCATAAAGTCCCTCAGCTTTTCCTTATCCTTTGTCACTATGTTTCCCACCACACCCAGTAAAGGATGGAGCTTGTCCTTAGCCCGCCTTTTGTTGCTGATGTATTTATAGAAACTCTTTTATATGGCAGTAGCCAGATTAAGTTCTAGTTGGGCTCTGGCCCTTTCAACGTTCTCCCTGCATAATCCCACAATTACAAGTCTTTGTAGTCGTCCCAAGTTGCCCCTCCTTCCAGAGGTCAGAAACTTCCCTTTCTTCCCCAAGTTCCAACCCAAGCTCTCTGTTCAGCCAGGCTGGTCTTCTTCCCTGCTGGCTCATTTTTTGGCACATGGAGATGCCCTACTCCTGTGCCTTGTGCCTTTAAGATCTACTTCTTGAAGAATATCCAATGTTTCCCGATTTCTTTGCCCTTCAGGACTGCCTCCCAAGTGACTCTGTTGCTAAGCATATGTTAACCAAGGAAAAAATCGCATTTCAGATCACAGAAATTCAGAGACCCATGTTATCGTGAAATATGAGTCTCCGAGTTATCTGACCTTGTCTGCTGGAAATTGGCAGAATCCCCAAAAAATGAGGAGAGGGAGTAGTTAACTTGACATCAAGAAGGCTTATTCTTTCATCTCTTGTGCATACCATCTACAGAGTATTAATGTTCGTAAGAGGCTGAAAGTTATGAATCAAGTTCGGTATATAATTATTTTTCTTCATCTGTTATCTGCAAAGTATCCAACTGCCTTGTCTGAGTCTTTCCATTCAGCACCTTCAGGAGACCACCCAGAGTACAAAGGAAATGTGACTTAAGGGCCAGACAGGAGGGAAAAAAAAAAGTAAGCTATTTTTATGCTTTTCCATGATGTCTCAGAATATTATCAGAAGCCAAGGACTTCAGGGAAAGATGTCCCAGACAGAGGCACGATGAAGGAGGGGTGAACTGACTGACTCATACTCCTTGCTAGGCACCTAAAGCACTGAAGAAATCTACGTACTAAAGTTGAATAATTTCCAAAGATGAGGCAGTGATTCTACTCTTCATGGTTTAGGAAACCCCACCACAGTTACACTCCAACAGACAACTCCAAATGCTGCTAAAAGAGTTTATTAAAGACCATACTAACTTCTCATAACAATGGCACGTACAATGATTCAAAATCATGACAAATAGCGTGGAGTTTTGAAGAGCACTATTATAACACACGATGGACAAGAACGAAGCAGATGTGCTGTCTCAGAACTCTACAAGCAGGCCCATGAAATACAGGAGTCACATCATACAGCTACACAAGTGTCAGAGAAAATAGAAAGAAAAAGAAAAAAAAGTCATTCAATATGCAGTCCTTGAATTTATTGACAGTATTACAGTACTTTATGGGCAAGGACTGGCTTGTTCCAGCTGCACTTTCCAGAGCACAAGAGCAGCTGGAAAAGCAAAAATATCCCCAATAAAAACCCTCCAACAAACATGCCTCAGGTACAATCACCACTCCAGACCTTCCTGCTTACTAATTTTCAGTCAGAAATTCTGACCTCCCTGCAATTACTTTGCTCAGGACAGTGTTTTGCTTTTTAAGAAAACAAAAGCAGGATGCTTCTTTAAGACAGTGCAAAAATATCTCAATGGTATTGTCAATGGTATTATAAGATTAATGACAATCAGCATGGATCAACCACAGCACGGCCAACAGCATCTCCAAGATCAGAAGCAAGTGGACGTGCTGCCCCTTGACCAGCACTCCAGACTGAGGGCTTGCAGCGCAGAGGTGTGTTCCTCTCTCCCAAGCAAGCCATCATTTCTGGGTTCATAGTGAGGAATGGTCTTAGCTACTCCAGGGTAATAAAATGCTACAGAAAGCCTGCGATATTAAATTATCCAATCCTCTGTCAAACACTAACAAAAGAATATTGAAGTGGAAAAAGCACATAGCAGCCATGTGATTCGTCATGGCTCTAACTCTACGATTCTAACGCTGATCCCTTCCCGACCGTGTCGGTCACGGCAGCCCGAGCGTGCCTCGCGGAGCTGAGCAGCTTACAGCACCTCCACGGCCATCAGGGACTCCCAGCAGCACGTGGGGATTTGTATTCTCCGAGACACACCAGCTAATTACAGCTGCAGCCTGCTCCTGGTGCGCTGCCTTTGCAGCTTTTGGCTACGAGATCTCAGGCCCCAGCCCGGGCTCGTGGCCCAGCAGCTCACAGCAGCACATCCGTGGACGTACATTCATTCGGTGTGCATCTTCAGAGCCATCTGCAACCTCTTTTTTAAGCAGATGTTGAGGTGTCTGTATATCACGTTGGCATAATCTGTGTCAGAAGATCCCCAGGCAGCTCCACAGTACGTGAAGTCAATGAGAGATAACTGTGCTTTGTCAACCCCCCCCCGAAATCATCTCCTCCCAATTTCCACACAGTTGTGTGTTTGCATTGTAGTGTGATTACGCAGAACCTTTTTAATGCCTGCCAAATTCAGAGGATAAAATCACAGTGCTGCATATCAACAAAACCCAGCAACTCCAGCCTCCAATATAAAATAATTTATATACACAAAGCAGAATTTACATGTTAAATAAGAAGAGATTGTCTCATTCTCTACGGTGTCTTACCCAGCTACTAAAAAATAAATAATTCACATCAGATTGATGGATTTGTTTCCTATACAGCACACGTGCGCTATCGGAGCTGACAAAGACAACATGAAAAAAACCTTTTGCAATTAATAAAAGAGAATTGTTGAACACTTGCACATATTGGCACAAGGCAGAAGAGAAAAGGGAACATTACACAGCTCAGCTCAGGTGCCTTCCTCTGTAGAGCGGGACTCAGATTTCAGCTTCACAAATTCCTTGGCAACTTCATCATTGGTTCTCTGAGAGAGAATCCTCAGGATTGTGAGTCCAGTCTCATCCATGTGAATCCTGCGCCCGAGGGGGCACCAGCAAGCACAGCTTCCTTTGTCTGCTATGTCTCTGAGCTGCATCACTGCTATCCCCAGAACCCGGTCCTCCCGGGCAAAGCAGTAATCCTTCACACAGACTTGGAGCTCGTAGGCATCGGGGCCGTCTTCATTCCCCAGGATGCTGAAAAACACACACAAGTTCACTTGCAGGGTCTGGGAGTGCAAAAACAAAGGTGACAGCAGCTGACTGGAGGGCTCTGGTAAGTCACAGAAAACTCCCTTCTACAGAAAACCCTGGTTGGAAAGATAGAAGTAAAACCTACAGCATGTGGGCATTTTTACTGATTTACAGCAGATAAAGAAAATCTGGTTACTCAAGAAGAAAAAACAAACAACCCCTTTCAAGCTGCCTTTGCAACTTGTGTGTGTTTGTGTGTGTGTTAAAACTGTGAAATGAGAGGAGCGGGAAACATAAAAGCCATGCTAATAGATTTTCAACTCAGATGACTTTAAACATTTCTGCTTCTGCTAAGGGTTGCTTCATTCCAGAATTACTATTTCAATTAGATGAAGTCTTTGTTAAAGATTCAGGACCTTCCATTAACGTGAAAGCTAACAAAAATAAATCACCAACCCTTCTGATGTTTCTAAAATTAAAAGAATAAAAGGAACAAAATCTCTTCACTTAGAGGAAGCCTGCCTTTCCTCACAGAACAGAACAATTATATGAACACTCCCTTCTCCCCCAGATGTTTACAGCCTTTTGCTGGTCAGTTCTCTTCATCTCATTTTCAGATGTTCAGCTGAGAGAGCTCAAGCTTGCAGACCCCTCTGTTAAGTCTCCCAAGAAGGAACATGTCCTTGTAATAACGTAAGAAAACGAAGTAAGAAGAGATCAATACTCGATGCTGAGAAACACTGCAATTTTAGCAGTGCAACTTACTACCAATTCCAAGGGCTGTATCCTTGGAAACGAGTTCCGAAAGCATGTCCCATAGGTCAAGTTGGGATAAAAACACACATTAAGATTAAGAAATGAGTAAGAATGAACTTTTAGCCTCAACTCTACCAGTAAAAAATACGAAGTTCATTAAAATGACAGAGCACAGTTCATTAAAATGACAGAGCACAGTGCTCACAGGACACACAGAGCATTTCAGAAGGTAGCCAAAGGACACTGCTGCTATACAACAGACCTCGGGGTCCCACCCACAGCAAAAACTTCCATAACCCAGGTTTTCTGCCAAGACATCAATGACAGGACCAAGCTAGTGGTTCATGTACTCTTCTGGGCCATGAGCAGGCTGTCTGGGGACACTGGAAAACCCTATCTGTCCCTCTGCATCTGCACTTGCCACCCCAGATCCTCAGGGTATTTCTCACACTTACAAATGAAAGGTTTCATTGTATTTTGGAGCCCAGTTGTTGCTCTTTGACTTGGTTGTGAACTTCCTCTTCTTGTCACTCTGGTGGGGCCCAATCATGGTGATTTCAACAAATGGACGGAACATGCCAGACGTCTGCCACTTCAGGTCGTTGGCTGCCACAACTGGAAAACAGAGTCACAACCGGGTTTACAGCAAACACCCATTTGTACTCACTGCTCTGGACATCCTTCAGCTCTGCCCTGCCTTCCACTTCTTGTTCCTAACTCAAAACACGACAGTGTCACAACACACATGGGTAGTACTTTTTTGCAGTGCAAGGATATGCATTTTTTGATCTAGTCTAAGTTCTGTGAAGGGCATTTAATGTTTGGGATAGTACGTAACTTCTGCCATATGGATTGTCAAGAAATAAGCCCGAGAAAACAGGCATTCCTGCAGCTCTGGGCAGGCTGCCCTGACAGTTCCATGCTTACATCACCATTATGTCTGGGATAAGAAAAAAAAGGGGCATTTTGGAGGCCAATATTAAGGTCTCTGTTGAAAAGGAAAATGAGACTGCAGGTAGGACAAACAAAGCCCATGAGCTGCTGGGGGTGCCAGGATCCAGAATTATTAGCTTTGAATTCTCATTCTATCTCAGGTCACTGCAGGGAACAGACTGAAGCAGAGGAAATAGCTCTGAAAATCAGCTTTTGCACTTCAGTGTAGATTTAACCAGGAGAAAGGCCTGAAGAACTGTTTATATAAATCTTCAGAGGAAATTAAAATACTTAAGTATGCTGTATTCAAGTGAAGGAGATGAAGGAGGAAAAGGAACCCTGGGATGAATCACCGCTCTGGTTATTTTCAGAGTGGCTGTTCAGGGACCAACGTGGCCTTCAGGACGGGGGAGAGGAGCCTCTGAACTCTCACTGGCTCTGTGATCTCCGGGTGTACACTGAGCAGTTTCGCAAGATCAGCCTGCCCTGGTCTCTGCAGCTCAGACTACACTGTGGCGCCTGGCGAGAGCCATCATCTGATTTTTGTTTACTTGCACACATCGCTGCCAATAAACAACCGGGCCATGCACTGCCATGTCACTGGCTGGACAACCTCCTTTGCTGCTTCTCTACATGTCCCTGATGTGAAGCAGAGAAAACAACTCTGGCCTGAGATCCCATGAGCTAACGCAGAAATATCCTGACTGCCAGCTGGAGATTTGCCCCGGCGAGCCTGAGCAGCAACACGTGCTTTGCCCTACCTTTCACCGTGACCTTGTGCTCCCCAGTTCCTGGGTGGGTGTACAGGTCGATCTGGATGGACACTTCTCCCACGGGATCATCCACACCGGAGCCTGTTGGAAGAAAATCGGCCCCCCCCCCCCCGTGCACACATGGATTACTGGTCATTGGCACAAGTCGTTATGGCCTCAGGAAGACAATGGGGTGTTTTCACAGCACACCTCCCAGAGCCAGCTTTTCAGTCAGCACTGAGAATGTCATGGTAGTGCAAGGTAACATCAGACTCACATGCCCAAAACACATAAACATCAACACTTCTTCCACTCCACTGAAGATTGCATCCTATTTGAGAACACCAGTGAAGATTTTAAAAGAATTTAAAAGACCTAACGCTCAACAGTGGACCTTCACAGGGAGCAAGGATTTTTCAGAAGTTCCTGCCAAGCTACTGTGTGTACATGCAGGCATTCCAGTGGTGGGCACTGGCATTCCTGTCTGCTCAGGGAAGAAGGGAGGACAAAAAACTCAACAAAAGAGAAAGGAGGAGAGGACGTCACATGACAGAGGAAATATAGGGAAAAAAAGGTATTAGTGATTTGCACGGAGCCACAGTGCAGTCTCACCCTCCAAGAACCTTTCTGCATGTTTGTACATCACCTAAAAGTTGTCATCCTGACTATTTATCTGCTTCCCTTCCGAGGATAATGAGAACTCCTTCTTTGTTGTGCACCAAAAATGATGAGAGAGAAGCACTCAGCATTTGCATACTTATTTCCCTTTATCAATTGGCCAGGGAGAGAAAAAGATGTAGCTTCAGAAGGAAAAGATAACATGTTCGTAAAAGAGGGAGATCTCGTGAACCTTACAATTCATATATTATGATTTTTTTAAACTTTAAATCATAATTATCATTATGTAATATGTGGAAATGACATTTTTCTGGGTAATAAAATTAAGATGTCATGTAAATTACAGAGAGTGACTGCTTTGCAAAATGAAAATCAAGTTTTGATAAGAGAGTGAGATTAATTTGACTTTCTCTTTGATAACTGCCTGACCTCAGTTTGACAATTAGCAATGCTGTTGTAATGGAGATACCTAGAGGGTAATTGAGTACTTATGAATTGCAGTTATTTTGTCAAATTTGGGGGTAAGATACATTACTAAGTGAAAAACTGGTCTGTTTGAAATTCTAGATAAGGAGCTTGAAGGATATCATTAAACAAACGTTTTGATTAGACTGATCTAACAAAGAATGGTCTGCAGGCAGCAAAAACACTCATTTAAAAACCAAGAGGTTGAGACCTAACCTGTGCAATTCTCTGAGGAAAACTACATGCCACAGAACTGTAGGCAGTGAAAGTCACATTAATACACCAGTAAAAGTATCTGAGCAACCAAAACAGAACCTCAAATTATTACCTCAGGGTAGGTTCTCATTCTTGACCCGAGTACATTAAACAATCTTTAGGCTGTATGTACTTGAATGTACTGTTTCCTCCCTGCTTAGAAGGGCAACACTGCTGTTTTTTCATATGTAGCTTTAAAATTGGTAGGCTTTATTATTGACCTGACCCATCTGATGGTGTGGGTTTGTCACACTGTTCGCATTTTCCACAGGAACAGGCAGAATTACCAATAGTATGTAATGGTCACATCTCCAGAAACATCAGCCACCAGACATTCAGGTCTTTATTGATCTGGAGTGTAATTAGTAGGTTATAAAGGAGATGCTGATGCCTCAGAAGAGTGAGAGCAGAATCACCCCATCACCTTAGAAGAAGACAAAACTCGTATTAGAGTTTTTTTCCTATCTTCATTCTTGTCTTTTTATATAAAAATCTTGTCCTATGAACTGAAATTTTCAGAGACAAAAAACTACTCTGAAGGTGGCCAACAAAAAAATATTCTGAGCATGTACAACTGTGTGCATACACATACTTGTACATTTAGTGACAAGCAGATTTAATTCTTGACATGAAAGCCCCACTGGTATTGCAATGCTGAAAGGTGAAACTGCAAAACTGAGCTCGTGCAATGGGTTATAGATGTGTTTTGCCTGAGATAATAAAAAGACTTTGGACAGCAAAGAATAAATTAAGAGATGAAACACTGCAAGACTTAATATATAGGGGTCTCTTGGGCATCCAGACCTTTAGACAACCCCCCTTCAAGCCGGATGGTTCAAGCTTGGCCATAACCTTGAGTGCATATCAGACATTCCCATGTACCACAGTAGCCCTTCTCAGCAGACCACACGCATGCAAGCCCAGGACTTGAAACACACACCCCATGGTAAAAGGTAGGGGAACAAGTCTGCAGCATCTCCCAAAAACCAGTCCATTTTCAAGACAACTTTCACATCCCATGAATAAATCTCAAGCTTGGGAACAGGCTCTCAGGCAAGGTACAGACCTCCAAACCACACAACCTGTGGCTCAGTCTGTGGGATGCAAGCATTCGGTGGAAGTTCACTTCTACAAGGGAACTACAGGGAACAGGACTCCGGAAAAGGTTTCTGAGCATGGGCAAGATGACTTCAAAAGCAAGGCAGTTGGGTAATGTTGTTACGGCAACAACATTAATCTTGAACATACCCTTATCAGGAAGAATGTCCTCATTAGCGGTAAACCTTATACCTTTGCCATCATGCACTGAGAATTCAAAAGGCAAGAAAGCAAGCAGGATAAAGAGAGAAGAGTATGAATTACAACACAATTAGCAATGTCACTTAAACACAAGGCAAATATCCTAGCTCTTAACAGACAAAATATCCTCCTAGATCTTCTGCACCAGGCTCTGGAAAGCAAGGCTGTCTGCAAGTAAGGTACAGTCTGGGTTAGAACAGAATTTGTGCTGGCATAACTAAACTGCAGCGCTGATCCAAATCTGCAGAGCAAACATTTAGCAGCACAGTGCCATAGAAGCCTACTGAGTAATGAAATGAAAGCAGTAGGTACCTCACAAACTGGAAGGTGCAACCACTGAGCAGAGAAGTAAGAGAAGCAAACAGCATTTAAATGATTCTGCATGAAGCCATGTCCTCCCATGAGCTCGTGGCACTTATGCAAAGCGAAACCTCAGTCACAGAGCTCTGGTAAGCAGATGTCAGCTGTAAATAGTGGTGCTGTCCCTTCTGTCCCTCCGACCTGTGTGCAGCTTTCCAAACCCATCTACCAGCTGTGGCTAATGACAAGGGTAAGCAAGTAATATCCTTCTTTAGCCCCAATCCCAGGAGAGAATCACAGAATCACAGAATATGCAGAGCTGGAAGTGACCCACAAGGGTCATTGAGTCCAGCTTCTGGCCCTGCACAGGACCATCCCAAGAGTCACACCTTGTACCTGAGAACATTGTCCAAATACTTCTTGAATTCTGTCAGGCTTGGTGCTGTGACCACTTCCCTGAGGACCCTGTTCCAGTGCCCAAACCACCCTCTGGGGAAAGACCTTTTCCTGACAGTGAACCTAAACCTCTCCTGACACAACTTCAGGCCATTCCCTTGGATCCTGTCACTGGTCACTACAGAGAAGAGATCAGAGCCATGCCTTTCTTAGAGATATCCCAGCACTGGTTCTGCAGATATCAGGTGGTGCAGCTCTAATCTTTTATTCCCCAAACAGGGTCCAAAATCCTCAAGCCTACTAATGTACAAGATACTGATTTGGACCAGTGGCCTAGCATGCCCAGTACTTGGTCTCTACAGTGGCTTAGACTAAGTCACAAAGAAATGTCAAGAGTCAGCTATGAGATTTAACTGATGACCTCGTAATATGTGCATATTATGCCCTAAAGCCAGAGCTTCATTCTTTTTAAGCTTCTTAAAAAATACATTAATACCCATGCACCCACTTCTGTGGCAGCCTTGTGTATTCCTGTTTCTGAGAGATAATGATAATGTTCCATTATCTTTGTGTTTCTGCTAAATACTTGCCCTCAGTTACATTTTACAGTCAAATCATGCATTACATGAAGCTACTTTCTCATATCAGCTTTGAATTTGTCACTTTTGTGACTTCAATGGAGCACTTTCTTTCTCTAATTTTAAGTACTCCTGACTGTAGTATGGGCTGCAGAACATCAGTGCTGCACACTTTCTTATATCTTAGCTCATCATGACAATTTAACAGTATCCACACAAAAAACTAGCTTCAATTAATTCACAGTTTGGATATATAATGGGAAATACGTGCACAGAACAGCAAAAGACTGTAAGCACTCAAGTGTGCGCTCAAGCTCCTCATTAAAAAGTGGTTTGTGCAAGTGATGGCAACAGCCAGGCTCCTGGAGTCCCTAGTGGACGTAGCCGTCTTTGACCTGTCTGGCCACTGGATGTCATCGTTGCTCTGCTGGGACACAGCAACACGACCATTCTCTCAAAGGTACCGATTTTTTATTTAATTTCAGTGTTTTAATGCAGTATGTTTCAACATAAGGAAGACTAGACTGTGCTGCTCAAGGCAGGGACCAGAGAATCACAGAGACATCACGGTTGGAAGAGACCTGCAAGGTCATCTAGCCGAACCGTCAACCCAGCACCACCAAAATCATCCCTAAACTATGTCCCCAAATGCCACATTCAGACACCTCTTGTACACTTCTAGAGTGGTGACTCCACCACCTCCCTGGGCAACTTATTCCAATGTCTAGTCACCTTTTCAATGAAAAAATAAATTCTAATATCTAACCTGAACCTCCCCTGGCACAACTTCAGGCCATTTCCTCTCATCCTTTCACTTGAGACATGGCAAAAAAGACCAACTTGCACTTCACTACAACCTCCTTTCAGGTAGTTTCAGGTCCACTCTGAGCCTCCTCTCTGATTATTCAACTCCCCAAAACTAAACCAAACTTTTCTCTTTAGAAACAAACCTTGTTTTGCTCATGAAATCTCTGAACTCTCTATACTGCTGGGGGAATGTCAGTATCAAGCAGCCTCATTTGCACACAAGAGAAAGGATGTGAGCTAGGGAGTGCTTTCCCCTTGATCCTGGGGCTCGGTGTCATGGCATGCTGACAGAGTTAGTACAGTCTCTGGGGTCGCCAGCTCTCTCAGGCTTGGAAGGATTGAAAGAAAAAGGATCCCATGCAAAAAGGTCGCAGAAGGACATGCCATGAAGTTGTATGACTTTGCTGCTGAGATGAAGTAGCTTAATGCAAGGCTTTTAATTAAACAGCCTGAAAACACAAAAATATCAGTTTTGGTTTAGACCCAACCCTTAGTAGCATCTGTCTCCTCTTACTGAGAATAGTGATATTCATAGTCAGCCAGTGAAGGTCCTTGACTGGAGACCAAATTATTCTGTACAAGAATATGAAGATGTTCACATGAAAGCAATGAAATTAACTGTTTACCCCTCCAAATTCAATGAAACAGCACCACTAAGCCATAAGGCTTCTCAGAGAGTCACCAAACAGTTTTGTGACCCAACCCAGCAGCTTATTAATATGTTGTGGTGATCGGTAATCATCCAGCTCCCACATACCCTGTACTGGCTGCAGACAAAACAGTGCATTTCTTGCTCTCCTGAGAGACTTCTCCCTTCACAGGCAGCCTGTAGCTCCGTGACTCATCACATTGCTGTCACTCAGCCTTGGTCAGGGCCACATGGGCAGTGCCAGCAGCTGGCCTGGGACACAGGCACTGACTGGTTTCTGCAGTGGTGTCTTGCTGAAATGGTGCCTCACACCGCCGTGCAAGCCTCAGTACAGTAACTTCAAATTTCACGTAAGCCACCCACCCACACTAATTCACGAAACGTGACTGTTTAAGGGAGGATTGCGGAGAAAAAAAAGACCACAAACACCCTAGGCCTTATGCTTCACATATTTCTGCTCTCTCCAAATGTAGTCATGGAGTGGGAAATAACCCCCTTTCCCTCCTTCCCAGTTTCAAAAGCTCTGAACCGTCACGCTTTCAGAAATGTTACTGCCAAAAGCACTCTACAAACTGGCAGTACAAGAGAGAAAAATTATGAACAGAGCCAAGAGCTCCACCGAACTCTGCCAACACAAGAGTCTTACCCTGAGCTGTCTGAGACTGGACAAACGTTTTGATGAGAGTGTCCGTGGTCTGAGTGTAGAGGGAGAGAGCATATCGAAGTGACTGTAGGTCTGGACTCTTCTCCAAGAATGTTTTCTTCAGACCGTTCCCACCGGCATGGAAATATTGCTAAGAGTAAAAAGAAATGGGAAAGGTACTGAGAAAGAATTGCAACCAGCAACCAACATGTATGTGCAGTTGTGTGTAGGGACAGGGAACAGCTGGAAAAATTCACGAAACAGCTTCTGTACTGGAAATCCAGCTCTTAGACCAGCTGATACCAAATGCTCATGGCATTCCTCTTCCAAAGCACTTAAATATGAATATGCTGACTCCCAGCATACCAGTCCCCTGAACCTCTTCAGGTGTACACAAACAGGGCAGTATCCACTTAGAGCCTTTATCACTGTGACAGCAGGGACAAACCCCTGCCACCTTCTGAACCGGGACGGGCACTGTCCTCCTGAAGAGGATTTGGGGATGGAGTTAGGGAACAGCAGAGACAGAAATGGAATCACTCACTTTGATTGTATCCAGTGCCAGGTCCAGAACAGCACACTGCTTTGGAGTGAGGCTCCTGGTTTCTTCTCTCACCATATGATCCTGCAAATGACCATTGTATTTGACATGAGTGACCTGTCAGAGGCTAAAGGAAAAGGAGTGCCCAGTATCACCACTTTCTGTGGATTCATGCTGTATCCATGTGGCGACAGCATTAATTCAGCTGTTCAAGGAATGTTTAATGGAGTCTCTCAGAGTCATTTCTTACAGCTTGGAAATAAACTCATTTCCTCTCCTTCTTGCAGGCACAGAAGACATAAATAAGGAAAGAACTGGACAAAGGTAAGTGACAGTTTAAAATCACGGTTTGTCTTTCAAGAAAACCCAAACAGAAGCCTGCCTGCCACCACTGTCATTCTAGAAAAGACACACCAAAACTCTCCAAATACCACCTAAATCAAGGAATTCTGAGAACTAGACATTAGTCAAAGTTGTTGTATGTCGTTTGTGGATTTTCTTCCAACCACAAAAGTCACTAATTCATTCTGTCATTTGTGTAAAAGAAGAAAAACAAAATAGGTTTGCTTAAAGAAGACATTGCTCCCATTACGACCCACCAACTCTAACAGCAAAGCCAGGAATCACTTGGGAAAGAATTCCCTTTCCTGCCATGGAAGCATATTCCTGTTAGACTCCTGGCTGACTACAAGGATGCGCCATCCTTTGGCATTTCACTAAGCTCTCTCTCGCTGATGTTTTGTCTAGGTCTCAGGGGAAAACAGCATACTTTAGGAAGTCAAAGCTCTGCAAAAACCCATATTCTAACTGAGCAGCTGGAGTGTCAGGCCAGTTGACTTCAGGTTGGGTTCTAAAGCATTCATAAAAAAGATGCAGGCAAATCAGGCAAAAGCTATTTATCCCTACTTTCAACATGCCATAGGCCTCCTAGACACTTTCCAGGAGACACCTCTGCTAAACGGCCTCTGTGTAAAGCACACCGAGTGTCGTGGCATCATGGGCATGTTTCACAACGACAGACCCGCTGGCTATCTTGCAGCTTGCTGATTCTTCACACTGCCTGGTGCTGTCCCCATTCACTATCCACTGCAATCCATCTCCTACCTGATGCAGACAGGGCTCTCTGCAGTCTGGGGGCAGCACAAGGCATTTGCCACACTTCTCACAGACATCTAGCTATCAACTTTACACAGTGCAGCCTTGAACTGCGCAGAAGATGCCTCTCAAGTTGTCATTTTCTCAGACAAGTTCACACCCTGCTTTCTTGAGCAGCAGAGATGTGCCCCAACACGCCTCTTCCCCCGCACAGGGTGTCCCTGGTCTGGGGACTGTGTGCAGGGGCACAGTACTCGGTGAGCTGCAGTGTGCCTCCTGTTGTGATACGCTGTCCTGAGGGGAGCAATAGCTCTCCTCCCTCTTCTTCGTGAGCTCGGGGTAATTCAATTGAAGATGATGTGGCTTCACACTTCAGTACACAGAGACTTCAGCGCACAGAGGATAAAGTGTTCTTTTCTCTGTCTGACAGTCAGGGTAAGTGCAAAATCAGCTAGAGCCCAAGGCCACGTTCATGAGAGAGGCTAATTTAGTCAGGGTAGCTGTGCTCCCAAGGCAGAGCTACTTTCACATCTGCTAAAATGACTTTCTAGGCCTGCCTGCCAGATTCCCCAAACTGCCACAGGAACCAGGTGGTCAGCACTTTTCTCTCAAACACCTACAGAGTTCATTCAGCCTCGCTGAGCGGTCACTCCGCCCGTGCCCATGCTGTCAATGCACAGCAACACATCACTGCTTTCTCTGAGTTTCCCAGTGTCATTCTCTTCAACACATTATGTAAAAATAACCCAGAGACTGGACTGGTAATACTTGCACCTACTCAGAGAAGAGCCCACGACTGTCATTCCTGTGCACACCTGCCCTCTGCAAATCCCACACTGTTCCTATAAAGAACTGTGCACAGTGCTACCTTGCACTTCCCAGATTGCCAGCCAGGAGCAAGAAACAAATATTTACATCAAATAATTACACAAGTTCAATCAGAAGAAGTAAAAAAATCCCAGCTCCAAACAACCCAACAAACTTTTCCTGGTCTCTCAGAATCATCCTTGTATTTTCCACATGTATTTTCAGAAGAAACTCTGTGGTCAGAGCCTGGCTGTTTAACCTGGGGGCAGCACAAGGGAGAGGAGGCAGCTGCTCCCTGCTCCAGTTGCTGGCTATTAAGCAAACTGAGCAGAAAGAGTTTGATAATAAGTGGGAGGCAGATATGTGGCACCAAGAAGCCAAGTTTATGGTTGGCTTTCTGAGCATTTTAAAATACACTGTGAAATTGATTTGTCATCAGGACAAGAGCCTGTGCTTGTCAGGTCTGTCAGTCTCAGTTTTCAGCTGAGTTATCTGATTCACTAGAGCTCTGTTCTCCCTGTTCTATTTAAGACCAATAAAGCTTAAAATCCATCCCATAATTTTCCCAGGCTTTTAGTGGAACTGAAAAATGCAAAGGAGAGGGGCTCTGAAGAACCATGCCTTCCCTGTTAGCCTGTATGTGCCTGCAAAAACAAAAGGACAAAAAACATAATATCCACAATTCTTACATGGACTCAAACAATTTACACTCTTGTAACACTCCTATTCTACTGGAAATTTTTGAACACAATGTCATTTCCCTTACAGTCTCCAAAATTCAGGTGCTTTCACACTTGAGCACGACTCTCTTGCCACATATAAAATCCCGTGTACCTGTACTGCTGCAGTTCTATATGTGGATATGCAAATAAAGGCTTGAACACACACCAGGGCTTGCCTGATTTGCATGATTACACGCATTTCTAAAAATGCAGTCCAGAATCACCAAAATTAAGCTTTACAGTAACTGAACTGAAGACAGGCTGCTGCTGAGGGACGGCCTTCACCTGACCAGTGCAAATGGAAACCAGCAAAACTTCCAAGCCATTCCTGGCAAAAGGTGCCCTGTATGTGCTTAGAAATTCCAGTAATGAGAAAGTGTGGAACAAGTAGAAGGTAACAGTGAATTTCCGTGGCCATGCCCAAGAATGCAAGCAAACCACAGGCACTCATGGACTGTCCTTGTGACCTGGGGGAAGAAACAGCAAATTCAGAGCTCTGCCCTCAGGTACCAGGAGTACATATAAAAGGCAGGGATGGCTTCTCTCCCTCCACATGATGAGTCTTTGCTGATGCCTTTGCAAGGGAAAGGGGAAATTCACAGGAAACGGGAGTCACATTTGGATGCTGTGGTTCAGCTGCCACTCTCCCAGGCTGGCTACAAAGCTCCTTTCTCCCCATTTCTCCCATGGAAGTGACACACAGCATCGCAAGCGCAGGAAGCAGGGAAGGAAACGCAATCCTCATGAGCCACCATGTCACCAGGGATGACAGCCTGACCGTGGGAGTGCACAGGGCCATCACTCAGCACAAGTGACAGCTGTTCCCCTGGGGAGCCACTCTTGGAGGTTTATGCTAGGTGACTATTAACTGCTACGTACCAGCCTCAAAATGTAGCTGGAGAACAGGTGCACATCAAAGGACACACCTGCATGCCCTGATCACTTGCTAGGACTGCTAATAAGCACTGTCTTAAATGAGCTGTGTACTGGCCACATAAACACATATGGAAAATGTATCTGCTGGGCAAAGGACATTGGTGTATGAAGACAGCTCTATCAGTGTGCAAGACAAAACCAAAGAACTATAGGAAGGGAGAAACACATTTTGAAACTGCACTAATCACTTAGGAGAATGTCCTTTGCACTGGGAAGATTCCCCTGATCATGCTCCGAGACAGAGCTCAGGTCCAGCTCCACCTCCCTCTCAGCAGACTGTGCACTGTGACACTCCAGATTTAGACCTCCTCCTCTTGCACAATACCTGTCATGTAGCACAAGTGCAACCACAGCACAGTGCAATCCGAGTGCTGTAAGGCGTCACTATTTTCATACCATTCCTGTCGTGATCAGCGAATTAATGCTTGATTCGCTTATGATGAGGTGGCGTGCACTTCATAATGCTCATGTCATGCACTGTCACGTCATGCACTGTCAAAACACATCAACAGAGCCTTCATGCAAATGCCAGCTTGCCTGTGAAGGGAGCCCACGCAGAAGGAATTTACAGACACAGGCTCTCTTCCATAAGCAACAGTTATTTTTGTAACAGTCCATGTAATTCATCCACAGCTAACACAAATGTCTTTCCAACTATTAGGGACTCCCTTTTATAAATGGGGATACGAAGGAGCTGGCCAGATATTGAGAAATCTACTTTTTTCTCATTTTAAATCAATGTACCAGACCTATCACCGTCTGTACAGAAAAGAAAAACTACTTTGATGATTGAACGCACAGTAAGATTTAATGTTAAGCACTATGCTAATATTAGTAGAATGCATTTAAAAGCACATTTAATGCATTTAAAGGCATTTCTCTACAACTGCATTCAGCAACAAACCACTGGAAGCACAAGACATGCTATGCACTACCACACTTCCATGCTTACACACAGGGACATTAACACAAGCCATGCAGGACAATACCTTCAACTTCGATAAGTGTCCCAGTTCCTTAGCAGCACTGAAAATCAACTGTGTGCCCTATGGTTGCAGAAGTTAGAAAAGAAAGGAGGGGGGAAAAAATGGTTATAAACAAGCCTCACATATTTTTCCTTTGAGCAAGTCAAGTCGGTTCACAGCAACTTTACATAACCACCCCCAGGCCACGCACAACTGGACTCTTTGAAGGTCTACTACCTAGTACAAACCCTGGAATTTCTGTGCATACCACATTAAGGGCTGTTTCAGAGCACAGTGTCTTGCTAACCAGCTCACTCTTGCTTACAGTAGCCACTCACTTATACAGGGTGAACCTTCAAATGGATTGAACAGAGCTGGGCTGAGGGTCATCTCCAAACACTCCTTTAGACTTCACATCTAAATACACATGAAGACAGCAAAGACTGGCAAAAGCAAAAGATCACACAACCCGAAGATGATGAGAATCCCTCAACAGAGGTACGGCCCAGTCATTAGGGTGTGGGTAAGCACACATCAGATCAGAAACAAAACTGGACCTCAGCTGTCTAGGAGTGAGAGATTGCAGAAGTCTAGTGAAGGTACAGCTGCACCTTCAAACGTCCTAGAGCTCGGCCAGTGGCTGTTCCTCCCCCACTGTGCCTTACTGAAGCTGTATAACCAATGAAGAAATATAAAGGGAAGATGAACCCCAGCGACAGGAAATCTTGCTTCAAGTCACTTTACCACTCTTACCACCCTTTAAAAGTTCTTCCTTTTATCTAGCCTGAATTACCCTCTTCTGGTTTAAAAGCATGCTAGCTACATGATACTTATGCACCAATTGGTTATTTAGGCATTTGGAAGACAAATGTTAACACATAAAATGTGTTTCAACTAGATCAGGTTGCTCAGAACCCCATCTAACCTGCCCTTGAATGTTTCCAGGGATAGGGCATCTTATATGAGGACTGTTGGTGTCATGAACTAAAGGTCTCCAGTAAATCCAATTCTCCTTCCCTCTCCATTACTATCCTTTCTTATCTTAACAGACTTTAACCCTCCCACTCAACCACAACAACCATGACCACTCCCCACCCCAAAAATACCTCCAACTGTAATGAATCAAGATGTAGACCCAGAATTATTATACTGCCCTTCGCCCCTGCCAGTGTCACTCAGCTTTCCTTTACTGCCTTCTCTGGTATTTGTTCATTGCCTTTTAGGTCAGTACTCTGTGGAACAGGAACTATCCCACACAGGGATTTGTAGAGAAGACGCTGGGAACTAACTGGCTACTACTGCGAAGATTACTGCTGAAACTTTTTTTTTTTTTTAAAGGATTAAAATTAACATCAGCCCCTCTAAAAGTATCCCCTCAGCAAAACATCTCTTTATACTTGTTGCCTGGGGTAGCAGAAGAAAAACAGGCAGTTTATAGACATAACAGTGGAAAACCCGAGACTTGTTCTAAGGCAACTGGACACCCTCTGCCCATTAAAACAGCACTACAGAACTGAATTTTTAAGGTGAGGAGGACTTTTCTTTAGCTTTTCCAGCTCTGGAGATTTCTTCAAGCTGAAAGACTCTGACCTGAAACCACAGACCACCTCTTGATTTGCTCTACTTGTAACCACCAGCTAACCCTCACTGTTCCTCAGCCTTTTATGTTTGTTGAACACAAACCGACACAGAATGAACATTATCGATTTTGTGGCTAAACAGAAGCTCTTGATAAATGATTAAATTCACAACTTTTGGCAGGGGTGGAGGGGAAAGTGCAGGCAAGCACAATGAATCCATGAAGGAAAGCTCCTGAAATAAGACTGGGAGCTTGTCTTGCTGTCAATATCCAATGGGTAGTGTTGAAGAGTACAGCTCTCTAATCTGAAAGAACATGAATTTCCATGTATTCCCAGCAAGGAGGGTTGAACATGACTGCACACCAGCAGCAACTGAGAGATTTCACTGTGGGCCACGCCAAATAACCCACCAGAATACAGGGTTTCACCAGCCTCTGCTACCCAACAGACATGCCTGCTGTTCTGTACAATTTGCCATGAAATTCTGTTGACTTACAGGCCTTAAAGTTTAAGGTTTTTGAGTCTATTGACCGAGCAGGAAACAAAAACCAAAACACTTTTATACCTGGAATTTTGAAAAAGGGAGTAGTCTCAAAACACAGTAACATCAACCTTTCTTAATTCAGTATTTTCAGCATTCACTGGACACTTTTTTTTATATACATTTGAACAACAACATTAACCAGCCCAGGCACGTAGTCTTGCTGGCTCAGGCTTCTAAGGAGGGCAGGTCAGTAACACTGAGCAATACCCAGTGACTGGATACGCTTCATGGAACAAAGCTGCTCTGATAACTCCCAGTTCTTGCATGCTAAGAAAATCCTCGTCAATCACTGACAATCTCTGCCAATGCATCTGCAAGGAGAAATTATTTTGCTGTTACACTGAGTTTGTCATCAATGCTGGTAACATCTAATGAAAATCTGGACAGCTCCTTCCTCTGCCAAATGGCATTCTTGTAAACAAGATGCCATAATCCTCAGAGAAGTTATTTATGCATGGAAAACATACCACAGTGCTCTACAGACAGCACTTATTCCAGCTGTGCCAGAGAGTGAGAACAACCGAACTTAAATTATCAGGTAGCTTTGAGAAAAGCTGCCCACAATGAAATTGATTAAAATGTCAAGGATAGAATATGAGGACAAATTAAATCCTTATCATGAATCATGCCTAGCTCTGCGACAAAGACAGCTGGAAAGAGGCTGGGCCTTCATGCTGGTTTTTCTGGCTCTTCTGTTCTGTTGTACTTTCCTAAACTCTTTAGAAACAAGAAACACATCTATAGTCCACAATGCAGAGATTTTAAATTCCTTGTTAATGGTCTGATGATTTTTTGTCTCTTCAGTGAAAGCATGTAGAGAAGGATTATCAGCTAACTCAAGTCTAATTGTTGTAAGCCAACAGAACTGCACTGATTTATACTCCAAGTGACTCAAACCCTTAAAGCTTAACTGTCCTACTGCTCAGCTGACAAAGTTAGGAAACCAAAGCCTACTGCAAGTTTTTTGGATTCTGGTCCTTTTTTGGAAACCATATTATGCATGACACTTATTTTTCTGAGACATAACAGTGAAAAGAAGTTTCATCTGGTATTGTATATTTATTTCCCATATTTTTTTAATTCCTATGTTCAACAACAATGAGATCTGATAATTTAACAGCATTTAAGTCCATTTTAAAAACTCTATCATATCTGGCAATGTTTGTTAGCACACATTAAAATAAAACTATTTTTTAGTTGTTGTGGTGTATTAAACCACAAAAACTGACAAAACAAGCTTAAAAGTGGGGATGAAAAGAGGAAAATAATTACGTGTCAGTACAGAGAACTAGGCACATATGGAGTTCACAGACCATAATTTTATTCAAAGCTAAGAAAGCTTTTTCTCCTCATCACAGAGGCAGCCTTGAACTTTTCTGCTCCAAGCTAGCAAAAGGGAGAGGATTCATTTAAACTAACAGAAGGGAAGAAAGGTTTCAGAAAACCTCTTAAAGCCACACTCTCCTCCACCACAGAGTAGCTCTGGAGCAGCTCAGGCAGATGAGCCTGAAAAACAGACAGTCTGGAAGTCAAATGCAAATTCTGTCCTCAGCTTAAAGAAAATTTAGTTCTTATCCTGGACCATGTTCTCATTTAGTGAAGAGAAGTCTGACAAGTAGAAAAAAGTTACAGTAGGAGCAAGCACAAATGGAGCCTCACATGAATAGCGGCAGTGTGTGAAATAAATAAAGGGGAGGTTCCAGAGGAATCACCTGGGTGTAAACTGAGCACCTCTTCTCTCACCTGACTAGTCACTGATGACATGGTACAGTTTCATCCTAAGCAGTTGAGAAAGAAATGTATAACTAATCCGTTAATATCCCCGAGCGTTGTGCACTGAACCCCAAAATACGGATTCCCAGAGCGCATTTCCACTCAACCAAGACAGAAGGTGTTTAATTACATGCTGGTTCTTAAAATTAGTGAGGTGTGAATTACTTGGCGAGTTACTGGAGATCATATCGCTGCGAATTTCACAAGCCACAGGCAGAGAATGTTCAGAGAGGTTGAAGTCACCCATCTGACAGTCATGAAGGACCTGCAGCTCAGGTCATCAGAGTGGGAGGTTGTAAAACTGCCCTGTCCCCATTGGATCCCTCACAATGCTAGCACTTTCTCACCTGAGCCCCACACAGCAGAATCTTCCAGAACCTAATTTAAGTGGAATTGTTAAGTCTGGAGAGAGGTATTTAAGCACTGTGCAGTGGCAGGGTCACGCAAGTGACAGGTGAGGCAAACTGCAGGGTGACGGGAACCTTCTACCCAAGTATGCTTTCCATGATCTCCATCAAAAAGATTTCTGCACCTCCAGCAATTTTGCAGAAAGAAGAGAAAATACTCCATGAAAGAGATTCTTTCCTACCATGAATATGCCCTACTTCTTAAGGGCTGCACATGAGTTTTAGGATGGAAATCCCCATCAGTGGTGCTTCAAACACGGAGAGGCAACACTAGGGCTTTCTGTTGCTGAGGGCTGGGAGGAAAGCGTGTTACAGTGCCTGAGGCTATTTGTGTCTGATGTGCTCTCAAAAGAAAAACAAAAAAAAAAAAAGGCAAGCCAAGTTAGGTAAGAGCTGCTTGGCATAGAAGTAGAATAGCTAAGAGAAAGTACTGCTTCTGCCCATGCTGGCAACCCCAAGTTTTGCCTTGCCTTTCCTTGCCCTGCTAGCCTTCACTGCTGGGAATGATGAAAATCTGGTGGTGACAGAATAAATTGCTAAGCCCTAGAGAACAATGGAAGCAACTCTTTGTCCTTGCAGCTCATCCAGCCTCACCACAGGTTCCCTGCTCAAGGACTGCAGACAAGGCCATTTTAATCATTGCATTGCTCATAACTGTCCTGCTGGAACAGCAACTCTTTTCCAGTTTAGACTAGTTCAGCCTCCTTGCTACCACACAAACTAATTAGACACCAAAAAACTCCAGCTATGAGCATTTTGCTTTATCTCAGACAAGTGAGTATGCACTTCAATTTGCTTCTCAATTTGAAACTGGAATGATGGTAAGAAGAAATCACGAAAAAAACTTTAAGTGGCTTATAGCAACATCCTGCAGGTTGGAAGAACTGGATGATCACAGTTATTGCCTCCTTCACGATACAAGTACTGAAGCACTCTCCTACTCTGCCTTTGAAATCCAAAACGAGCAAGTATAAAGCCCAAGCAGCTCCTCCCTAGTTCTCTCTGAAGCCCTTGATCTCACTGATTCCATTCCAAATGGGTCATATTAATGCTGCTCCTACATGATGATTTTAGCACTTGTCCCCAAAGACTCTTTTTTAAAAGCAATTCAACAAAGACAAAGAAATTTCATCTTCCTAAATTTATTTTCTTTTTCTTCTTTACAAATCATAAAGGCAAGCAGAAATGATTACTCCAAATCTGAGCTCAGAGAAAGCAGTCTTTAGCAAATTACACCTCACACTAATTTCATGGTTGTAGGTATGACAGCACACTTCATCTCAACGGTTTTATTTAAAACCATCATCATCAAGGCCAGAGACAAGGGCCTTCCCTCTTAGAGCAAGAAAAACCTATAGCAAGAGCCAGGTTTGCATCACTTCCCTGGACACTGCAACCCAAGAAGCCCAGTCCAAATATGTGAGTGAACTGCTGAATAGTGAAAACAACTATTGTTCTACCCACCAATGTGAAAAAAGTAAGGCTGCATAACTGAGATACAGACTGCAAGTTTACTCTAACAGCAAGATGAAAAGAAGTTCTGGATCATCTGTAAATAATGAGGTTACAGCCCAAACTTCACACTGCTTCCAACTGAGTGTCATCCCCCAGAGCAGCTGGGCATGCATGACTGACATTTAATCAGTTTCTCTGGTTTCTCAGAACTGAGGAAGAGTTAATCTTCCATTGTTAAAAGCATCACTACATTCACGACACACATTCATCCAGCATGTCCACACAGCTGAACAATTATACAAAAGACTGCCTCTGAAGGAAAACTATCTGGACTGGCTCCCAACTCCCCAGCATCGCAGAGAGAGAAATCCTGCCAGCCAATGCTGGTGTTAAAGCCTTCTGGGGGGTGGGGGAGGTAAAATGGGGGATGGGTGATTAAAAATCAAGTTCAAATTAACCACATCTATATAGAGAGATCCTCTGGCTAACAGATGATCAGGCAAAACTGGCTACAGGTCATGACCTAATGCCATGAAGACTAACTGTTCCATATTCCCACATACATAGACAGCTCTCCTTAGAGGATTGCAAAACCCTAATTGGTGCAAACTGATATACTGGACAGAAACTCCTTTTGCATCATGGATTTTGAATTGTGGTCTTTTTCTAGAGCGTGCTCTGCCTGTTGCAACCCTGCCATAAATAGAGATGCTCTCTTCCTTTACCAAGTTACAGACATGTTTTTCCATCCTCAGGCAGGCTACATGCAGACAAATTTACCTGGATGGATGACTCACTAGGTCAGGGGGATGAGTTACACAGGCAATGGCAACACTTGCTGGTATGAGTCAGGAAGGAGAAAATGCTTTACCGTATGGTCTGTAAGAGGAGGCAGCACAATCAGCCTCTCCATGGTGTTCATTACCACCCTCCAGAGCTCTTTCAGCACCCGTTTCAACACTGTCTTTTCACACACAGTCGCAAACAGTGTCAGGCTGCAGGGAGAGAGCAAGAACTGAGTAAGTTCAAAGAGCACAATATGCAATGAAAAAGGAGCTGCATATGGAAGACTCAGTGCCCTATCCAAAGCAGTTTGTCATAACAATTGCTTTAAGGGTAAAACTCTTCCCTTTTCATAAAGCATAGCACCGTTGGAGTTCTAGCACAAAAAACACTGGCCAAAATGGATGACGGACATTTCTGATCTCAATAATTTCTGTTTATTGACCTGGGGATTACAGAAGGTGTCACTTGGTGATAGGTGGTTTGGAATAATACATATAATTCAAATAAGAGCAGGTACCATTGAACAGGATCCCTTCAGGAAGATGTATTTGGTTTACAGAGTATATAGAAAAAAAATTACAAATATAGAACAGGTTTTAAACTTTGAGGGGTTACTGTAACAATTTTTGATGAATACCTAAATGATTACTTCCCACAGTGTTGTGCAGAAATTCCTGTGCAGCTTCTAATAGCTGCTGAAGTACCTAAATCTTTCACCTTTAAAACCACCCCAAAATATTTCTTGGACAGCTCCATATTTTGTCATGATTGCATTCATCAATCACCCGCCATGTGTTTATCCGCTCTAACGCAAAGAGCTTTATTCCCCTAGTTTCTGCTCCTTTATTATTGTACAGGCTATAAAAAAGGCCAAGAAGTGCTAGAATCTTCTTTGAAACATTTGCTGAACTTCAGCATTTGCTGAACTCACAGCACACTGTGAGAGCTACACAACAGGAGCTCTGTGGCCAGTAGCACTCGGACAGCTGACTCTTCTCCATTGTGTAACATTTTCCCCCAACTTTCCTTCTTCCCGCAGCTGGTTAAACAGTAAATGACCAAAACCAAACAGGGACAGGACTGACGTGGGTAGGATGCAGGAGGCATTAAAAAAATACTCTCCTTCTGTAAAGGAGGGAAGAAAATAATCCAGGCTTGGATTATCATAATCAAAATGACTTGCTCCACAGCTGGATGGCAAGTCTGTAGCATACTACGTTCCCAGTGGTACAGAGGAATCTGGCTTTTCAGGATTCATGAAGACATGCATGGAAAATGATCAAATGAGAAGGCTCCTAGACGTAATGACTGCTGCACAGAGTCACTTAGTACACAGTGACCCAAAAGAAAGATGGGATAATCAACACTAAGAGCAACCAAACCCTCTATATTTTAAACCTGTAAAGCTTCACATTTCTTGCAGCATTTAGTACGAAAATTGCTGGCCATCCCTTACTAAATGAAGAACTGATGTGCATAAGCATTAAGTTTAACTTCTGCAAGGATTGAAAACTATTTCTCTTTGCAGTTCAAGACTTGGCTTGAACATTTAACTGTCCCTGTCCAGCTGAATCATGGTGCATGGTATTAATGCAACAGTTAATCAAAGCAATGAATCAACCTTATTCACATCCCATGGTTCAGAAGCTTACCTGGTAGTCAGAACAGCAGCAGGTATGACTACAACACGTGCTTGACACGACCGTGGTACTGAGTAGAATATGTATCAAGTACATAAGCACTGTTTGCAATACTTTTGCTAATTGGCAACAGTAAAATCTCTATAGGAAAAAACCCACCGCTAGAAAATTTAGAATTTCAGTCTTTTTCACTACTTGATCAGCAGTGAGTTTTGCTGATTGCCATAATTGCCAGTGGTAGAAGGAAGAACTGCGAGTGTGCTTGGGCACTGAATGAAGACTGAAGAGCCTATCCATGGCTTGTGAGATGCAGATATGGGAAGAAAAGCTATTAATTCTTCTTGAAAATTTGGAGACTGAAATCTCAGTGACAATCCAGGAACATAGAGCTATTCTCCCCTCTGCCTCATTCTTGTTCCAACCCAATGAACTGTAGGTGTAGCATATATTTGAACACTCCCTTACTTTCCATCCAAGAAGTCCATCAGTGGCCTCAGGACATTATCTGCATCTTGTGCAACTGTGTTTCTGGCATTAGCAGCAGAATTTGCTGTCCCTTTAACTTGACAGAGGATATCAGACATTTGCTTGACGCACTCATCAATCCGAGTCTGAAAGCTGCACAGATAGGAGAAAGGCAAAAACAAGATTATCAGCAGCAGAAATACAAGGTAAAAAATTTCAAGTTCACTCAGTTTCACACTTTTCTTTCACAAGACTTGCTGCTCTTTTCCTTACTGTATTTGTTACCAAGGGGCATGCTCTTCAGTTCCTTATGTGCACCACCCACAACAGCTGACCACCTCTGAACACGAGACACAGGCCCACTTGAGAGGAGTCTGTTCATCCATCCTGCAGCAAGAAATCATCCTTTCCTGACTTCAAGAAATGCTGTTATTCTTAGCTCAAAGCACCCTGCTGTACTCTTTGCTATCTCCACCACAGAAACTGGGATATCGCACAGAGCAATGACACAACACACGCCCCACTCCGAGCACTCAGGAGTCCATCAGCAGAAATCCAGTTACGACCCATCATAGCCTAAGTCTTTAAAATAATAGAGACAGCCTGAAGGCAGGCACCATCTTAAACCAGTCCACTGCCATACAGTCCAGGCCAAGTGTCAAACTGGGATACGGGGCCCAGCTGTGCAAAGCGCACTGTCCCTGTAACGAAGTGACACACCAGGCATTAAAGCACAATTACTTTTCCACCTCTTCCTGCTAAGAGGAGATTCAAAATTAAATAATGTGGTGATTAAAAATTATGAATCGATCAGCAGAGCTGACAACTAATCAATCCAGCAAATAAAGGAAAATACTTTGACATTTAAAAGAACAGATACTAACAACAGGCACCACAAGTGACATTTAACTACCTATTAATGGCACAGAGGTTTAAAACCAGGAAGAGAAGCCAATGTTAGGAGCTAGGGCAAAGATTGAAGAGCAGGTACAACAGTTTGGAAGTCAGCTTTACATCTGCATAAACGACCTGAACATCTATGTGCAAGCCACTGGGGACACCTGTGGGTTGGGTGTGAGCGTGCAATCTTTCTGCCCCATGGCTCTCACCTTCCTTCACCTGGTCACCTTTCCTGGTCTGCCACCTCCAGCCTCATGGTCCTTCTTGCTCAATTCTAGCCTGCCTCTCACTGAAAAAATTCCAGAGCTGTCTCCCACCTGCCCTATTTCTAGCAGAGTCCTGCGGCACTCAGTTGTGGCTGCAATGTCAGCTTAACCAGAGACCTAAGCCACATCAAATAGAAGAGCATAAAAAATTTCCTGTGCCATCAACAGTCCCTGTTCTGTCACAGGCCAATCCCGCCCCACAGTTCTCCCAGCACTTCATCAATTGCAGGACCCTGCTTCAAGATGCTTTAAACCCCCCAGTCAAGGACGGAAACTAACAATGCCTTCAAAGATAAAAAGTAATATGAGCCAAAATGGTTACCAATTTTACAAAAAATAATAGATCAGTTACTGTGGCAACAGGTTCACCTGAAAGTGAAGCTTGTGTAGATATACAGCTTAACGGGAGCCCTTGGCAGCAGCAAGGTAAAAAACAACTTCACCTATGCTGTCAGACAGAGCCTGCTGCTCCCTAATTCCTCCAGGAATTCCTTCCTTCACTCCTACAGCCTCCAAGAACAAAACAGCAGCTAGCCTTGCATGAAGGATAAACCCTTCCAAGACTTCTCTCAAAGTAGAAAATGGTTCTGTGTCCAGACAAAATCCTCTCTCAGCACAAGGGTGATGAGGCTCTCTGCACATATGCTGCCTTCTCATCAAACGCAATTATCTCACACAGATGAAGGAGAGTTAAGGTCTGCGGTATCAGTGTGCACAGTGTTGAAAGAGCAACTGTTTACAGACTCTGCACAGAATATTGTGGATATCTGCCTTATCTCCTAAGTTTATATCCTTTAGGAGATCATGCTTATACAGTAAACTGCAGCTCTGCTTTTCACTCCCTAAGACTGTTAAGGAATAAATGAAGCACCGGAGACATCTGACTGGTTAGATCTCTGGCTGGTTCATCTCTCTAAAACACTCCCCAGTATGTATGCTGATACTGGATAATCTCTTTAAATCATATTATCAAATGTCAAGATTGGTCCCTAATTGTTTTGTAGCAATGACACCATGGCAATAATATTCAGATAAAAAAAATCACCTCCCTAATCATTACTTCTCAGTCACTCTCTATCTAATTACGAACGTTATTGATTCCATTCAGTTACAGCTTCAGTCTTTCCATTTCCTGCTGTAGCATCCATTACTGGCAATGGGAACTGCTCACTTATCTCCCTGCTTAGCTTTGCATGCAGAAATCCAAATAGTCTTTGACAAATCCCACTATAATTTTTTAGCCATAAGAATTGCAAACCTGTCTACCCTTGGAGGCCAAGTTGGTACAATTTGCTCTGCCTTGCCCATGTTCAAGCTACACTACAGCTCATGCCTGCATTAATCCTGTCATGCAGCACATGAAATTAATGGGGTTTGTGATGAGAAGTAGTTGTTTTCGAAGATCAGTCAGGAATTCTGTATTTTTAGACTTCGCTTAATTGACATGCTCTACAGTTCACTACAAAAGTCTTATAAAGTTGAGCACATTTCTATCCTCAGGTAAACAATAACATGATTTGCAATAAAACCTAATTGTCATCAATTACTCTGGCAATACTTTAAAGAGCTCCTTGAAACACTAGATAACATTTGCAGCAGCTTTAGAGCAAGTCAATCTCAAATTCCAAACCTGTTTCCTTCTTATTCCAGTATTCATTTAACAATCAGAAATCAGTCAGCTGTTTCATACATTTAGAACAGAATGTTTAAACAAGAATGTTGCTTCATAAACGCTAAGCTGGAAACTGCTTTTTGAGCGGCAAAGGAGCAGGCAATTCTGTTACTGACAAGCACTACTTACTGAAAAAAAAATCACTCTCTGTAATTCAAATACATTTCACAGTTGAGAGATCTCCATGTTACATTTCCATGCAGAGAAATACAAAGAGAAAGACTTTAAAAATGTTTCTCACTTCCTTAGATGCTCCCTGTATTTGAAAGGCCATGAATTTAGGACAAAAAGAAAAATATCATGCAGTTCACAAGAGTTTCTTTTCTTTCTTAACCTGACTAAATGAGATTAGACAAAATAAAGGAATGCTTCAAGGACAACGACCTTGTAATACTCACCTGTTACCAAACACGGCACTGAGCTCATCCAAAACATTGTTCAGCTTCACCTGGAGCTCTTTGAGATGGTCACTTGCTTCTGCATCCAACTGTGGATGAAAAAAAGAGCATTTAGTTTTAACCCAGAGGGCAGTCTGCTATCCTTTGCAGTGCTTCTCTTCACTGTTGAGGCTACACTTAATAAGCAGGTGAACTATCCCCACTGGACTCTGCCAGATGCTCTCCTCCACTGCCTGCTGCTGCTGCTACAGAAGCTGTGAAATCATCAACAGATATTTGCCTACAAAGCAGCAAGTAATTTCCCCAGGCTCCTATACCCTTCAATATCCTTCCTGATGTTTGTAAAGTTGAGGAAGAAAGGGAATGTGAACTCCCTGTGTCCAAGAGTATAACTAGGCTGAGAATCCATCAAGTACTGCACATTACCCTGGGCTCCCAGGTAATTTCACCCCTCTGAGTCTAAAAGGACACAGGGCTTTTCAGACTGGTTGTTACTACTTGTGCATTTCTCCATGCACAATCTGAAAGAAGCTATACCACCATCTGAAAGAAGCTATACCACCTTCCACCCTGCTGTCAAGTATTCCAACTGAAGACTGACCCAGACACTGCTCTCAGAAGGTTGGACCCTAGCTGTTTTGAAAATCTGGCCACAATATCATGGCAGGAGCTGTTGTGCACTTTTGTTGATCATTTTTGGAAAGTAAAATCTCAGCTAACTGGTATAAAGCAAATGTAGCTCTATTCTCACATGGAACCAGACAGCTTTTTGTATACAAGTGTTTAGAAGAAAACAAAAACCAAGTTCCCCAAGCACTACATGAATGCTGTTGACACCTTGGCAGGTTGTGTAAGAAAGTGCTCCTTCCATTCTTATCAGTCCAAAGCCACCTGTTTTTAAATTGAACATGATTTACAGTGTCTTGTATTCCAGCTGCAGTCACCCCTCCAGCCTCAAAAGAGCCACTCTTGAGCAACATACCTGTGTGTACACACAGCAACACAGGATGAATGCTTTGGGACCACTTGCTCATAAAAAGTGACTTGTAAAACAGATTTGCCTGTGTATGCAGGCAGGCAAGACATTCACAAAACAAAAAGCTTCCTCTAAGGCAGAGCATCTCTTTAGGAATGTAATGAGCCAGGTACCAGTACAGTGGTTAAAAATCAGTTTAGATTTTTACGGTATATCCATCTATACAGGATTTGAACACGACAGGAGTTCCCACTTCTAAAATCAGTGCCGAAGCCCTCTTCATATTGCTTCAGCATCTGTCAGAGGAAGCCAAGCCTTAGGGGATTTGGAATCTGATCCGTTCGCTTTCCTGTTGTAAGCTGGCATGGAAAATTGACTCTATTACGCATTTGAACCTGTGCTAATGAAACTTCTGGATCAGAATTTTAAAAGTAATAAAAGTAAGAACCAACAACCAAGCAAATGATGATTACTTAGGCCTTGTAACTTTAGGCATTGCTGCCTCCGATTATTTTTCCCTTATTAAAGTGAATTTCTTCTCCTATTATCTTTGTAACACTCTTGCTCTGTGACGGCAGAAGGAAGCTAATGTCATGCCAATCAGCATTCATTCCAGCAAAGCTTGTAGGTAACAAAATAAAAACAGCATTTGGTGGTGGTGGTTTCTCTTGCCCCTACATTAATCCTTCCCTCCTACTGCAAAAAGGCACAATGAGTCACAAGCTGCCTGATTTGCTCTCTGCAATTAATGGCACTGAAATGCCCTTTGATTTCAGCCATTTCTGACAGATTTGAGGTAGGACCAGTTCATGATTCATCAAAACATTCCAACTAACTGCTTCTCCAGCTGGGAAAAAAAAAAGCCAGAAGAATTTGACACAAGACAATTATTCTCCACGATCTACTTCTTTATAAGCTATCAGATGCACAGCATAGAGGATGTCCAAGACCAGGATCAACAACTTGTTGCCCTGGTTCATGAACCCTGCAATCAATGATTTATTTCACTGTGAGGCGGCCTGGAGAGCTCACTGGTTACTCCTAAGCTTTCCCTGGCCGTTGTATTTTACTGCAAACTGATCTTCCTCACAGCAGATGCACTGCTATCCCAGTACGGCAAGAAGAGACAGCTGAAACAATGCTTTGCCAAGGGGATGAGCTCCCATTATCTGTGGTGAAGAACTCTCACTCCTCCAGAACACCAGCTCACAGCTCTCTGGGTACAACTGGCAAGACAGCCAGTCTTGCCCAGATTTAACTTTGTGGTGCCCAGACTCATCCTCAGGAAGCCAGACCCTGGTGGTAACCATTCTGGTTCAGCATCCACAATGTCCCCCATCACACTAGAAAAGCTGCTGTTTTCTGAGCAACTGCTACTAGGGAACAAGGACTCCACGTAACACATCACTGACGGTTAATATGCTTAGGCATTGGCCGGCTTTGGCTCAAAAGCCAATTTTGGGGAATTACCTGAGTGTGATATAAGTTCATTAGGAAGGTGCTGGTAGGTGCGTACAGCTGTTTCCCACACATAAATCACACGTCAGTTACAGAGTACTGCAGCACATGGAATTAACTGCAAACTTGGCCAATGTGGTGAAGCACTGATAAGAGTGCTCAAATGAACCCACAACAGCGTTGCTGTTCAGTCAATGAATTTTAAGCATATCAGCTATCACTGATAGCAGGAAATGCTACTTGGACTGCATGATAAATCTGGCTGGCATAGCAAAAAACAGGATTAGGCAGCTGGGTCACTGCCGCATGTCACATCCACACTATTTCTCTCAGCAGGCTTATGATTTCCATTCTGTGGGTGTATCAGAGATAATTCAGAGGAAGAATGAAAAGTTCTCTGTGCAACACATGGGACAATATCCACAGTGAGGTAGCTTCTGATCTCTGAGCAAATGTTTCAACTCCAGTGGAAATAATGGCTGGCACAGCCACAGTTCTGTGTCTGAGGCTAGATATGTGATGCTGAAAACTGAGGTGCAAAGAGGGAAAAGCTAATCCTGTATTTAAATTTCAGGGGAGAAATCAAGTCTCTGTTAATTTTATGAAAATATTTGGGACTTTTTGGCATTTGAGAGAATCTGGGCCTCAAAGTCTCATCTGAACCCATTTAGGGCTGGAACCTCAAGTTCTCTGCTAATCTGAATGGCAGCATTTATACTTAAGTGCTATCAACTTGAATTTAGGATGATCTCCTCCTTTCCTCATGCATGAAACAGAACCTGAGTCTAAAAATTTGCAGTGATGGGCTTCCAAGTTTTCCAAGAGATGTAATTAGTTCTTCCTTGGTTTCCACACACACTTGTGAAGCGTGAGTGGCCAGAACTGGAAGGCATCTCTGTAGGTGGTGTAGGTGGAGGGACATGACTCTTGCCTTCTAGAAAGCTGAAGATGTTAATCAGTTCCCATCTATAAAAGGCAGAGACACTGTGAAATCATCAGGTCTGATCCGGCACATCAGCAGCTAAAGAATTATGCCCTGCTAACATATTTTAGCTTTAGCAAGTTATGGAGTTCATCTGACTCCAGTCTGAAACTGCTGATTTTTGTTCTGCCCCCCTCCACCTGCCCCTGGGAGCTCAGCAGGTCCAACCTCCCCTTCAGGGACTCGCACTGGATTTTCAGGCATCTCCCCATTTTCCTATAGGATTCAAGAGTAAGGAACACAGAGCACTGAATCCAAACAATAGCTGCCAACTTCTCAAATACTAGGGCAGCCTTAGCTACGGCATATGGAATGCTAAAGAGGAGCTAACAGTAGATACCACGAATCCTTTGAGAATATTCCTATTTAAATCTTGGCTGTTTCTAAGCTGTCCTGCAATTTGTTATTCAGGTGGCTAACTTAGGATTTAAAATGTGGGCTAACCCTGGCTAAGCATTAAGAGGAGAGTTTCCTGAAGCTTTAATTGTGCAGATTAGCTTGAAAACGAAGGCATGAAAATTGTATTATGACAATATGCTGCTACTCAGCAGCTAATTCCTTGGGTTCCCTAGGCAGTGCTTGTCTCTGATACTCACTTCACATGCTTCCCTTGGGGAAAAAAGGTGTAGAAATGTTTTAAACTACTCTATCACACCACATCTAGACTCCCGAAGTGTGCAATGCAGTATAGCACCTTTTAATTTCACTGTCATAAATTCATTACTCATGAAAAGCTAAGCAAAATAATGGACTTCAGGCTGAAGTCTGCTGGAAAACCACAGAGGTGGGTAGAAAATGCAAGTCATGTTAGGTTTCACTAGGTAAAGTATGAATAATTAAATAAATGGGGCCAAACTCAGGCAAACACTAGCACTGAATGTGTGTGGCCCATCCTAGCAGAGAGCTAAATTATAATCTCTGTTCTGCTGGTGTATTGGAGATGATTCAGAGGAATAAAATGTTTCAAAAGGTATTCATGTACCCAGTTTATATTCAGGACTCACCCCCTAAATTCACTGTTCATTATGCTTTTAATGCTATCTGCCACTTCATAAACACTGCCTTTCCAAAACATGTTTTAGGGACATCTGAGAAGGCTCCTGAGTCATGATGAAGCTGTTTTGATCCCAGGACACCAGTACAGCTCAGAAGGGAAATAAAAGTATTAATTATAATTCCTAAAAATTATTTAAGGTATTTTTTTCTGTGTATGCATGTGTGTTTATGCATTTGTGTGTGTATATATATATTTGCCTTGAGTTCTCAAGCACAGACCCAAGGGAATCCCTCCAAAGAGCTCTCTAAAGCTCTGCTGCTGCCCTTACTGTTTCTGACTAGCAATGCTTACAGACCACATGATGTTGACACATTAAACTCAGAGATGCTGGGCAACTTTTGCCCTGTTTTGAGTACTACAGCTCAGGAAAGAATAAGAAAACTGAGGGGAAAAGGAACCAGAACTCATTAGGGGCAGTGGGTGGAGGAGAGAGTAAAGGAAGGCACTATATCCAGGAGCCCAATCTCAATAAATAGCCCTGGATAAGCACTTCTGATCCATATTATGCCACTACACTGCAGGGTGACCATGGGTGAGCCCTGTCCCTTCATTTCCCTTGCTGCAAAAGGGAATAAGTGACCTGGATTTCCCTAGGGGTGTGCTCTGGACCCACTGGCAAAGAACACCACGTAGCAGCAGTATTTCAGAGCTTTCCAGAGTCTACAGCTGTACAGCTACAGCTGTAGATGGAGATGGATCTGGGAATTGGAAGCAAAGGAAGCCACAATCAGGCAGTAACTGAAACCAGTCCCCAAGGTCTGGCTGCACACATGGCACAAGTGACATACTTGCCACAGGAACAATGAATATTTGGTACCTGGCTCTCAAAAACACCTTTGAGAACACAAGAAGTTGAACAGTTCAAGACCAGGGCATACCACTATGCTAGTTTCTTACTCTCCCAAAGAAGTGCTTTTTTGGATAGAGTAGTCAGGATAATGCCTACTTTTGTGCAAGCTACTGTGTTACGTATAAATGAGCATAGAACAAATCTGCCACCGAAAGCAAGAACTGTCCTTCCTGGAGGAGGATAGAACCTACAGATGCATTTCCAGTAAGTTCTGTTTTCAAAGCTGTTGTCTCACCTCTTGTTACCCAACAGCCAGGGTCAATCTGCAGCCAAAAGACTACTCAAACTAAGACAAGACCTTGTTTACTGTAGCAAAACAGAGAACCTGGCAGGTTTGGAGTCAAGAAGCGATGTACTACACAGTCACCAAGCGGGAAACCCCTGGGGACAGCAGATAATGCAGGCACCTAGCACAAGACTATTTATTTCTGGTGATCAGTGGCAGCCCTATGAAGTGCAATAAGCAGCATTTGAAAAGAAAATGAAAAAAAAAAACCAAACTCACTTCCAAAAACCAGCTTCCTAGTGTGTTTGCCACATTCCTTGCTGTGTGTTTTACTGCTCACCGTCTGGGTTTCTCTCCCCTTTCAGTCTTTTGTTTCCACAGTACAGGGTAAATAGTGGGCTCATTACCCCTTTTTTATCTTACTTACACCTTCTGTGGAAGGTTTTAAAGGGCAGAATGCACAGAAGACATTTAGTGTAGTGAAAGTAGCCAACTGCCCCAAGAAAGACCTTTTTTCTCCTCTTATTTAATACAGTATCAGGGGATATTTTCAATCTGAAATACAGGGAAACCCTACTTAATGACTACCACTATGGAAAATAGTAGCAAATTGATTCCTTAAGGGAAATTAAATGCACAGGCATTAAACTTTTATAGGCCACTTTGCAAACATTTCATCACAAGTTTATTTTTTCCCAAAAATGAGCATTTAGCTACTGCTGCTATTACAGCAGGAAGCATACAACGCTAGTTCTTAATGCAGGACTCAGAAAATAGGATTATTGAAGTAACATGTGAAAGAATGACAGCAGTTTTCCTTGCCTCATGGGGCAAATCTATTTGTTGAGATTTTTGCCACTTCATAGAATTCTGCCACTGAGCACAAGCAAGATTTAGAAAAGCAACACAGGCAAAAACTGAGCTGTCCATCAGCAAAGCTGACTTTTCTCTTGGCATAAAGGTCATAGCACAGGCTCTATCACAACACAACCAAAGAAAATTATTTGAAATATTTGAAAATAATTTTTTCCTAACATCAGCATCAGCAGGCTTTTCTTCATCTTCCTGAATCTTGAAAAGCAATGAAAAAAGAAGAGAAAAAAAAAAGATACATATATTACACTGGAACAGAAACAGTAATCTGGAGGAATAAAACATTATTTCTGTAAAAATTACCATCTCGTAACAAATGGACACATCTGAGTATCCCTCAAAACATGAGAACTCATTTGCATGTCTGTAATGTATTAGATATTGGACATTTCATGCTAAGGGCACTATCCCACATTCATATGCCAGATAAAATGACTCAATGTACACAGTTCTGAGACCTTCACCAGCCACGCCCATGTGAGCACAATATGCAATCCCTCCTTTCCTTTTCTATGCTATTCTGTGCTCCAAAACATTTGCTCCTGCATTTGATGACAGAGGTAGCTGGGAAGCCTGCAGCCATGGCTGTCTCCCCACACTTACAGTGCCAGGTGTCACAAAGCTCTCCTCATGACTGCAGCCTTCAAGAACCAGTATGATGCAAACAACCCACTAACAGCAGCACAGGAGGAATGAGCAACAACGCTCAGCCTCTGAGCTCTCTCACCTCTTTACCACCCATAGCTTCAAACATCTTCTCCAGCTGCACCCGCAGTTGTTGGATGTTGTTCATCAGGATGCAGGGCTGAAGGGACAAAAGCATGTGGCTGTTACTGCTCAGGATGCCAACACATTGTCAACAGTGGGACACCTTGCGCCTCAACACCCTTCCCCAAGTACCACCAGATCCAAGAGTTACATAGGAGGCAGGGCATTCACAGATTTCAGCACTCAAACATTAAAAAAAAAAAAAAAGAAAAAAAAAGTCAATTTTTCTCCAGCTTGAAATGGTATGGTCAGTTCCCAGCTGCAGAATACCCAGATGAGCAGATCTCTCTAAGTACCAGATCTACAGTGCAATCTGTGCCCATTTTTATTTTTTTAAATCACACAACACAGGCAGTGTAGAAGTTAATTTTAAGGGGACCTCATAGCCTCCAAACCCTGCATATCATCTTCAGGACTGATTTTTATTTTAGGTCCAAGCCATAATTCAAACTTCAAAAGCATCCAAATGATTATAAAAATGATACTGAAAATATTTACATCATCACCATGGTCAGGTGCAGTGTGAGACTGGCTTCATCAGGACAATTACATGATTCCTCAAAGGAAAAAGAGAAGCTCAGCATAACTCACCAGTTTCTCCTTGGAACAGTAGGACTCAAAGCTCTTGGAGAGTATGTCAGCATACTGCATCAGCACTTTCCCAATAGTCTGCGAAGACAAGATGTGAGCACTGTTACTTGTCCACTACCACTGCAAAAGAACTCCAGGAAGCAGAACAAAAAAAATCATACTGTTTTGCACCTCATTAAGAAAAGATAAACATCTGGATGCTGAGGGTATTACCTTAGCAAACCTCCTATTGTAGTGAGCAACAATGACAGGGTCTGGGCATTCCAGCTTCTTAATGATCTCAAAGCTCTGGTTGAGCTGGGTGAACACATCCACCACTGAGCAAGAGAACAGAGCGTGCTCGGATGTTTGCTGGAACTAAAACAGAAGTACAAAGAGTCACTGTCAAATGGAAAGATCTGAAATGCATCCATCCGTGGGTGTTTCCATCATCTGTCGCATTGAAGGTAGGGTAACTTCACCAAAACCTACATCTTCCTCAGAATTAGTCAAAAACTCTTCAAAAGGCCTAGAGGAGATAAACACCCTTTTTTGGTTGGATTATATATTTACTCTCCTTCACTAACTATGATCATGATAAGCACCAGGGAAATGCACCATGATGTTGAGATCCTTAATGCAACGCATGGTTTGCCTGTCAGTTAATGAGGAAAGAAGAAGCGAGTAAAGAGCTATTTTAATTTTTTTTTTAGATTTAGCTACTAAAGAGAATGTTTGCATGAGTACCACAGACTACAGTGCCAACAGCCACTGAATAACAGGAAAGCTCTTCTCTCCATTGGCAATACTCAGCAAATTAAGAGTAAGATTGGTCTGTCAGTGGATTAAGGTCACAATCTCACTGCATGACTAAGTACATGCAAAGTGTCTCAATTTTCAATTTCAATTACTTCTCCCAAACGGAGAGAGTCGAGAGAGCACCAAGCCACTGGCTGACAGATTAACAGCAGCAGAACTGACAAAAATTAATGATATGCACCTTGCTATTAAAAAGCTCTCTGTGACCTGTAAAGTACTAAAATAAATGAGTTTCCCAGTTTTTTAGCAAGCAAAAAGGACCACATCCTCTGTCTGTAAGACAGCTGAATTTACAGTGTTTTATTTGGTTCTGTGCACCGAATGATGTATCACCAAGTTATGCACTCGGAGTGACCTACATACCCCATCTTTTTTATCTCTCTCCAGAGCACCATGCAGGAAATCTAAGGAAACATCTTCATTTTCATCCAGCCACTGCATCACAAACTGCTCAAACCACCTGCAGGAGAGGAAAGACAGCAAGTTACAGCAGGAAGAGGAGCACCCCAACCCCAGCGAGCCTTGTGAAAGCTGTCAGATGTCTGAATGCTGCTGCCTGTGCATGCAGTCAAAACTCCCCAAATATACTTGCACCTGTACACAAGCTACTGGTGAACAGGGCCTGTACCATCACTCGGGCTGGATCTGAGCTGGTTTTGTCCTTCTTCCTGCCTTTTCTCTTTTTGGTACCTTCCCCTTCCCCCTGCCTTGAGAGCCACCTTTAACTCTGCTTCACCTCAAAGCACTTTGTCGTTTCTTTCCCTTCCATCCACGTGCCAGAGAGCACAAGGAAGACCTCCACACCCACAGGCACCTGTCCTGCTGCTCACTTGGGTGTACCAAATAGGCAATGTGAAAACAGGCAAGCTGAGAAGCAGCTTCAGTGATGGGATCTGACAGCTGGTCCCTCTGTCCTCCGCTCCGAGGGACACACACAGTACAAAAGGGGGAGTGTGTGTTTTTGTTGCCTGTGTTTAAGCAGTAACACAGCACTTACAGCCTTATTTAAATGTCTGTCTAGAGTTTGTTGCATGCAAGTGCCAACATAGCACAGCTGAAGCAAATCTTAATTTCAAATATTACTAAACAGCATTCACAAACAAGAGAAAGAAGTGTCCATGTGTAATTTAGTCCATACAAAAGATTATTATATGAGCTTTGCAGAGTACAGCCTTCTCTACACAGGCAGCTGTGTTCATAGAGATTGTGCTAATTGTGGGCTGAGTTTGCAAAGAACATGAAAGCATGTGCCAGACATGAGAGGGAGATCAAGAGCAAACTCACAGGCAGAGCATACCAGATAGCCTTAAATAATCTCTACACTTTGAAATATAAAGCACATCAATGCTAATATTGGAAATTGTAACTGACGCAGTGTTAAAATGCCAACAGCAACCTGTCTATGCAGCCCTATTTATTATAGACAGCAACAGTGGAACACTGTCACAGACATATGGACTTCCTGTATTCTGGAAGAATTCCTTTTGAATGGCACTTCAGGCTCCTAAAAAGTCAGCATATGTTGAAGTCTGCTGCAAGTTTCTCAAGCTTTCAACATTTTCTTTTAAACTGCAACAGTGTATTTTAAACAGCTCAAGCCTTCGAAAGGAACACAGGCGGTTTACAAGGAAGCAACCATACATCTTCCACCTGCTTCACAGTTCCCAGGCTGTGAGCTGCTGACTGCTTCACATGTCACAGGTCAGCATGCAGGGAAAATTAACTATTTGTGCCAGAAGCCACAGTTTTCACTCTGAAAAGGAGAGCAACTTCCTGATTATCATCCATCCTTAGTTATTGCACCACATTCACAAGAAAGGGCCATTTGCTGTTGAGAACACTGCCCATTTTTACGGATACCATATGTTGCTACACAAAATCAAGTGCCTAGGTATACCTAACTGTCTTGACAAATTGTCTGAGCAAAGGTGGCAAAGAAAATGGTACTGCTGGGTGGGTGGGAACAGTGTATTTGCACCCCCTCTCATGAAAAAAAGCATTACCTTCAGGAAGAGGTTTACTATGAATGTTGAATGAACCACTTTGATCAGGAAATTCTGTAAGTACATCTGCAAAGCCAGCCCTAGTTTTGTCCTCTGGCTGACAGAAAAACCCAAGAGATGCAAATAATCTATAAATACTTCATGTTCATGTGTGCAGTCGTGGCCAAACTATGCTTTGAGCTGTAACACAAACCTAGAATAATCTTAAGGCCAAATACTCCATTACAATGTTTTACTATCAGGTCTTGGGCTGCTGAGCAATTCAGGGGGACTCCGACGGCAACATATCCAGCCCAATATGCAAAATTATCTAGCACAGAAACGAATAAAAATAATCTGATTTCATGCAGAAATAGCTTCAAAATGTTGTTATGTGGCAAATATCTTCTCCCTCATCTGCTTCAATTATTGGTCAGGAAGCAAACGCCGTAATGACTCACACACCAGCACACACGGCAGCAGCTCACGGTGCTGCTTCAGAGACATTCTGTGCTCACAGGGGTCAGCACAGCCCGGCTCCAGATGGCACAGCCAAACTCTCCAAACAAGGCTTGCACAGAATACACTTCAGTCCTGCCTGCTGGGAAAGGCAGCGGTGCTTCGGGACTAAATATAAGTTTACCTCTGTAGGCTGCACAACCGCGAGGTAACACAAAAGGCTACCATTTCAGCTTGGCCATGAGCCTGGCTCCCTCAGGGTCACGCTCTGCAGGTGAAATAATCTTGCTCATTTGCTGTGACTAGCTAAGTATCTTGGCAAAAGCCAAGGCAAGAAGGCAGGCAGGGTTCCAATGAGTAAAAGAATAAATACTGTGTTTGATGAAGAGAGCCAGAATAAGTTGACACGATCTCAAAGGAAGGAGTATCTTCCCCCACCAGAGAGGAGGTAGGTAGGTTCCAGTACAGTGACAATGCCACCAGCATGCTAAGATCAGTAAGAACACTTATTTACACACCTAAAAAGCTGGGGTTTTTCAGGAACTGACACTTCACAGCTGTTAGCTGGCAGAGAGGAAGTTTTGAAGATTCACTCCCAGTTACGTAACTACTACCATTTCATAAAATGCTTCTGAGTTTCAAAAAATAAAGGGAGCATAAAAACTTCAACTTCAATACTTTGGACCCTGCACTTTGTTCAGTCCCATCTCAAGGCTACCAGGAATGTGGCTTCTCACAGTTTATAAACTGGAAAAGTGAATTTGTGGATAGCCTTTTGTCTGACAGGTAGACAGACAACCCAACCATTGCCTGGACAAAAGCAATTTAATTTCATCTAAGGAGTTTACCAATGTGTAAACCTGATGTGTAGACTCCTTTGTCTAAGAAAGTTTTGAGGCCAAAAATACTTGTGATGAAGCAAATCAAAGGACAATTCATATCAAGGGGATATTTCATGACAGGTGAAGGTTACGGCTGAGATAAATATCACCTATGTCTGACAATGTGGCTATTGTACTGAAATACGAGGGTGAAGTAGTAAAGCCAGTGGCTGCAAATGCACATGAGCACCGAAGCTCTACCACAAAGGCCAGCAGAGCAGAACAGACTGCAGAACAAAACCGAGCCTCATTATCCTGATTACACAGGAGAAAAAGAGAGATTAAGAATATCTGATGGCTTGCATGAGACTGCCCTGGCTCAGAGGCACAGCGAAGAGAACGGGGCTTCTGAGACTGTCACTCCAGCACCCACCCCGCTCACTGAGTTTTGCCTCTTGCTGACCTGATTTCTTAATCAGGCCCATAGCCCACACTGAGCAATTATGCCCAACTGCCTCAAGTCTGATTAGCATGCAGCTAGCACCAGGCTTGCTGGACTGCATGCACGACAGCATGACAAGAGAATTCAAAGTGCCAAACTGGAAACACAGTCCAGGAAAAATGTTTTTGTCAAGAGGGGCAAAGTGCTGCATTTAGACAGCACTGAACAGTCATGTACAAGGTGGGAACAGCAGTGTGGTGGGACACAAAGCTGAGGGTGCCTGCAGACCAGCCAGCAGCCCACTGAAAGCACCACCAGTCAGCAATATATCTGAATAAAAGAAAAAAAAAAGGTTGCTGTCAACACAGCACATGAAAGCAGCAGCACCACCTGCAAGGCAATGCAAGGCAAGGTCTAGATGAAACATCTATATTTAAGGCCAAGTATTGTGTTCAGACACAAATCATCTGGAAAGAGGTGAGTAAACCTCACTTACAAAGAAAGCTAGGAACAAACAAGAACCAGCAGAAGACCATGAAGAGACACAAGCAAAGCATTTTACTCTTGTAAAGCAGGAACAATTTGCTCTCTACGTGCAGCCTATAACAATCTCAAACAGAAGCAAGAAAGATTTGGAGGGGGTGAAAAGGAGAGTGTATGTTAAATCCCCAAAACCCAGTGGAGGAGTAATAGTAAAGCACAGGATAAAAGGAGCTGTGGAGCAGCCATCACTGAAAGCTTCTGAAAACCAGTTAAAGCACTGGTAAGACCCAGGGTACCTTCTGTGAGTCAAGTGTGGGATTCTAGCTACAGCATTATCTCCAGGTTGCTCAGACAACCTTTTGGTCTAATACACCTTCTCCAGGTCCGAAATCTACCGTTGCTCTTTTAAAGTTAAAAGTTGCAAACAATTGCTTAGAGCTCAAGAGCCACACCTTATCTGATGCTTCCAACTAAGCCACCCAGTCTTACTAAGAAAGAAAACATTATCTTTACTTAAAACTCCTGTTGTGTGTGTGTACATATGACATCCATGTACGGTATACACCCATAAAGCATATCTGCAGGCACACATTTTCTATTCAAGAACTGCCCACACTGCAGGCACAGAGTAGCTTAAAGTCTGTCCACGCCATTGCTAAGCTTTGGAAATGTTGGCAGATATTATACAATAATGGACTGATTTGGGTGAGGGGCAGTGGCACAGAACATCACAGGGGACAAACATCCACATCAACACAGAAAATTGGGAGGTAAGAAATTATGTATCTTGAAGGCAGCCACAGGAGAACCAAATGGCCACCCTATCCCCAAGGTAACAAAAGGAGGCAGATAGTGGGGATCTACTACAGGAGACAGAAAACACTCACGCTGGATATTCAGGCACTTTTCCCTTGAAGGCAGGCAGATCACGAACGTATTCATTGTACAGCCACTTCACTTTGAAGTGTAAATTCATATAGTCTGCACTTTTACACAGTCTGTGTTTCTCATGCTCTGCAAGGAAGGGAAAAAAAACCAGTTAGGTCTGAATTCACCACTGTCACCACATCAGGCACGGGAAGGACTTATAAAGCATGTCTGCAGAATGCAAGGGTGTTGAGGATGAAGCATCTATAGAGCCACAAAATCTTCACAAGACAGGATTTTGGCAGCAGGCAGGAGTTCTTGGAGCTTGGGAACACTGGGGCTCTGGAGTTTTTTTCTGTAGCTCTAATTAATACTTCCATTTGTTAAACTTTTTTTGTTGTCAAAGCAATAAAAACAGAGCAATCTCTCATGGCCTTTTCATTTAACGTATCACAGTTGAGACTCCATCTTTGCAGGGGAAAAATCAAGGCGAGCAAATCTGTTCATTCTTGGATACAAACAAAGGCAATACCAACATGTTACACTACATCCCCTATGAGACAAAAGTAGAAAGCACCAAGAGTTTGACAGCTTGACTCAAGGAAGATCAAACAAGCTACACAAGAACTGGAGCCTTCCAGTTTGAGGAAATCAATGATATTTCTCTTCCACAAGTCAGGGTCTGCTGCTGAGCCTCTTCCTCCTAGGTTTCCTTATATTTTCACACCCAGGCAATGCTGGGAAAACGCAGTTTCTCCCTGTATAATGCCCATACCCCCACAACACAACCCTAACTACACACCTACACCACTAAAGCACTGGCCATAATCAGACCTACGTTTCTGCAGAGATCATCTCTGCAGACCACTGCTCCCCTTCCTTATCAGGAGCAATGTATGGTCCATGCCTTCGCTCTCAAGGCCCTTCACAGCCTACATCCACAGTACCATCATTCAGCAAGTGACTCCCACCTCTGATCAGCCCACAATCATGTATTTAAAATACTCGTTAAGTTCTCCCAAAAGCAGCTCAACGCTTTCTCCCAAGCCACCCCTCACGTGCTTACAGAGGAAGCTCCTTCTACTGCACTGCTTTTCTTCAAAATTCTCCTTGAAGGGACTAAAATTAATTCCTTTTTCACGATATGAAGACTCAGCAGCTGACTTTTGCCTGCACTGTGACCCTGCATCATCAGGTGATCAATTCTGCACTGCCACTCCCCAGTGCCTCCTGTCTGTATCCATCTCTTTCTTCTACCAAGCTTCACAGCAGGAATACACTTTGTGCCAAGCTTCTTTGTTCACTCTAGCACCACAGGAAGCTGCTAGTCCATGACTACAATGTGAGATATTATACTAAAACATACATGATTTTGGCTTAGACTCAGGTTTTTATCCCAGTATTTGACTTTAGACTCTTTCTTCTACCTTTAACATGGAAACTTCATCGCTGATGTAACATTCCAAGGGCATCACTGCTCATGTGCAGACAGGTTTCAGCGATGTTAAAAAGAGAGAGACTTTTCCTCAACTTTAAAGGGCTTATTAACTAATAGGCATGCTTATCTTACAACATTATATATTTTCAGGTAAATGTGAATTCTTGCAACTAATTCAAAACACTGCGAAATTTCCACATCTCTCTTGAAGCTTCATCAACACGCACAAGAATAAAGTCCAAATCACATATGAATTATCCAGCTGAAAACACAAAATTCAGAGTAACGTTCATGCAAAACTTTTCAATAAAACTTGTCAACTGCCAAGCAGTTGAATGTTCCAGTGGTTTGTTTGCAAGCTTTTGTAATAGTGTTAATATAGATTTCCTTCTAGTTCACATGTTGCAGACCACACAGCTACAATCTTAAAAAAAGAAAAAGAAGAAGAAAAAAAGAAAAAAAAAGAAACCCAGTATTTGTTTTAAAGAAATTAAAACGCCCAATATCTGACAGACATAATCCTCAGGGGTGACGGCTCAATGGACAAATTACATGTACTATGGTCCATTTCACTCCACAGGGAGTAGTGTAAAGTCCATTCCTGTTTTACATTAATAACCTCGTATCTTTCTTGAGCACTAAGAAAGCGGGAAGATCTGAACTGCTGACCCTCTGCTATCCCTCCAGCAACCGTAGAATAAAATGAGAATTCCCTCTGCAGATCTAAAACTGGAAACAAACAGAGCAATAACTGTGCCTGCTCTGCTCCCTGTGAGAGAGGAAACCGATGGACAATTATAACTTCATTAACTCGGACGTGTGCTGCTGCCAGTTGCTGCTCCCGCACGTGGAAAGTGCTGTTCCTGCCGAGGAAACGTCTAACTTGGATGTAAAAAGGACTTAAATCAGATTTAGTTCCTCAAAATTAAACAATGCACTAAAAGCAAGCAATTCAAGCCTTTCCCTGTTTTCCAGGGCATCTAAAATACTTCTAAGTTGCAGAAGAAGAAGATGCAAAGCAGCCACAGAAGCATAAACCCAAGTACGGCTACTAGGACTACCTGGCCATCTAGGCACTAAAGGAGACACTTGGCACTAAGGGATAAATCACAGGAAACTAAAAGAAAGAAGGAGAGGTCTTACCACCATAAAAGAGAACTTTACGTATTCGAAAGAAAGGAGGGGCTTGTGACAGAGAAAAGACAAGAATGAACAGCTCAAATGTTCTAGAGAACAAAGAAAGCCAACAAAGACCCAAACCCCCCTCACCCCCAGCTTGCATCATCTGCCTTTCCCCCGTCAATGGGCCCCACACAGTTTTGATCAGTTGCTTCCTTTGTACGTGCAAATGTTTAAGACCACCTGAAGGTGACATGGAAACACATCAGTCAGAGGCATACATTGAAAACCCATTTTAGAAAAAGTAAAGTGAAGATCCTGGCAGCCATCAGTCTTAGAACATTTCTGTTCTGCTTTATAGCCTGCTGGCTTCTGAAGAGCTTAGCAGCAGCAGCAAAACAGCACACAGATACTGTGCAGCAACTGCTGTGTTTTATCCTGAAAAGACCACAGAGTTCTGTAAGTCTCCCACACTTCCTTAGCAGATTTCAGCTGCAAACAGCCTCCTACAGAGAAAAGCTTTTGGAGTCACCAAGGCCATATTATTAAGGCATTAATAGGGAACTGCTCCCTAGCAGTACACTGTCTAGTGTTACATCCAGTTCTCCCTTTCAGGTGAAGAACAGGACTTCTACCACACTCTTTAATCACAGATTTTTTTTTCCTGATTGTTAGCCTATTTTTCATGGGTTATGTTCCAGCAAATAATGCCAAATTTCTGCAAAGAAACTCTAATAGGTACCAGGTCTGCTCAAGCATCAACACTTTAGATAGCTGGCATCTGTGTGTGCCTCTGATCCCCTTCTCCTTATTAGAAGTGAGAAAGTGGTAGAATGATTTATTTCAATCCTGCTTGCCAAGTCTCAGTCTCTTTTCCTATCAGAGATGTTTCCAATTTGCAGCTCTCCTAGCACTGATGTGTCCAAACTGAGATGAAATGTTGCTGTCAAGGATGATGTTGATTTTCTATTACTGTCTTTTAAGGTGTCCCTAGAAAAGGAAGAGCAGAAGCCTCTTTGCTTGGGGTGTTTGTGCTTTCTGGGTGACAGAGGTTTCAGAGAGGACAGTGAGAAAACTACTAACTACAGTTAAGTGTGCTATCAGAGAGGCTATGAGCACCAGGCCGTGTCCCAGGGGTGGAGCCAACTGCGTGGCTTGGAAAATCATCCTCTACCCTACAGTGACTCCAGGGTAACATGAGCCTGCCGGCCAAGTCTGGGACGTGTATCTGACCTGTTTTACTCTTGGGCTGGTGGAGAACAAGGGATAGCCCTCAAAGACCCAGCAAACAGGGAAGTGCTGGGTCTGCTGGGTATGGTGCCTTAAGCAGTCACTGCTTTGGCGGAGAGAGAAAACAAGTGGGGTAGATCCTGGAGCTTCTGCTGTCTCCTTGGGACAGCCAAAGGCACAAGATCCAGCAGTCAAACACACTGCTGCTGTGACTACCGCTACCAGCTGCTGATTTACACAGAGAATAGGTGTTTCATTGTCATGATTCAACATTTTACGCAATAGCAATCTAGCTCTTCAGAAGGTGCCCAAAGGACGCATTGCTGCAGCATCCACGGGCTGGCACGAATTCTGGATCCAAAGCCTTTAACATACTAGGTACAAATTAGGATGTATGCATTGTCCTGCAGAGGCTGCACGGTTCATGTAGGGATAAGCTCCAGCTGGGAGAGGCACAACGGGGAAAAAGTAAAACAACTCAGGCAGCCAGGCACTGCTTTCCAGTTAAGAGAAGCCAACTCCCACCTGAGCCTCCCAACTCTCTTCCACACAGCCTACTGGAGAGCAGCCTGGAAGCATCAGGCTGGAAGGAGGGAGGGGGCAGTTTCATGCAGCCAGGTCTGCATTCTTTCTACACCAAGGTCTCCTTACAGCACATACCCTCCATTTCTACGGCAGCAGTATGGTCTTTCAAGTCTTCTTTTCAGGTCTGTTTATCGCTGGCATAAAAACTACAAAACACTAAAGCTAGTGTTACACACTACATCCAGAGTGCTAAAACTACGGATAACAGATTAAAGTCTTTTGTCTACTCACAGCTACAAGCTCCACCAAGGAGCATGAACTTACCACTTGGTGAGGTGAATGAGCTCATGTTATCCAAAACTTAGGAACAGAACATAAGGGAAAACACCACGAATAAAGTTAGGGGCAAGTATTATACTCTGTGTTCATGTGCACATATATCCAAAAAACAGATTAGCTTTTGTTGCGGAGAGCTCCTGATGCTCACAGATCTCGGAGTGGACAAGAAATATATCCAGGGACTATGCCACAGGCTGGAAAAAGGAATATGAAACTCTTGGTGCAGGTTAACTGGTGGAAAAACCAGCAGTTGAACCTGAGAAATGACAGAGCCAAGAGCTGAGGCTGGCAAATCTAATTATCATCCTACACATCATTTAGTAAGTTTCCTTTAATCCCTTTTTCCCTAGTTTAAAAAAAAATGCAGCGAGCTAATCCAATCATCTGTATTTTAAATATACGTAGTAAGGCCCGTAATAGAATTATTGTAGAGCTTGTTCTAAAGGTTATCTTCACAAGTTTCTGGAGAGCAAAGCAGTGAGGAATCACACTTGCCTCAAATAGAATTCTGCACCCTAAGCATTTCTTGAATATATATTTGGAAGAGACTAACACAGACTCTGTCACTGTTCAACCCTCCCGCAGAACTTGCACAGTTAGACTACAAATAAATTACCATGCAGTTTTAAAATTTTTGTTCAAAATGCAAAATCCCTGTCCACCAGCTGCATTTGTATCAACTTTTGTCACAAATAAATATTTTGAAGAAGGACGCTCTTTTCAGCAAGTATTTGCTATGCACTGAGGAACTCATGGGTTATACCAATGCTTGTCTCAAGAAGCTCACGAGTGACCAGAAGGATGCCAGGAAAAGGTAAAATAAGCCCAGGGTCATCACTGGGGACATGGTATGAGACAAGAACAGAGAAAACCTGGGAGACCAAGCTAATCTTGGCACAGGCAACCAAATAAAGCAGAAAAAAAAAAAAAGAAAAAAAAAAAGTCAAATCATTCTAATTCATGTCCAAGAACCATAGATCATCTTGGGTTGGAAGAGACTGTAAAGATCATCTCATTTCAACACCCCTGCCATGGGCAGGGACACCTTCCACTAGACCAGGTTGCTCAGAGCCTCATCCAACCTGGCCTTGAACACTGCCAGAGATGGGGCATCCACAGCTTTCCTGGGCAGCCTTTGCCTCACCAACCTCAGAGGGAAGAATTTTTTGTTAATTCCTCATTTATCTACTCTCTTTCAGTTTGAAGCCATCCCCCCTTGTCCTGTCACTACACACTCCTGTAAAAAGTCCCTCTCCATGGTTCTTGTAGGGTCCTTTCAGGTAACCCAGTCAGGTCACCCCGAAGGCTAAACAAATGCAATTCTCTTGATCTTTCTTCATAGGAGAGGTGTTCCATCCCTCCTATATAAATAAGGACAAAATTGAAAGGGGAGCTAAAATGGTTTGCAGGAGCAAACAGTTTCTAGGGAAAGAAAACATGAAATTATCACCATTGCCTTATCTCTAACACATGAGCAAGTAGTGACAGTCACTATAAAAGAGACTCTTCAACATAGTTAGTAGGTCATAGTCCTTCTTCCCAGTGTTTGTTCTTACATGAGCTTGACCTCACAAGACCAAGGCACTGTGGGGTACAAGCATACATTAGAAGTTCCTAACGCAGAATTGAGAACATTTCATCCAGCCCTGCAGCCTGTCAGATTCAAGCCTACACCTGGCAAAGAGTGTCCCCGCACAGCACAGCCTCTACATCTGTTGCACTGACAGAGACCAATAAAATAAATTGAGTCAATCTTTTTCACCTACAGAGCAACCCCACAGACTGTTTCCAAAGAACAAAATGCAGGCAGCTCTCTTACTGGCAGCATTTTTTTCCTAGCAATCTGAGGAGTCTAATTGGCTGTCACTCCTATAAGTGAGCTCAGAACAAAGTGGGGACAAGTGGATTGAGCAAAATTTTCTGAGTGGCCAAAAGCAGTAGCTTGACTTGAGTTTGGAATACAAATACAGCTAGCATGCCGCAGACAGCACTGGCACTTCTGTTTTATCACAGTATCACCTTACAAATGATCATAAAGCACAACCCTGCAGAGACAGTGGGATCTGGATGCTCTCTGAAACTTGTGAAAAGGTGGTGCGATTGTGAAAAATAAATGCATAGAACTAAAATCAAGTTCAGAAACCAACCATCAGAAGAGTAGTGCAAGCAGAAGAATTCCTTTCTGGATGTTTGCTGGGGTTTGCATGCCTAATTCATTTTCAGAAACAGTAAAATTTCTTCCTTACTAGGACGTGGAATTATGCAAAGACTAATTCGAAATGAAGATGTCTGCAGCAGGAATTGTTCTAACAGTATCTTTCTGCCAATGGCTTAGAAAATCTGTGCTGTATTATCCATGGCACAACCCAGAGTCCACCAATTTCTCCAACCGTTCCTACCATAGTACAATGAAAAATGAAGCTGTTGCTGGCTGCTGATCCAAGCCATCGTGTCATCAGGCCAAAGAGAACTTCTGATTTCAAACCAGCTGGGCTGTCAATAAACAGCCTGCAACACAGCCTGATATGGAGGTCTACAGCTCACGCCGATCTCAGCCTCAGCTCAGACCCACAAAGCAGCTGTGCACAAACAAACAAACCACTAGAAATCCCTGCTCCAATCAGTGGTGCTACTCATGAGCTTAAGTCTCATTTTCACCAAATGGATGGAGAATAAGAGATCAGCAACAAGTCAGCTAACAGCAGTGAGACATCCTCTTACCTTCCATGGCATATTTCATATCCTGGGCAAAAAGACTCCACATCACCTCTGCGCTGATCTTCCCAACTGTAAGCTCCTGAGGAAACCTGAGGGGACATTTGGAAAAGGCTTTGGCATGTGTCAAAGCAAAGGGCTCTTCTTTATTTAGCTCTGAGCTATGCTACAAGCTGAAAAGCTCAACATTACAGATGCTTCCTTCACCCTAGAAAAAGGACTGGGTGAAAATTAGAGACCATGGACTGGACTACGTGGCACAGATTAAGCAACCTGAAAAAATGGTTTTAACTCAAAAAGACAGGTCCTGGATGTCTTTCCTACAAGAGGTGCACACAGTCATTCTGGGAATGTGATCACAATGCCATTGCACCTTTTTCCCCTTCCTTGTCCATTTTTTTCTTTCTCCTTTTTGAGGGTTACTAGGCTGACAGGTGATTCCTGATCATGCTAAATCAATGATGATTAGGGCATAATCCAGGTCTTTGTGTGTAATACTTTGCAGGATGATCTCTGTCTCTCTCTGCCCTGTGGGACTGTAGGAGAGGTATCCACCAGTTAAACAGACCCATTTCAGGGTCCTTTCCAATCCTATGCGAACTCCACCCAATGCAATCTCCCAGTGCTGCACTGAACACCACGTTCCTAAACCACAGTGTAAAGCACCACAGCATCACTGTGTGCATTAATGTGCACCCCTGAACTGCTCAACATCAGAAAAAACCGAAAGAACTCTCACCCCAGTTTCAGGTGCCTCCCTGAGTTCAGGATTGTAATAATCAGGGTGTTTGTGCTCGAACGCCATCGTAACTGAACCTTTTGAAACTCTTCCATCCCAATCAAAAAGTTATTTATATAGACAGAGACAGATAAGACAGAAAGACAGACAGACAAGATAAGTACTTCTATAAATGCACAAGTGACAGAAGAGATAGAAAGCAGTTCAACAAATAAAGCAGAGCACACACAGACTAGCATTAGCCATACATGACACGGAGGATTCTTACTGATTCAGGACTGGGGTATAAGAATTCTTGTCCTCTTCTATGATGGAAACTATCAAAGTGATGAGCTTGGGCCAGAAATCAAGGTTCCTGATGCTAGGGCCCTGTTCCTCGGGAGGAAGGTCCTGAGTTTTGCTCTGAGAAGGAAGCCAGCATAAAATATAAGGGCAAAGAAAAAGTTGGCAGATGCAGATCACCATGCAAACTCCAAGCACTAATCACCTGTGGACCCTGTCTTCCAAAGAGCTTAAAATTATTAATGACTGCTGCCAACGTGTCTGACCTAATGCAAAACACAGTAACACGCCAAAACATGTTGTTAACTGATGGCCTCAAACCCAACTAATCCCTGTTTTGTCATCGACCATGCCAGGAGCAGGCCACGCTCCAGGAGACCTGCTGAGACATCATTTGCCCTAAGCCTATTCCAAATACTTGCTCTTTAGGCACCTGGTCAGTGACTCTATACCCACTGGCATGTTGTGTGTGCATTACTACAGAGAGGCCAGTGGAGCTCTCACATTTGAGAAGAGTTTGTGTCTAGAGGCACCTCCTAAACCCAGTACAGGATACTGGGTGCCTGAAAACAAGGCAAAATCTCACTGCTTGAGGTTTACATATGCTAATGACAGTTTCCTTGATCAGCCTACATTTGCTGTAATTGGCTTTTGCTCGCTCAAAGCTACATCAAACCTTCCCTTCACAAGTAACTGCTGAGGCTGGCAAAACGTGTCGTAATTAGTTAGTGTAAAACAATTATCATCCTCCCCATACTAATTAGTGCTCATTAATTGATTACAAATTTTATGCATTTGGAAGATAACAAGTCACACAACTTTGTTTGTGCTGGCTTTTTGTATCAATTAGCATTCTTGCTATTATCTTAAGAAAATCAGAAAACTTGGATTTCTGCCTGCTCAACAGCTACTCACAGGATCTGTCTGGTACTCCCGACTGTACAGCTCGTGACAGTTGTTGAAAATGTACTCGTAGGTGGAGTTGAGGCAAGCTTTTACACAGTCCTTCACTACCTGGCTGGCTCGGGGTGGACTCTGCAGCTCTTGAACCTGGCAAGGGGACAACAAACAGAGTCAAACAGAGCATGGTTCATAAACCAAACAGGGAAAGAACACATCGCTGTTTCGGAAACCACTCAGGGCTTGGTGGATCTGCTTTCAGCAACTTGTGACCTGAAACCACAAAAGGGTCACTCTCCCCAGGCATAAAAAAGCAGTGACAACACTTATCTCCCCACAGGACCATCTGAAGCATAAAAGAGATGTTGATGTGCCAAGGAAGATTCCCCAGAACAGACAGATCATGTGGCTCGATATGTGTATAATCGGAGCCAAACACACAATTTCTGCTGAATTTATAGGACTTTGTTACAAAGCCAGCAGGCAATCTTCCCCAGCATTGGAAGAATGCGCAACAGATCAGCAGAGCACTTTACATCTGATCTGGAAAGTCTTGCTGAAGACCACTTGTCTGCCTTCAAATACAAAAAATTTTCATTAAGTACATCTTTCATCACAAGCTTTATTGAATTTTAAAGCAACCAGAATCCTTAGGGATATGCCAACTGATATGCCTTCTCCTCTTGCAACAGCAGCTGTTTTCATGATTTCATTGTTAAGTTGTTTCAGAAAAATGCTGTAGGGGTACTTTAAACTAAACAGACAAGCAATCATCACCCTGCAAATACAACTATAACCTGACAATTCTGGTATTTTCAGCACCTCTAAACTTTTCAGAGTATTTCTATAAATCAAGCTTCCAACACAGACAGACCATCTGAACGAATACTCTTAAAATAAAGTTCTAAACCATCATTTACCCTAGGAGTAAAATTTTAAGCACTTCCTGAAGTAGCTCAAATTAAACATTTGCTTTGTTTTTGATAAGACAAAAATTTTTAAGTGACATGTACTAACCAACAAGGTCAGGTTGTAAACTTTTAAAAAAAGTTTAGAAGCCAAAAATCAAGAATGTAAAACAATCTCATTACACATTGCTAGGCAAATAAACTTTACTACGAAGCCAGCACATTAGCATTCATAACAACTCTCTTGGATCCCTACTGAGAGATATTATCCCATTTCAGTATCTCATCTCCAAGAGAGAAACTCTAAAATATTTAATAGATAACGATAGGGAAAAACCTTCCTAATGCTATTAAAAAAGCAAATTATCTTCCTAAAACTAGACAATTTCCTCTTCCCCCTCCTCTTTTTTTTTTTTTCTTCTTCTTTTTCGCCGGGCTGGGGGAGGATGGGAGAGGGTTGTGCCATCTTTATGACTGAAGAACAATAAGGGAAAAGCAATTTACATCTTCATAATGCAAAATACAGAGACGTAAAGACAAAATGTGGATGTTTATAGACGGTCAGCAGACGATTTGCATTTTCCTAAAGTGTCTAAAGCACAACAACACGAAACAATGGTTCAAAAATGAGAAATCAACTCCTGGGGGAAAAAACTGCAGAGATGCCATTCCTATCCCCACTCAAGTCCCTACCTTCATCCTGAAAAAAGTGATGCTGGTCAGCAAATCCACTGTAGACTTCAGGTCCTGCAGCCGTTCACGGCTGCTGGCTGGGAAGTTATTCTGTTGACAGAAAAAGGAAATCCTGTTGGAAAGCACAGTCAGATCCATGCAAGGCTTCAAGCATGTGCTAAATAAGGAAACTGTCTTGGAAACATTTCCTGCTCAAGAAGCTTGTACCAGTCAAAACAATGCTCAATAAATAAGGACTTTTTGCTGCAGGAGCTTCTCTGTTTGCTTAATTAAATAGCTTCTCATACAAATGTAAAGTCTGTGGATGCCAGGAGACTGACAGCCCTTGGTGGCAGGAAGTGTTTCCTTGGCTGTAGAAGGAGCAGGCTGGGAACAGCCTCACCACTGGCAGCCCTGGCCTTTTGCCTGAGGTTGTGTGAGCCCTTTCCCTTCCTCACTCAATGCTTGTTTTTTTGGCTTCTCTTCTGAGACACCAAGGGGTGTGGTGCATTCAACACCTCTCCACAGAAATAAGCAACGAGAAGGAAAAATTAGCACTGTTCCCATAAGACGGCATTGGAACTAGCCAGAACTCTGTGAGATCCCATATGTAAATACATATGCTGAATGCAGCTAGCTTTGTTTTTGCACAAAACTCTTCCCTTTCCCACCTCAGGCACTGTGCCCTTTCCTACATTCCCACTGTCTCCGACCTGTGTCCTTTAACAGCGTGCATGTTCCTCAGCATGTTCCTACATTCAAGCTGATGTGATGGGTTTTGCTGCAAGTAAAACAGCAGGGGCAGCCTTCTCTTGGACAGTCTCTTCACATCTGCACGTTCAAAAATTATTAGATATGAAGGTGAAAAGGGCAGAGGGGAACAGTTTTCACTTTTTACTGAGGAATGGCAGAAAAATATGCTGTCTCCTGACAGTAGTAATTGAGTATTACTGCAGTTCAGCTAACCACTGCAGGCAATTTCATACTCTTTGCAGTAATTTGTAGATGGTCCTTCTGAGACAACTCTCCTTTTAGAGTTAAGCTGTCCACACATGGATTCTCTGGAACTCAGGGTATTTATCAAAATCAAAGACTTCCATGGGTCAAGACCTAAATACAAACCATATGATGAATATAAATTGCCATCTCCTGTCTGGAAAGCCGCAAACTAGCACCTTTTCTTCCAGAACTCAGCCTGCCCTTTAGGGGTCTTAAAATAATTACTAAATGCTTCCATAATGCTTCAGCCATTTCTCTAAATATAATGGCAATTAGATTACACTAAAATTATTTAAACTACACAAATCTTTCCTGGTCCTTTATGTAAGATTTTACTTATTTGTGCACAGTACAGTCACATTAGTCACCAAACAGCAGCTTTTACTGAACACCAAGCAAACAAAAAAGGCAGCACTGCTACAGATTCCTATTGCCATGAGTTTGTAATTTTCCCTCTGCTAATCAGTGGATCAGCTAGCTCTATTTAGACCTTCTCTTACTAGTAATGTAGCTTTAGAATAGCTTTTCACACAGTAATTCTTTTATCTTCTTTTGCATCTTGCCTCTTGTCCTTTTAGTTTTGTCTTCCTAATGCACTTCTCTTAATCTCCTCATGTTTTTGTCCTCTATATGTTTTTCTGTGTTTCAGGTAAATGCTAGAATCAGAAGCGGATAACTAAATAAAATCAAAGCTCACATTCTGCCACCACTTAAAAAATTTTCAATGAATTAGTCACTGATTGAAATAATATAGCAAGGAATATAGGAGGAAAAAACCAGCCAAGTCACGTGATAAGACAATATTGACTCAGGAGTAGCAAAGAAAGAAAGTGGAGGGCTTACGAAGCCTGATGGACTAATGCCAACATTTGAAACTCATCTCTTCACAATCTGCTGAAGTGGGGGGGATCTCAAACCTGACAATACATCGCGATTTGAGTTTGCCAAACCTAAAATAAGCGACAACATGGTCCTCTAGAATATTTCTGTCGTAGTAGGGGAGAACAAGTCTATTTTCCCTTTTTAGATGATATCCGAAGTAGCTGGTAAGAGTAATTCAAATTATTTAATCCAATCCAACTTGGATCAGAAACTTCTGGGAAAGTATCAGAGACGAGCACAGTTCACAACCCTCTAATTATTACAGAAGTCTTGAGGAAGTTACAATGGAAGAAAAAAAGCAAGGTCTAAGTTCTATCCATGAGGACAACAAAATGGTACACTTGAGCAACAAGCTTGTCATGAAAATTCCTTAAGACACAAACTATGCAAGAAGTTGGAAATATAAGAGAAATCCAAATTGTGTTTCCCCTCTGTCCACTAGAATACCTGAAAGGATTCTGTATTCCCACTCACCCTGTACATTGAGAGATCAATCCGAAGTGAATTATGAAGCTGATCCAGAAGCTTCACAAATCGTTCTTTCTGTTGAGCAGAAAACACCAATAAACATTCACACATCACCACTGTCCAATCCATGTTCAGAGTAAGCAGCAGGATATCAGGTAATCAGTGTCAGATCTCATGAGAGTAGGAGAAAGCAGTATGGACACACGACATTGTGCAAACAGTATTTTCTTTCGATTCTTGGATTTACTTTTAAACTGTAATTATTTCTGAAATCTTTGAAACATCAGAATTGTCAGAAAAAACACTCCATTATCACTCCGAAGTAGAGGCAGAACAGAAATCCCTCTGACTTTCCATCTGCAATTTACACCGAACTTGTATTTGATCACTTATTTAGAGATGAATAAAGTACAGTCAGAAAAGGGTTTAATTCAGAGCAATGACACAGCTCTATGATCTTATCTAGATCAGTGACAAGTACTACACGCTTCTTCTGACATAACTTCATGAGGTCAGGTCTCTCCACTGAATTCTGATTTGGCACTGTGAACACCTCCTCAATCTATTTATAAATTCCCAATCTGACGGAAGGCATGAGCTTTTCCAAATATTTTTCCAGCATGCTCAACTCCACCACAAGTTATTAACAAAACATTTTAACCATTAAAGAAATAGACTTCTTTTGTGATAGTGTTTTTTTTCCTTTAAAACAGTTGCTGTTTATAAAAACAAAGTCCTGAAATTACCAGATCACATGGTATATTTTACCAACAGCACTAACATGCAGAGTTAGTATTGTCTGCTCATTCCATACCATCTGTGCTCCACTGTAATGTGAACACAAAGAATAAACATCCCAATGCATTACACTGATTGATATCTGAAATGTGTGATGATGAAGACAATAAACCCATGCTCTTCGTCTGGTGTAGAAGAGTTCTATTGCTTCCAACTCCTCACAAATTTAATGTTCCTTAAACAGAACAAGTTATTCACTGAAGGGTGGAAGCACTGTAGGCAAATTAAAGAAGTCCAATTACAACATCACCAAACACACAAACCTACCCCAAAATTGGAGGCTGCAAAGCGGTCCGAAGCAGACACATTTGTGGAGGCAGTGGTGTGTGCATAATAAGCATTGATATTGGCAAGTAAGGTGCTCATCACAGCTGGCACGCCTGGGCACATGTATTTAGAGGAGAGACATGCAAAGTGCCTGCAAAAGGACAGTCATGTAAGTCATTCTGGTCTCTTTTGTGCAGCAGGACTTGACTTTATCCCTTTAATAGACCCCTTCTGCTGGCGGGCACCATGAACAGATGGAAGTTACGCTTCACCCTTTATAGAACTCCAGGATCTCAGAGTTTTTATTCAGAAAGATGCCATCTAGACAACAGTTCAAAACAAAGAGAAATCCCTTCACTGCAGCCATTTCCAGATCATAAAACAGCCTCTCAACCATTTGTTGCCAACAGTACGTGACTTAGTGATGCCCTGGGTCCTGATGCCAATTCCTAGAACCAAGCCTGACACAAGGAAATTTACACAATTTGCTGCTGCTTGAGGCAGACACAGGTTCTGAGGCATCATGAGGCCACAGCAGCTGGAAAGCATTAACGCCTAGTGAGAGCACACACCAGTATTTCTGTGCTGCACTGATATGTGATTCCTTATGGATAACCCATTCAGCTTGCAAGAAGTGTGCACGCTCATTTGCATTTTCCCATTCTCTCATTAAATGCAAGGAATCCTCCTCCAGGAAATCTCAAAATTATGCTAGGAGCATCCAGGCTTGTGAAATGATTAAAAAAATTTTAAAAACCTGTTAGACCTAAAAAAAACCACAGAGCTTAAGAGGTCCTATATAATGGGAAAGGCCAAGTCAAGTTCATTCTAAAAGGCAGAAGAGATGGGCCATTTTTATGCAGAAACACTCACTGAGCTCCCAGATTAAATCTGGGAACTACTTTCCAAATGCAACTTTCTCCCTAAGGGACTCATTGAATCATAGAATAGTTTGAGTTGGAGGGGACCTTTAAAGGTCATCTAGTCCAACCTCTGCAATGATCAGGGACCCCTTCAACCACACCAGGTTGCTCAAAATCCCATTCGACATGACCTTGAACACTTCCACGGATAGGACATCCACCCCCTCTCTGGGCAGCCTAGCCTATCCATCCACTGTTCCACCACACCCATTGCAAAAGATTTTGTCCTTTTATCTATTCTAAATCTAACCTCTTCAAGTATAAGACCATGCTCGTTACATGACACTTATGTACCAACTTGTCATTTAGGCACTGGGTAAATATAAGCACATGAAATGGCTCTGTTTAGCTTTAAGAAGAGAAGATGCGAGGAGTGGAGATCTAATCAGAGAGGTGGTAGACCTTCATCGTTGGAAATTTTCCACATCCCTGAGCAGCCTAGTCCAATTTTCAAGTTAGCCATGCTATAAGCAGTGACTAGACCTCCAGAGAAACCTACCAATTCTTTTCCATTTTGGCTTAAACCAACAGGCAGAAAAGCTGCTTGCAAGGTGACGTAAGTACAGCTCGTAACTCATCTAAGGACCTGTAACCCAAAACTTCCAGCTTCTAATGTGAAAAAGTTCACTTTGGTCTGCTACATTTTATATTACATTTGAAATAAGAAATGAGTTAAGCATAGCAATACTAGTCTTTAAGAGGAAGAATGACTAATCCCAAATCCAAGTAAAAGTACAGAGACAAGGAAAACGTTCTTTGAAGATCCGGAACTGCATTAGTCTAGCTCCAAAGAGGACAAATCAGTGGCATCATTACTCAGACTTCCTGTAAGTGCTCTCAGCAGCACCTGGGCAATCAGTCACTTCAAAGGATTGTAACACTTGCCACAACAGACATATAGGACAAATAGTTCCACAAAACCTCAGCCTTTCTCATATCATCAGAAATCTTCAGTGAGAACCTTGAGCAACACCTTCTTAACAGAAGAGTTCTCAAACAGAGATTCGAGAGTCTCAAAACAGAAATGGCAGACAGTAATTTCTAGACTTTGTGATTCAAAGACAGGAAGTCTCTTCCCGCTCACAGTAAGCCCCATAAGGAGCAGCTGTCACTGCCAAGCTTTCCATTACCAATATATTTCATCTTCTAAATAGTGAGAGTCACATCCATTAGTTACACCAATTATCTGCACTAAGGAACACAGGAAATGCATCTTACGTCATGGCCTGGTATATTGACTCAATGCCATAACGCATTGCAAATTCATCCACGATCTCTTGGGCTGTCTCATCAAAATACACCTTCCATGCATCATCTCCTTTGGCATCAGGGATCTTCACCACCCCATTCCCTTGCACATCTGTGAGATGGTGAAAGAGGTTCTGAAAAACAAAACAGGAACAAGTCTGTATGTGAGGCTGCTGAAGCCTCGAAGTAAGATTCATGAAGAGTGTGGAACTGCTGAGGTGGTAGCGCTAACACAAATTTCTTTGCTCTCCTCCTCTTTTTTCCCCTCTGCCCACTCTGTATTTTCTGCTTTTACCTTCTTTCCTTCTTGAAAGAATCTCACAGCTGAATTTTTCACATGCATACCTACAGCTTTACCCAGCAGACATTGTGAACGATGCAGAAGAGTGCTTCAGTGCACTGAAACCATACACTAATTAGTTTTCCTGAAACCTACACATTTCTGTCCTCAGAACGAAAACGCCTTAATACGGACAAGCTATTTAAACTAGCTGACGTAACAGTTCTGTTTCACCATTGTAATTATTATTGTACAGAACAGTCCAAACAGAGTTCTTTTCCTGAAAAGGATACCCTTAAGATCACCCCTAACAACTAGACACTTGCATTATTATTCAACATAACCTTTCACTTTATCTAACACTGCAAAAGTTTTCAGCTATCATTGCAATGCAGAAATTGCACATTCAGCTCAGTGGGTTTCTCAGTAATCCTCAAATTCATGTCACTTACACATTCATCACCCTTTCAGACAGCTGGCTCCCTACAGTAAGGGATGCAAAACTCTGACGATCTCATTAGTAGCTAGGACTCTGCTTAACACTACTATTTTTCCTGATCGTATTATTCTTGCTGCAAATAATCTTCATTTTAGAATACACGAAAGAAAAAAGGTGATAGTTAAAAAGATACCTATTTGCAAAAAAAAGAGCAGCAAGTGATCATGAATGTTCAAAGGACAAAACCAAAACAGCTTACCAAATAGTAGCCATCACTGAAATAAAAAACAATAAATATGTACTGAAGGACACAACACAGCCTACTAAAAGAAGCCTACTTTCTCAGCTTCATAGCTAACTTACAGAGAGCTCCCTGGTAATGCCAGAAGACACCACAGAACTCATCCAGCTCAGTGTCTGGATAAATATGTTGTTCCTGTAGATGAACATCCCTCTCTGTGATACAATTGTCCTTCTCTGTCTAAGACGAATTTGCTTAACTCTCACTGTCCTCAAGGTATTCCTGTATACATGGCTCTGACTACTATTCCTTATTCAGGCACTTTTGGGACTGACCCTGCTGCCTGCCTTTTCTTTGACAGAGATAGACTGGGCACCTCTCCAAGGACAGGGTTTTCCCTTTAGTCCTTCTCACAAGTCATCTCTGGATTTCTACCAGCTTCTGCAGCACGGCCTCTCCAGCTCAGTCCATCCTGAGACAAGTCAGTACCCAGAAACCTCAGCTTAATCTTCTGTTCCCCAACAGCTGTTCATAACTACACACCACTGCAGCAGCACAGAGGAATTTATATCCCCAATATCTGCATCACTCAACAGCCCAAGACAGAGACTCCCTCCTCCATCAGAATTTACTCATAATGCATTTTAGTATGATTCCTCTAAAGAAAGACAGAGGTACAGTACATGTTGAAAACATCACTCAAGGAAATTCAGAGGTTTCTCCACCTTAAACTCATCATGGGCTCTGAGTGGAACCAAAGCCTGATCTCTGCCTGACAGCAGCACAGCTGTGACAGTGGGACAGTCTGAGCCAGCCAGTCCCCAGTGTGGGGGAGACAGCTCAAAGCTGCCTTTGCTTCCCTAACAAATGTAGGTTTAATGATTCAGAGTGTTACCAGTCCTGCATGGCAGGGAAAAGAAAGCTCACCTAGGGCAAGGAGGAACATTCCAAGGAAATTGCTTCTTCCATAGTCAGAACAAACAGAGTGATGTTCCCACTTCTTACCTCATGAAGGCAAGTGTACTGAACATGATATGGAGCCACCTTCTCCTCGCCTTTGATCTCCACACTGATTTGCAGGCGAATAGCCCCAGACACTGCAGACTTATCTGTTCGCTTCTCTAGAAGGCAAAAACATCAGCAATTATATGCACTGTTCGTGTTCAGAGCACAGCCATCTCGAGGTGACAACACCAGCAAAAGAAACTGCTGGAACCTTGGGCTGAGTCACCTGAGAAAACTTTCTCTTTTCTTTCAGAACATTGAATAATACTAAACAGCTGCCATGATACACCCTCAATATGACACATCTAACTAGAACTATGCACATTTTTAGACATAAGACAGCCTTTCTGTCAGCAAATGTGCTACAGGGTCTGGGATTCAGTCAGCTGAACTAGAAACATCAAGAAAAGACTCCTTTTCTGAGAACAGACTGATGTGGAATTTGTCCCTAACTTCACCATAGCCCTGAACTCCTGGGAACTGCTGGATGAAAATTTTGGATCTCCTAGGAGATGACAGGTCCACAGTGCCTATCAACTCAGCACCATCGGGTTGCTTGCTGTTACCTTCTACAACAGTCACTGGAAAAGGTCTCAACAACTTGCCATCCCAGTGCAGTGCACCTGACATTCTTACAGACTGGTAAAATGCTTGTGTTGACACAAAACCAAAAGAACACAGGACAGCATGTCTCCAGCAGAGGTGGAATAGAGTCCTGCTCCAAGCATTTCTCCCACTGTACTTTTCAATGGCTGACAGATGAAAAACATCAACCTTCTGACACGTTACACTCCGTTTTAACTGGGATCAGCTTTGCAGCTGCTCTGCAGCAGCATCATATGCCCCTGAGAAACCATGGAAACGTTTTTTCCCCCTTTCTTGCAAATTGTCCACATGCATCCAAGTGCTCTCAAACATTCCCAAACCAACACATGACATGTTTTCAGTCCCAAGGCCCTGCTCACCAAGGTTGTACCACACATCCATTTCCCCACTCAGAGTGCGAACTTCAATGATTGTCTGCCCCAGGAAATCATCCGACTCGCGTTTCAGCCTCTGCTTGACACGAGACTTGATGTCATCATCCTCATCCCACACTCGCACCTTGATCCGGTCAGAGGAATTATGGCACTCACTGCAAACAAGAGAAAATGTAATTTTAAGAGTGCGCAATGCAGCCAACAATTATATGCTACATGCTCTGCGTTCCTCTTGACCCACTCCTCCAACATCAGAGAGATGTATTAGCTAAGTGTAAACAATGCCTATTCATTCAAAAGTGGAGTGTCTGATACGAGCCACACAACAACCTGTTGGTGCACTCTAAATGCTCCCGTGACATGGCAGACACCGCACTCCAGATGCCTGCTGAAAGACCGCCCTGCCCCGACCTCAGCCACCAACTTCTGACTTCCCAAGCGGCTGTGACTCTGCTGCCTGTCCTCACTCTCAGCAGCAGCTCACAGAGCTTGGGAATTCTCCTCACAGCTGTCGGTTTTGCTGTGAAGCCCACAGAAGCCTGGGGATAGCTAGGCTGGTTAATGCCAGCATACACCCCCGCCAAAAATGACAAACAGCTCTCTCCATCAATGACCTCCTGTTCAGCTCCAGGCAGTAAGGGCTACCTGTCTTTATGCAGTTTCTAGGTTAGCACAGTGAAGACCTGTGATGAACACCCTTTGTGCTGGTTTCTAACAAAGGATAAATAGCTCAGATGAAGGAAGATCTCTTACTTCAAGACAGTCACAAAGCAGTAGTGTATCAATGCACAATACATTACAATCAGATGATACAGCACACTGCCCGAGGGGAATGGGTGCGATACAGTAGTTACAGCACTTAATTACTATATTTTTTTAATTACCATGTTTAATTGCTAGAATTGATTCTGCCTATTATTCACAGCTTAGACTGATACTTTGTGCTCTGGGCAGATCAATAAAGACATTTCCATTAAAAGAAGCAGTTTACTGTTTGATGAATCAGCACCCTCCAGTTTAATGCACAGACAGAATTTCCAGACTCTCCCCTCCTTTTTAGGTGTTCAGATACATTTTGTAGATCCAAACATGCTCTTGGATGTCAGAAGTGGGTAGAACCGTATTATAACAGCTCTGCTCATTTACAGGGCATGCAATAAAGCAATTTGAATGCTCATATGAGACCATGACAAGGGTGATTACTCACCATAACCACTACAAATGTCTACCCTCAAGCAAACAAAACCTATGAAAACAGGCAACTGCTGCTGAAGGCCTGTTTTCCAGCCTTTTTAACATTTACATGCTGCATCTGTTGCTAAGCAACAGGGAGAAAGAAGAAATGGGTCAGAAGAGCTCTGCTAAGCCTGGTCAATAGGATGTGGCAGCGGCTGGTTATGAGCATGCTCTCTGCCAAGAAACCATTTGGGCTCTTACTGCCACCATTGTGATTCAGGACAACATTTAACAGACATCCATGCAGCTCCTACTGATTTTTCCAGCAGAGAGGAATAGCTGTGAATTACACAGACAAGGTTAGAGGCAATTCCATGCAGCTCTGATCACAGGCAGAGCGCATCGCTGCTCCCTGCCTTTGCTGTGCAATCAAATCTGTATTTAGAGTTCAGAATAAAAGAGGTTTGATGTTTGCCTCCCATCTTCACTCTCCTCTCCCTCCTCCCTTACTTCAAGAATGTCTTCCCAACAAAACCATGCAAACAAGTGTTCACAAGCGGGGAATGGCTGGAATTGCTGCTCTTTGTAGCTCTCAGATTTATCCAAGTGCTTTGCCATGTCTGCCAGCAATACAGCCTAAGCATGTAAAAGAAATCCTCTGTTCCTGACACGGTGCACTGATGTACAGCCTGGCAGTATTGTAGAGGCTCAGTGCCCAGAAACGTATGGGCGCCTCAAAACACAACTGGCACACAGAGCCATTTACAAAGCATCAGCAAGTTAACTCCTGACTTCTTCAGACATCACCTTCTGGCTGACAGCTCTTTGCTAGGACCACTTTGGCCTTCTTTCTTTGCTTCCAATGGTCTTTCCTTAAGGAAAATGTTCACTGTTCAAACCTAAATCTAACTTGAGCAGTCCCACACTCATCATCCCCCGCTCCTGAGGTGGCTAGCTATCATCCTTCACTCAAATACAGCAGCATAACTCACTGCAACATCCTACAGGAAACCTTCCAATAGCATTTACTGAGCTACTAAAGCTTCTATTTTACCACACCTTTCTTTGTTGTTTTTAAGAGACTGCTCAACTTGCTTTCTTTGTGCTGGTCCCATGCCAGAGAGTGAGCTTTATCACTTGCTCACAGCAGCTGAAAGCCTTGAGCTGGTGGCTTACCATCAAACATCTAAGCCTGTAAAACCACAGTCCTTGATTTGGTGAAGCAACACAGTTGTGTCAAAACCAGCTCACTTTTCAGTGAGTACCGCAAAACAGAATGATGAACACTGGAAGACCTGGGCTTGCTAATGGGTAACAATTTTCTAACTAATGAGAAATAGCTTCCAATTTGTGACACTGACACAACTCTGTAAGACTGTGGCTAACAAACTCTACTGCTGGAAGCTCTCCTCATTAATACAGGAGCTGGCACATTTCTCAAGATGCCTGCCCCACTTCTTGCTATGTTTCTGTGAAGCTTGATTGCACTGTGTGCACACATATGTCTGTCCACCCTCCCACAGCTAAGCTCTCACAGCTTTTCCCAAGAGGATGCAGAGTAAAGAAATACTCCGTGACCCCATCAAAAGGAAGAAATTACCAAATACTTTCAGGTCTGTTTCAGAGAGCAAGAGATTGGAAACCAGGTTTGCTACATACATGGCTCAAAGGCTTCCTTTTTCATCCATATTGTCTCAGTGTTTAGAGCGGTGCCATTTTAATAAAAGAACTTACTTTTACACTTCAGGCTACCAAATGAAGTAACATTTTCCAGAAACAGCACACAAAATCTTTAAGAAAAATTAAAATTCAATTTTTTTTCCATTAGGATTTTCTGCCTGAAGTCAGTGGTTGCTGTGCTGGAAGCAGCTGAGCCTGGTTCTGCTGCTTTGCTCCCTATCCCACTCTCTACCTCCATCTATTTTGCCACGTTTCCCCTTAGTCTTACACAGCACTGAAGCCCCAGCACCCACACACGTCCCCTGCACTGTCAATATTTGGGTCTCTTCCCATGCCCAGCTGAGGGGAAGCACGAGAGCACACGAAGCCGTGGTTAATTCTGGTCTGCTCACACAGTGACATGCCCACACACACAGTAATTAGTATATTGGTGGCTAAACAGAACAAGCAACTGTTGAATTTACACTGTAGTTCCTCCCACAATGAAGTTAGAAATTTGTATCCCTCTAATCTAGCTCCAAGTTCTGCAAAAAAATTGTAGGAAGTGATTCTTAGTTCTGAGATCTCTGCCCATCTGTAAAGGCTGGGCCAGATGGGCTTGGATGATGTCAGGGGTCTGGGACAGGCCATTGCCTGTGCCTCATCTCCATCAAAATGGGGAGAGAAAGAAAAAGGAGTAGAGTCCAAAAATGACCAGAACCCTACTTCTGAACCAGTGATTCATTCTTCAAAACAAAAACCCCAACATTTGTGCTGAATTTGCTAATTTTACCCTGCAGAGCTGACAGGCTAATAAAGACAAAACACAACATGCAGATTTAAGCAAGAACAGACAAGGAAAGTAAAGGACCAGAAGAAGCAACAACATTTTGCAGATTTTAAAGTAGGTCAGTCAAGCCCAGAATTGAGTCATTTTATTGTATTTTGATGCTAAAAAATATTTATGGTTCAAAGAGTCTAGTGAATGAATGTCTGTGTGTCCATATTCTGTGAGCAGTTTCCTTTCTGCTGACCCAGTTCTCAAGAAGGGCCTGTAAAGATCCACAGCCCAGTGCAGGGGACATTTCATACAACAGTAGATAAAGAGAAAGAAAGAAAGTGCAGAGCTGCTTGCAGAAATAACGGATCAGAGTACAGGAGGTGGGAAAATGCAAAGGAGAGAACAGGTCAACAAGACTTCAGGACCTATGATCATTTTAGGAGAACAGTTCTGCTTCTGAAGAGAAAAGCTTAAAAAAAAGAAGTGATTTTGCAGAAAATGAGAAAGGAAAGAGTAGTTGTAACAACCAGTATCAGAAAGTCCAGTAGAAAGTTGCAACAACATAGGGAAGGGGAGCATAAAAAAAGATGTTTTGGGAAATGGTGCAGCTGAAAAAGCAGGAGGATTTGCATGCGGTTCAAATGAAGTGTCATAACATTGCAGGGTCCAGCTGGCAGCTCAGTTGTGGCCAACTGCAGTGGGAATGGAAGGCAGAAAACTTCTCAGAAGAGGCTCATTTTTAAATGATGACAAGACTCCTCTTTTAGGGAGAAAAAAGGACAGTGGAGAAAACACCGAAGGCAAAATCAGAGTAGAAAGAAAACGAAGGAAAATCTTCAGTACTTTATAAGTCAAGCACGACAGCACAGTAATATGCCCTGAGAGCCCACTGTTGCTGTCTAAGAACAAAGAAATGAGTTTTCTCTTCTTACTAGCACGAAGCTTTTTTCTTAGGAGAACAAGTACAATCATTTGCTGTTACCCAATGTTACAACACCAACTGACAAATTAATGGTGCAGCTCTTCTAACTACAAAGAGCAGATAAAGTGATTCTGCATTTTACATCCCTAGCTACATTAACTCGGCTTTCCAATGGGTGCTTGCACAAGGCATCAGGTCTGCGTTCTGATTTAAGTCTCATTTTGGTAACTGAGCAGGCAAACAAGTGAGATTTTATCAGAGTGCCAGTTTCAGTATCTGCAGTACCTGGAGATTAAAGAAAGCAAGTCAAACTGGATGGCTCCTGCCACACAGTGAAGGGAGTCTGAGGGGGGAGAGTCACCGTCGTTATAAACACAGTGATCTCAGAAGGGGAAGTAGAAAATACAGCTCTGGAACAGTACATATAATCACAGAGATAACTGAAAGATGTTGAGCTTGACAACACGCCCAGCAGGTGAGAGGAAAATTGTGGAACCAAATAGAAGCCTTTGGGTAACTAGCCAGTGGTTGGTCGAGCAGTTGCACCATTCCCAAAGGATTAACAGGTATGTATATCATGTGGGCTCTGCATGTCCCAGTAAAATACTGGCTGTCTGCTAGCATGAGGCCCTGCATTCATTTTAACTCGGTTATTCTTCTGCAGTGAGAAAGAATAAACATGCCTCTTGCAACCTGTTCAGAGACAATGTAATCTGTTCCAGGCAATGATTTCACACCCACCATTCAAAGCTTCAGACACAGATGTACTCAGACCACACAACTTCAAGGGGATATTACTGTAAAATGAACAAGTAATTCTGCACCTATGCCAGGAAGAATGGCAGCGTCCTGTCTGAATCCAGCAACACTTAGTGTTCACAGTCTTTAAGGACTATGGCATTCCCTGAAAAACAGGCATGGACAAGCAGCCTCCAAACAACCCCAGAACTCTCCCTTTAAAACTGAAATTACCCTATGGTCAGGTTTATTCTCCTAAGCACTGTCTGCTATTGTAACCCATGCCAATGGATGCTCAGCTCCAGCCTTTACAGATAAAAAAGATTCCAGGAACCCTCTAATTTCCACTGACAGTCTAAAACACGTCTAAATGGGGAATTACTGTCTTGCTCTAATTGCACTGAATATGGCAAAAATAGCTTCCTTCTAATATTACTGGACTGCTTCATAAGGAAACGAGAGTTCTGCAGACTTGTTATGAAAGCTTCTATGTTCCAACACGTTTTGTGAAAAAACAACAGCTAGATGGAGAAGAGAAACCCATACCAGCTGCTGTCCCTGGAAAGCCTGCAGCCAGCTGGCTCTCATGTACCAACCACTACAGACAACTCGGAATCCAGCTGCAGGCAGGACACATGCCGCCTTCTGTCCAGTCAGAGCTAAGGGCAAGGGAACAGAGCTGGGGGCACAGGGGAGAAAAGTACATGGCAAACGGAGGAGGAGATCTGTGAGCCTACACATCAAAACTAGAGGAAAGAAACTGGGATTTACTGCAGGACGGAAGGGGATGTAAACCCAAGGGAAGCAGGGCTTCCTTAGTGCATGCTCACAGAACATGTTTGTGTCGCAGGAGTGGCTGGAGTCCCCCACCAAGCTTCCTGCTGCCAAGCATCACATATGCAGAGTCTGAATCAAGCCTGCAACACTTTGAACAGAGCAGAAAAATCAACACCTTATGTTTTCAAAGGTCTTCAAACTCTGACGAAATATACAAAAATCTCTCCATAACAACATATTTCCTAAAGCTATAGATGTAAATATACAAAGAGATAATTTTCAGAAAGAAACAGCCTGCAAATCACTTGCTCAGGCAACATGAATACAACTGCAAGAACTGGTGATTAATCTGAGCAGATGCCTACAGTTACACAGGCTAGTAATGACCTAAAAAGCACTTATAATGGAAACCCAAAGCATTTTCAACCTTGCATTTTCTGAAATATGATTCTAAATCTGGACTTTAGAATTGGGTCAAACCTACCACATTCTTTTTTTCTGAAAATATATGGAAAAAGAACAAAGCCATTTTTAGGGAGAGATATTTAAGTCTATATATTTTCTATCCATCACTGAAAATAAGCACAAACCCCCCTAACTAAAATAGGCTACCAGAGCCTTAAAAATTTTTAAACTTATTTAAGCTGCTTTTAATAAACCTTACTGAGCTTGTAGAAAGAACTGTATCACTCATCTGTACAAAGTGTGCCTTCATTCATACCATGGTTGTAATAAAAGCGTTATAATTCTAACAACTGATGCGCACAGATTGCTGGCTCTACATGCAACCTTTGAAAACACACTGGAATTGTGATCATATGAAAGGCACTAGGCACCTGATGAACATCAGCTACAAACAAGTCTACCAAACCAAACAGAAAAGAAACAGCATTGCTGACACACACATTAGTAACTGACCTGACCTCTCTACTTACACATCTTGCTCCTTCTGAATTGTTTAACCATTTTGAACACCAAAGCTTTCATGTGTCTACTGCAAGGCTTTCAGTAACTACCAGCATACCTTTCTCTCACTACAAGAAATTAACCTCATTCTAAGAATGAAAGACATCTCCCCATCCAACCCTTTAAAATTTGACTATCTCTTGATTGACCTGACAATCTCTTCTAAAGAAGCCTGGGATGTAATGGGTATTCTGGGCTGAATGTGTTGATTTAAATTTCCATTTGATTATGGGTTAGGAAATTTTAGAACTTAAAGAGCTGTAAGCTGCAAAAAGATTCATAAATGCAAAATAGAAACATGGGTGTGTAGAAAACCAGTGCTGCACATGCTTCTAAATGTCTCTCTCCTCATCTAGCAGAAGGTGAGCTTTGACATCTACTAATGAAACAACACAGTGATTCCAGTATTGAATGCTCTCCAGCCATCAGTGTGGGCACTGTGCTCATTCCCTTCATCTCCTCCTGCTATTCCAAGGACTGAAGGCAACCACCACAGGCAAGACAGAAAGTAGCATCAACTCTAAGGCCCAAGAGCATGTAATCTGCTGAATCACAGACATGGCGATTAAGTCTTAAACAGTGTCACCATTAAAACAGTGACATTTATCACACTCTGCTATCTATCTTTAGACAGAGTATTTGCTGAAGTTCCTAAAATTAGAAGGGAGCACACTGCAAATACCATGGCAACTACTTGGCATGGCAAATCAAGGTCCTTAAGGCTCCCACACAGACTTGCTGCTATTGTGACTGGAGTTATCCAAATGGCACCTAAGCATTCTTACTACTTACCAAGAAGCAATATTACCTTGGAATAAACTAAGAATAAAGTCAGGGGCTTCCTCACTCAAAATAGCAGTAGGATTTTTCTGACGTTAATGAGTAGCTCAAAACTGCTTAAAAATAATTTTGTTTGTACTGTACATCGTAAAGACAAAGCTGGACTGATATAAAACTGATTTCAAAACACAAATTGCACTTTGCAGAGCAAGCTCCCCCCAAGTGGTTTAGGAAAGAACAGGGAGGAAAAGAAAGGAAGGAACGAGATGGTACAATGGAAGACCTTACATATTAAAAGAAATAAAGATTGTTGATGTTGAATGAGATGACTCAGAATCTTCAGAAAACAGTTGCTGGATTTCATGTCTCCATTTTGGTTTATAGCATCTTCAATGACAAACTGAGGGTACTGTTTACTTATTCAATAAAAGCAGGACGGAACAACATATTTTGAGTATAGCTGTTATCTAAAGAATTGTGCCTCCAGTCTTTGCTTTCAATTCAGACATCAATACATTGGTCATCTTGGAAGCTCTCTCTCACAACAATAACTCATTTGAGTTACTGTTACATTGATGTTCCAAAACTGAAAGAAGAGGCTGCTGGTGTCACAGACAACTGACAACTAATTACCTTTAAATTTCGTTGCCAAACACCATTAGTAGATCCCAGAAATAGGTCACGGAAGTTTCCTCAGTCTTTTACACAAATTTTACTCTCATATTACAAGGAATTTTTTTAGCCAGTAACAATAGCTGCTGATTTAAATATTTTCCTTTCTCTTTAGCATTCTCTAGGAACATCAGTATAAAAGTGTTCATAAAGCAGACAATTTGTATATACACCAGGAAGACAGACGGGATAAATAGGTGTGCACTATCTACATTGTTAAAGATGTCAACCTTCCCCACACACACAATGCTGATCAAAAATAGAACCATCCCAGATTACAGGTGATGTGGGAACGCATACTGAGAGAGAAGACACAGCTGTCAAAGCACAGATCATAAAAACACGTGACATGGGGCTGAGAGTCCCTGTCAGAGCACTTACAAGTAAAACTTCTCTTCCCATACAGGGTTCAGATTCCCAAAGATCGTTTTTGTCCTCTTCTTTGTTTTACCCACTTGAACAGTTACGTATGGATCACTGGACCCAGTCTTGTCTTTGGCCTGCAGACCCTGAGCACACACCACTGAAAGGAAAAGAGAAGGGTTACCACCACCCTGCAACAAGACAATGTGTCCGACCACCGTGCGAAAAAGCAGCTCATAATTGCCAGAGAAATAGGAGTATCACTCATAGAGCATTTCTGATAAGCCTCAGCTCATGGTGCACTGCAGTCCCTGCAATAGGGGTATCTCCACCTGCTACCTGTATGTGCACTCAGCAGAGACACAGAGGTAAGAGAAGCCCTTCCTCTCTGTTCTAATTCCCCACCAACTTTCTTACTTGAGGCTCCCAAGTGAGACCAAGAGAACCCACAACTCTCCCACTCACCGGTGATCGTGATCTTTGCTGACCATTTTGAGGTACCATCAAGCACGCTCTGTTTCACTGTCTTCATCTGCTGAGCATGTGTCATTTTGCTCTCACAAAACACATCTCTGATCAAGTCGAAGATCTCAGGCTTGTTCCGCTCCCGGATTTTCATGCGATCCTTCATGGCCATGATGAAATTCTGGGTCCGGTCTTCAGCTCCATGCTTTGAGCTCTTCTCCGCTGCTCCTGTGCACCAGAAAATACACAATGCTCGTCAGGAACAAACACACACAAAATCACGTCTCATTGAATCTGGACAGAGGGATCAAAGCTACAAGTTACCCTTCACATGATGACTCCTGATACTGACTTTTACACTCAGTCCCCCCTACTTCAACACACACAGAGAACCTGGACCATTTGGAGGTGGAAGGGATAGTTCCTCTATAGTCTGGGATCAGACTGCCCTCCTAACAACAGGTTGATTTAATATCCTCACAGCTGAGGAACACCCAGGAATGAGGTTCTGACATTAACAGCAGGCATCAGCATGCCCTCTGCTCTCACCCCCTTGCTATGAAGGAACAAATCCTCTCTTGGGCAAGTGTTAAGAAGAGGACATAGGGACCTCCATTACAAATAGTACCTATGAGCTTGTCTCAGTGTTGCACTTCAACATCACAGAAGAGAAGTTGAGATGGGTCCAAACTGTCGGCATTTTCTACTCAAGTGTGTCACAAAGCTCCCTGCTGAGCTCAGAGTCACTGCAAATCTATGTCTCATTCTGCCTGGAACCACCCTGTTTGGATCAGGCATCAAGCTGCAGACACACAAAGTGCCTCTCTGGATGCCGTTCTATTTAATCAGTTTGTACGGAGACAATGCAAGTAACCAATTTCTTGAACTGCACAGGTATATTAACTATAACAAATACCTGTAAGACAGCAAAATCAATAGTTCAAAACTTGGGCCATTATAAGCATGCAGTGCTAGTACAGTGTCCAGCAGCTGGGAACACAAGAGCCAGGCAGAGTCTATAACTGCACAAGTAGTCAACCTGCTTCCATCTGAAAAAAGAGAGGCCTCTGGTTGCTTGCATACCTCTTACAAAATTTCAAAGTTCATATAATTATGAGATAAGACTACTCCCACCACCAAATACTTACTACTCAATTCTGACTGTCATTTTTACTGTCAAAATTCAGAAACTGACTACTGTGTCAGATGTGAGACACGCATCAATAAAAGCACCAATGTGAGCTAACAGGGCAGATAACTCAGGTGTGAAATGAAAAGCAGGAACTCAGGATTGCACACAGCCTCTCTACACACTGTCTGCAGCAATTTCAAATTATGATCTTAAGTCTGATTAAGTTAAACCAGTACGGAAGTCCTGTGAACACATTCAATTAGAACCTTTCTGCTTAATGTAATATACTTTAGTTTGTTTTTCTTCTCCAGGATAGTTTAATTAAAGTAAGCTTAGTCCTAGAAAAAATGTCCTCATTCAGGTATTCACCAAATATTAAATTACCTTAAAATATGTATTAAAGCAGGTGCAAGGCGTGTGCAAAGGGAGTCATCAATCACAAAGATACATGAAACTGTTTTCTTCCAGAAGTGGGCAAATATGATATCTGAAGGACCTTTGGTATAAGGAACTACAGTCTTGCATACAAAACTGTTTCAGCAAGTAGTGACTAAATACGAAAAAAAGTCCTATGAACATATACATACACACACACTCAAAGGAGCCCAGCAGTACATAACAGAAGAGAATAAAAAAAAGACAGAGTTTGCAATAGACTGTAACCACTGAAGTGTCAGAAGTCCATTAAGGACACTGCATACCAAGGCATGTTATTAAGGACCTGGGTGTAAAACATGCCATAATTTTACATTACCTGAGTACTTTTTCATTTTTCTTGCTAAAGGCTTGATGTTCACTATTTCATTTAGTACAACAAAAAGTACATGCCCCAGAGTTTCCTGTTATTGGCTTAAGATGAAATGAAATCAAAAATACTGGAATTAATTACACAGTCCCTGCTGTTTCTACTCACCGGTGATGCACCTAACATTTATTAAAGAACTATGAAGCTGAAATTATACCAGGGGCTATGCTTTGAACTTCAGATAAGAAGTGCTATTCAGCTGTAACAGAACTAGGTCTCCTGGGGATGGAGATGGACTCTATACTATATATGCAGAACTACAGAAAATTACTGGGAGATTGGGAAAGGCCAAACTAAACAACTTGCCTTTCCTAGCTGGAATTCTGAGATCTGTCATGATCCAAAGAAACCAACTCTGCCCTGACCTTTCTGACTTTAAGGAAATTAAGAACCAAATTAAAACTTGCCTTAATGCAACCATTGCATGAGCATCAAATCAGGAGGCTTCAGAATGCAAATTTTGGGCAAATGGAGGAATTCTAATTAAAAACATGTTTAACATCCCCACCAACTCCAGAGACCTTGCACAGTGGATTTATCCCTCTGCAAGCCTAGCAGCAGTCCACGGCACCCTGGGTTGCAGGATGTTCAAGCCATGACACACAGACCCCTAGAGCCCTCTAGTCACCTCCAAGGCTTGGCTCTGCCTTGTGACTCCAGAGGAAACCACCCACTTCCATGCACGCTGCTTCCCCACTGTGCCCAGATAATTTTCCTAGGCAGCTCCATTATTCCTTCTCTGGAAAAGGTCCCTCTCTCCCTGCAGAGACTGCACCTGAACTGCAGGGTAAAAGCCGGAATCAGACAGACACCTCATTTGACAATACAGACTAACAAAAACCAGATGATGCTTGTTCTGCTGTCTCAACAACATACTCTTCCTTAATTTTGACACTTGCTTCTTGGTACAAAACCAAGAGGGCTTCCAAAACAACCATTGGGGGACTAATTAACTATGATGTATGTGTTTTAAATCCAAAACATGTCATTATACTGAATGGCAGAGGGTGCTTTTCCTGCTCACAGAAACACTGTGACTCTGTTTCTCCAAGCTGCAAAGAGGTTTTTGGTCAGTGGACCAGCTTTTCAAATCCTGTGAATAGCAACAGAAAGGCACTGGAATATACAAATAATGTGTATAGGTTCTGGGCTTTCTTTCTCTAGGACTGAATTATTAGTCAATTTATGACTGGAAACAGAAAGCAAATATATGTATATTGGGAATTGTATTGATACAGCTATTAGTAAACCACCAGTGCTGTTATTCTATGCTTTAAGAAGAATTCAAGAAAGCAACACTGTCAGGATAGAAGGCAGCTGTTCAGTAGGCGGATAATGCCTAGAAATTACATATTCCTGAAACTTAAAATAGATATTCAAGTTTCAGATAAAGGTACCCTTCTTCCTTCTGTGCAAATATTTTCGTACATAGGACTCTGGGAGCAAACAACTGTTCATCACCATGGTGTCTAACCATCATTCAACTCAGAAGCCAAGATGATTAGCACATGACTTGATTGGTTTGACTAACCCCCAGCTCACGGACTCAGTCTCAAGACTGCAACCTCTGAACTCAGAGTACAACACACACAAGTTTCTCATCCAAAAAGCAACAAACACAGTCTCACAATCCTGAGTCAAAATGCTTTGAACAAAAAAGCTAGCCCTGAACTGTACAGGCCTCTCACTAGGCTCTCGCTCACATAATGTCCTTCCCTTCTACCCTCCTAGTAATTACTTCTCTGCATTTGCTCCTTGCTCTCCTACACATCCATCCCCGGATTTACTCTTTCTTTGATACCAGAATTGTCCAACCCACTGTAATTCAGTTAGCACTACACCAATGCTCAAGGCTAGAGATAAAAGCTCAGTTTGCAAAAGCCTTGCGTGCCATGGCGACGTTAAAGAACATCCCTCTATCAACTCTCAGTCTAGTAAGAAGGGAAAGGTACCCATTCAGCAGAGATTTCTACTCCTTCCAAGCATAGCAGACAGCTAAAAAGAGAGCACTGTCCCTTGAGCAAGTATTTATGAGCTTATGATAAAAAGGTAAGTACCCTATCATCAGAATAATAACTCCTAAGTACCTCCAACACTATGAACCAGAAGGCTGCGGTACACATATCCAGTTTACTGCACTTCAGACACCACCAGTTCATGGAATAGTCCTGCTGAAGCAGTCCGCAAATGGGTTTTGATTCAAATTGCAACAAAGCATTGCCGAATTTTCACCAGTGCAGTCCCACACTGATGACAAATTTGTTGAGTGTATCAGATAATAAGTTTCTTAAAAGCATAGAGACAAAGAAAAATACCCTCAGGAGAGATAACCAAACTTAATTCTAAAAGACTTGGAGAATTATTTTCCCCAGAAAGGTATGAAGGATGGAAGATGGATAAACAGCACATTCTAAATCTAAGGAATAAAACCCCAGGTGTCTACCCAAAATTTTAAGGCATAAACAATGGAAAAGTATTTGTGACCAGCCTGAACATTCATTTTACTCCAATGCAACATTTCCTGGAAGACTTACACAGATTGAAGTGAATATATATCCGGAGGCATCAAGGTATAATCAATAGAATTGTATTTGTTACCAGTCTGGAAATTCAGTTTACTCCATTGTAACATTTTCTGGAAGCCCTAAATAGACCTAAGTGAAGATATGTCCTGAGAATGTTTTGGGTTTTTTGCCGACAGCAACAATAAAGCTTTTGTTAGGAAGAAATCCCTCCTGAGTTCAGTATACAAGAAAGTTCAGTCTTGAATTTATGGGATCTCTAAACTGTTGTTTGTCCCGAGAGACACCATGTTTCTCATTCCTTAAGCACAGACAATGTTCTTCAAACATATCTATAAAAAGAAATTAAGCTTCTCCATTTTCCTCTGCTTGTTGGGCTCCAGTTAGAAGTATTTTAGCATGAACACACCAAAGCAAAGAACACAGTTGCCTGAAATTGCCTTTTAATACATTTCTAGTATTGATAACAATTGCTTTCCCATTCCAGAGGCACATTCACCCCCTTCTCCAACTCCCACCACTATCCTCTGTCTTTTCTATCTTTTCATTACACAATTACCATCTCCAGTTCCCTCTACATCTCTACCCTAGCTAATTATACCTTCCACATTCACAGTGGGTAACCCTGCAGACCATGCTCAAAGTCTATCTTCCTTGATTCTGAACAGCTTACAAGTAACTCAGTAAGTAAAATTTTTGTTTGGATGGGTGTTACCTTTCTACATGCTTCACACATTTTAGGCCTAGTGTACTCTCAGTTGTTTCCTCTCTGTTTCTGTAACTTTGCATGAAGAAGGACCTTGAGTTTACATTTTGAAAGAAAATGTGAAAACATCTGCAAACCCCTGAATAAAATAACAAGTTCTTACTTAAATCTTTGCCATATATGAAAAGTAATTTCCAGTTGTTTCTTCTGTTCTATGGAAAAACACGTAGTATTGCCATCATCACATCCCACAGCCCATTGCATAAGACTATGTAATTACAACTGGAGATAAGAAAACCTTCCCCCATGGTTATTCTCAGAGTCTCAGCTCCAGAGACTCCCTGTTCTCAGGGAGTCTGAATCACTGAAGTTGTCCTCTACTTACACCTTTAATTTTCTCACAGCAAATTCAGCCCATTTTGTCTTTTGTAAACAGTAAGCTTAAAAAGATCATCTTTCTCCCTGTTGATTACCTCCCTCTTCCCCAACATGGTGCAAGCATAAACAGGTTCAAACAAGGATTAAACCAATTCACAGAGCCACCGCTGCCAGCTATGAGACAGTATCTACTGCCCAGAATGGCTTTAAGCCACGGATATCTGTAAACAGTAAGAGTAAGCCAGAGTCATAGCAGGTGCACTACATGTACGTGTCTTACACCTCTGCCTTGGGTTCCCTTTAAAAACATCCTATTAGGACAGACCTAGTGTGGCTGTTTTCATTTTTTTGAAACAGGTGATTCCTGCCCTCCTGTCCCAGACTGCCAAGTCTCACTTTTGGAAGAGTAACAATCTTATATCATCCTCTCTTGAGACATTCTCATGTTTTTCCCATTACTACTGAGCTCTCTCCAGTACCCATTCCCATCTGAAGTCTCCCTTCTTCAACATGGGTAGCCATAACCCTCCTCTGCAGGAACATACTTCCTCTTAGTCATTAGCTATTTCTTTAATATAGAGGTTTTTCCCTACTGTTTTCCACTTTAGGACCACTGCTCTGTACAACAGCTTTGTGCCTGCTTCCTCTCTGCTGCTAGTGCAAACCTAATCCTTCTCTGTTCTCCACAGATTTCCCCATTACTGAGATATCACTTTACAACATTACAGCATGACAGGTTATGCATCTGAATCAAGTCTAGATGCACAGCTTTTCACCTCAAATACTGAAAATTACCAGTTAGCAGAGAGTTCTGGTGAACTCCAGAAATAAAAAGGTTATTCTCAGGAAATGACCCTGCGCATCAGACAGTGACAGAAAACTGAGCTATGACCAAACTACATTCTCCTGGACCAAATGCAACACCACAGCTCTTTGCTTAGTCACAGAAAGGTCTCAACAAAGCCAAGGTGCAAATGATGCAACAGTTAAAATGCTATAAATTCACCTCCCAACCCTCAAAGACAAATCTAGAACTGCTAAGCAGAAGTGTTTGGGGGACAGAGGTGTTTGGCCAGGATCAGATGTGTCTTAAAAATAAGCCACTGCAAATAGTCTTAGACCTACCTATGACAAATTTAAGATTCTGCACACATCAAAAATACAAGTATAAACAATATCCATTTGGGGTATTAAGACAAGTCGTAAGAAAAAACAAATGACCTATGATTCACTGGTATCCCTTGCTGAATCACTCAGCCTGGCTTTCCCAAACAACTACAGCCCAAGGGAGACACAAGATTTGACTTTTTATATTCCTGTAATTGCTGACAGGAATTTGCAATAAGTCTCTTCATACTTCACAAACTCTTCTGATTCCTTAGACTTAGTCCATCAAGCTACAACGATAAGAAAAGTACAAGTGAACAGAAAGAGCCCCACCTTCCCACTCAAGACTCAACACACATGGAAGAAATTTCTGTTCCATTTAGACTGAGATATTTTGCTCTCAAGCAGGAATATAAATTTGAGACAAAATTAAGAAATGGTATTACAAGCAAATAAAAATAACTGGACTAAGGCAGACGCCTAAATGAATACTTTTTTCTCTTTTTTTCCCCCATTAATCAAATTTCTTTTAAACTTCTCCATTGTTTGCGTAAGGTGTCATTCATTCTGCAAAGTTACAGAGTTCCTTGAAGAGATGACTTAGTTTTTTACTTAGCTTTTTACACCAACAAAATAATCAGAAATGCTAGTAGGAAGATGAAATACTGCCCATATACTCAAACAACACCTTTGTATCTGACTCACCAATCTCTGCTAACTCAGCCTTAGGTCTCTGAAGTGATTCAGCCAAGCAGTCCTACTGTTGAAAAGACAAAATGCCTTCCCAGGCTGCTGTTGGTACAAATAATCCAACCTAAGCCCAGCAACTCTATTCCCTAAGCAGGAACCCAGTGTTGCTCTAAAAAGCTTAAAACAGTGGCACAGACTGACGGCTGGAACAAGCAACCTGACTGCAATACAAGGATGGGGGGACAGAACAAATGTCAGAATATTCGGCCTCATACCCTGTTCATCCAACCCACGCTTCAATGCAGGATATGCTGGCAAATACAAAACCTGAGCTGACACAAAGAGAGCAAACAAAACAAAAAACCAAACCAACGAACAAAAAATCAACCAACACCAACAAACAGACATGGAAGATTCAAGAATTAAATCTTCTTTTAAAGGACATCAAGCACAGTGCTGCAAAGTTCTTCTGCATCAGTGGAGCTGTCTGTGCCCACAGGGCGTAGGCTTAGCCCAATGGCACCTTTTCAGAAAACACACGGTCACTTTAATCACTGCAGCTTCACTGATCCCTGAGATATCAGCAGTACATTTAGGAAGGCTCTGGCAACAATTTCTGTAACAGCCACACTCCACTGGCCACTACTCACTCTGCAGGCAGTCAGCATTGAGCAAGTCTTGGCACTTCTCGTGGCACTTGACCCCGCACTCCCCGCAGCGCATTCCCTGCCGTGCGATGCCCCACAGCAGCCCCTCGCACTCGTAGCAGTAGGTGGGAGTTGTGGCTGTCCACACTTCGAAGTTGTGTGGGGTTGTACAAGAGATGGGGTAGATTAAGGCTTGCAAGGTCTTCTTATAGACATGAGATTTCTGAAAGGCAAGAGCACACGTAAACCAACACCCAGGAAGGTGACTGAGCCTATTTTTGCTGGTTAACACAAAAGTTTTACAGGAAAAGGTGTGACCAGTGCAATAAAGCAACACATTTGAGATGGACAAATGTATGAAATTTTTACATGCAGTGTCAGAGGATGCCCCTCACCTTCCAAAAACATCTCCCCAGGCACCAAAAAAACTGGAAGACAACAATGTGGATGGGTAATATCTTGAAAAAGCGAGTTTCACACACTGTCCCTTACGGCAGATAGCACAGAAGGAAATGGTAAGATTACTGAGATCAAGAAGTGTTTGGACAATGCCGTCAAGGCAGATGATGTCTCTTGGGGTGTCCTATGCAGGACCAGGAGCTGAACTTAACAATCCTGATGGGTGCCTTTCCAACTCAGCATATTCTGCGATTCTGTGTTTCTACATTTTTCAGGATTATATTGATATATTAAATATTATTTTTATGTGTTTAGTTTCTTTAAACAAACGATACAGGAAGCTTTGCATCTATATTTCAAGACATCTGTGAAGCTGACTCTGAATCTCAGAGAGCCAAATCCCTTTAATTTGTTTACTAAGAATTAAGAGAAGCCAAGCAACCCTCCCACTTACCAGCTCTTCATCTTTGAGAGATGTTCTAGTGGCCATTGCTGAGGTAATTCCGGCTTTTCGGGACTGAACCAGTGACTAGGGAGGAAGAAAGTTTGTTATTGACCACCAATATTTAAAAGTGCAATGGCATCACATGCGCAGGGACGTGAGCAAGGGAACTCTGTCATGCCAGACACCAAACCAGCAATTTACTGCATGTAAGTTGGTTTCTTAAATGACTGCTCACATCTCAGAGGAGTCAAATGTATACTCTGAAAGGTCTCCAATTTGTTTCCATCTGTCCATAACCAGTCTCACTCTAGTAAATTTCTATCTGTTTCTCTGAAACAGCTGCCAATGAAACCTGGGTTTCCATCTCCACCTCTATGTTCTGGTAGCAACAGCAACCCTTCTACTGTCTAAGGTCACTACAACAGAGTCACTTTCCTGTATCTAACTTCATTCATATCCAAAAGGAGATTATTTCATCAGCTTTACAAAACATACAACACCCCAAAATGTGACAGTAAAGAGGTTGCAAGTAATAAGGATAAAAGAAAGGGGAGTGAGTTGGGAGCAGAGGTTTGAATGTGACAATGTATCACATTCATCAGCCATCACTGAACACAATGAACTGCATTCTCCCCTCAAAGAACTGCCTTTCACATCATGCCAACACTGCTCTGCAGCTGTGGACAGCACAGGGCAGTGTCTTTGCAGCACCTCACAGTGGCATACAAGGGATTTCTGTAGCCACTCCAGCAACGTGAAGGCAGAGAAGGATACTTAAAGGTAGCAGCATTTGCTTTGAAATCATCTGACTCTATCAGTTTTGTACCATTTATGTTCCGCTTTATGCTGCTTCAAGAGAAATTGAAAAAGTTCATTCCAACAGTGATGGAGTAGGACAGAGTGCTGGATATGCATTCACTGCAATACTGCAGGTTCAAAACAAAAAAGCAAAGAAGTAGAGGGGGAAATAATGCAAAGTAAGGTTTTTTTTTTTTCTGGTGAAGACTTGATGGATAGTCTTCACCTCCACTTACCATGGCCTGTGAAGAGAGAGAATGAATGCATTCAAGGGAAGTAACACAAGTTAATGCCATTATTGCAAAGATTTAAGATACAAGCAGTTAGCCAGACACACACCAAGCTGCCCATGCATAAGCTGGCAGACAAAATTGTATGCATCTTTTCACATCAATTACAGGATATAGAAACTTTGGTCTTTCAGCTGTTACAGCATTTCTCTCAAGTATGAAATCACTACGTGTACCGAATACAGCCAACAGAAAACCATTTGTCCTGCAGAAGCCTTATTTCACCATATCATACAAGCGTATGAAAGTTGTCCTCATTACTCACTTGGTTCTCATGCTTCCTCAGTGCAGAAGTCTACTGGCAATATTGCAAATAGCTTTTAAAATCCAAGCACATATGCTCATTTATCTATCCTCTGAAATTCCAACCTTCTGGTAAGCTGCCAAACCTCACATGGACATTATAACTTTCCCTAAGGTATGTGACTTTTAGCAGAACATTTAAAAATTATGCAGGCCTAAAAACAATCAAATATTTTGTGTAAAATAGAAAGGATAAAGAACATGAAAAATACCCTAATTCTGTCAAATGAATGAAATTGTCTACAAAACCATAGCTCATTCTCACTGAGATTTTTCAAGCAGTACTCCTAACCCTTTAGCATAAGAATTAAGTTAACAAAACGCTTGAGGTTCTTGAAGTGACAATGAACGTGCCCATATATCAAAAAAGTGAAGCCAGCCGTGTAAATGCTGTGTGGCAGAAGAGAAACAAACAAATCTCTTACCAGATCACTGACAAGTGGAATTGGCTTTTTTTTGCGTAGATCAGGCATGCTATCAATGCCATAGAGACCACCCGCAGGCCTGGAAATTCAGGAGGAAAAAAAGAAAGAATTAATTTAGGGTTGGGAGGGGCGAAGAGGGGGATGCTTTGCTGGAGGAAGAAAAACAGCCAGAAGATTATACTTAAGAAAGTGTAAAGTTAATGCTAAAAACGATTAAGTGTTTTATCTTCTTCACATGCAACAATCCAGACATTCCTGCCTGGTGTTGGTGGTTAGGAGGGAGCACGTCAAAGACGATCAGCCCTGGGGCAGGATGCTGCTACCCATCTTCTGATTCTGGTCTAGAAGACACTTAATACTGGCCCTTGAGGTCAGTGTAATTATTAGGAAAAACCTGACATCGGAGGAGAAAATATATTATTTTTATTTCTATAAAAGAGATCATGCATGGTGCTCAGCATTTCAAGCCATGCAGACCTGTACACACAAGAGATGGCATTTGCTGGCAGAAGTGACAATGGAGCAAAAGGGCGATTACCCCAGCAACAGTCAGAGCCTGATGAAATAAAACACTCTAACCTGCTTCCCTCCCAATGAGACCAGCCTGGATAATTGTACCTGGATCCTGCCACTCACTGGTAACGCCACATGGATGTAACCCTGTCCTTGAAGAAGGTCTATTAATCCAGCTTAAAGACCCCCAGTAAATGCATCCACCTCTAAGGACTTTAGATAATGCTTTTCCTAAAGCTGGAAACTGAGCACACACCTCTCTGCTGTGGCTTGCTCCCTACAATGAACACCCAGCCCAGCAGGCTAAATGCACAGCACCTCTCAGTCTCTCTCTCACCTTCCCCATCCCCACTCTGCTCTCAGGCCTTGCTAACATTAAGAATACGGTTCCTGATGTCTTTTTCTTGATTACAGAGACTGCAAAGGTCTCAAAAAAACCCTCCGCCTCTCCATCTTTAGCCATTTGTCTTCACTCCCTACCACTCTGGCTTACACATTTTGGCATCTGTGTGATAACCTGGCTGGCAATTTCAGCCTGGTTATTTTGTTGATTTGGTACAACACGCCCAGTCAAAGCGCTCTGCAGGAAAATTACAGGAAAAAGGAGTATGGGACAAACCGTTCCTACAGCCATAAAAACCACCCATGGAGCTACCTTTCAAAACAATCTAGGAAATCAAACTGCCACTACAAATTCACACATGCCACGAAAATTGTGAGGTTGATAAATTACAAGACGCGACCTGCAGCCATCAGAAAGCAGGGCCTACTCAAGCCCCCTTAAATACAGCCAAGGGTACAAAAACCCCAAGCAACAAAACATCCAGTGTGACCAAACCTGTACTATAGCTTGAGGATGGACAAGAATGTCACAACACAGCCTAGCATGAGGCTGTGACAAAGAGGAAATCAGCCCATCATTACAGAAACATGTGACAGAATTGCAATAGTAGAACTGACTTTTTTGATGGGGCGTAGGAGGGTGACGTGTCCGAGCCATGGCTGAGCTGACAGCTGCTGCTGGCTGAACAAGCCTGGTGGGAAGGTGAGCAGTCACGTGTAACTGCAAGAGCCGTGTCAGCTTCGCAGTTTTCCAACAGGGCAGTTCTCCAACACTGGAAATCCTCACAGCGAGGACACGCTGTGTTTTTCACTAGAGACTATCATTTCCGATAGAGAATTCCAGAAAAACTTTTTGACCAAGTCACACTGTGAAAATCCCTTCTGACTTATTATATAAAAATCTCATCCACATCAAGAAGTAAGAAGTATGTTTATATTGCCACATCTGTCTGCTGCCCTTATGTTACAAAACCTTTCCAGTACTGGTGATACTGTTTTGGGGTAAAATGGGTGTCATGGCAGGTGACTCAGAAGATGCAAAGAATCCCAGGTTTACTTAAACCGCAACACAGCGTACTAATAAGCTTTGGGTCAAGGACTTGTGTAAATCACTTTGAGTTATGAAAGCATATAAAAGATAGGAAGGGAGAGTCTATAACCTGAAAAGATGCAACAAAATGATCACAAGTAAAACTCCAGGGCTAATGCTCCTGCTAGCAGTCTTTTCCTACACAATTTCAACTTTTTTCTCTAATTTAATTGAAAGGAAACTGTGATACTCTGACATTTCCAAGGAAAGAAAAAGAACATTAAAACTGCATGCTTTATAAATTCAAGATGAGCCTATATAAATTACTGTGCTTGAGAAATATGTCTAGTTACAACTTGGTTTGTTGCAAAATACTTTTGATAGATTGAGGTTTATGAGAGAACCAGTGGTAAGCCAGGATGACAAACATATTTGAAAGGTGCTTGTATTTGTCACTGAAGAGAGGTGTCCTAACACCTGCATAGTTATACACCCAGATGACCTGCTCTTAGCTTGTTAATATTAATTTTAAAAATTCAACAACAATTCCTAATTTTCACAAGTGTTGTGTTTTCAGCTACCTCAGTCTCTTTATTCAAGCACAACTGCTACCTCACTTAATAAAATTACACTGTTAGCGCAGACAGAAGAATTGACAGTGCCTCAAATATGCAGAGTGTAGTTTCATACATAATAGGGTAACTCTTCTCTGCAGTGGATGTAATATTTATAGCATTATTATGAAGAGCTGTATTGAAGAGTGAATAGCATTTCTGTATGAGAAGATAATTTGCACTAATAAATAAAAGATATAGATATGAGATACTACACCCAGAGACTGATCCATAATACCAATTGTACCGTTTTTTTTGAAGTGATCTCTCCAAATCCAGTGATTACAGACAGGGAGCTCCTGTTGCATTATACTATAAATGAAAATTGCTTGAAGCATGTACTCATGTTTTAACAGAAGTTGTATCACACAGAAGCTCCCATTAAATCATGCCAATCTAAGCAAGCAAAGGTGGTTTGCAATGACAGAGGATGACTACTTCCTTCAAAGGATGCCACCACTCTAATCTTCACTTAGAAAGAATAACTCCAAACATAAATGCTTTAACATACTTTGAGGCTAATAAGCCAAAATGTGGCTAAGGGTTTACCACCCACAACCACCTTTTCTAGGAATCCCTTGCATGGGATGACTACGACAAACTTTTGTCAAAACTACATTAGCCAGACTGTTTAGTTGTATCTTGCATACAAAAGAAAAAATTACAGACTAGAACAAACAATGCCTCAAATTGACATAACACATGTTTAAGTATTTCAAGCCTGTAGGTCCTACACCTTTCAGGCTAGGAAGTAATTTTGTGTGCATGAACCAATAAACTGAGTACACTGTCTCCATGCTAAAGCAGGAGAAGGTGCTGTTTATAGTTACAATAAATCAGTGTCTCCTGCTCCTGCAAATTGCCAGTTCTCCAGCAGCCCGCTCACTAAGTCCCAGGTTTCTTGGGAAAAGCAGGGGGTTGCTAGGCAGCTCCAGGCATCCGCAGGTGACGCTTTGTGGGAATATCAACACCACAGAACGATGACTCCAAAAGCAGAAAGCCACATAATGAAGCCTCCAATTTAACTTCACGTTTTATTAGGGAAGCTCCCCTCAGTAGTATGAGAATTAACTTAAGCGTGCAGCAAGCCAACCTCTGGCCAGTATTTCAGGGCAAATCTTGCTGCTGCTGACAGCTCCTAATGGGTGCCCCACCACCAAACTGAATCACCCTGATCATGTACCAGGCACATAACCTGGAAAATGTGTCACTGTCTTTCTCCTGCCAGAGGATCCCAGGGAAGCTGCCATGCTGGCACCTATTACCACAGAGTGTCATGCTGAAATTACAATCAGAATTTGTCTGGTTCATTTGCTGCAAGTAGTGTGTTGTGGAGAGAACGCATGACCTGCTCACTCTCATCTGTGCAAAACAGGCATAATGAGCACTGCTTTAAAAATACAAATTGCAATCATTTCTAGAGTTAGTGCAGTTTTAACTACTACAAGGAATTACTGCAAATACAGAAGACTTCCCTGAAGCTATCTTCTTCTTTTAGGAGCAAAAGACACAGCACTCTTTCAGAGCTACTCTTTCCCCCCATCTGCTGCCACCAATGACTGATCCAGGAGAAAGGATCTCATCCAGACCACTCTGAGGTGCTCAGCAGCAATTATTTAATACTGCTGCCATAAGCACTTGCCACCAACACATTATAGATTATACATTGCAACTATAGCCTTGTTCTTAACCACAGGTCTGGAAGAGCTGCACAGCCCACCTCTGGCTGCTTAAGAAGAGGCTGAAATATAGTAGCAGCCTGGCCTTCAGTGAGGTTTGGTCACTTGACTATTTCATTAAAAACATCATAAATGCTATTTTAACTTAGACTGAGCTGCAGATCTCTAAGGTACATTGTAATTATAAATACAGGGATAAAAGGTCTCAAAACACCACTCACCCTCCTTTGAGCCAGGGTGGTTTTGATGGATCCGCCTCATCTTGGCCCTGCAGTGGCAGAAAGGAAAAAAACAACATGAAATTAGTTTCCAGAAACACCAGAAAAAGTATTTGTACTGTATTCTGCAGAAAGGGTAACAGACAACACTGCATGCAGGCAAATGTGTACAGAAACTTGTTCAAGCACCTCCAGAGACCAAGATGCCAGAGTAAGTCATACAGACACAGACAAACTGCAATTTCATTGAACAGCTAGGACTGGAACCTGAAGAGCCTGTTCAGTGCAACTCCTCATTTAAAAAGCAGTCTTGAAGACCAACTTTTTATTTTTTTCCAACTCCAACGAGTTACTGGAGAGCTCCTGTTACTACTGCAGGTCACCACTTAACATGACTGTGGTCATAATGAAGATGTTATAAATTAAAAGTCCTTGTATGAAATGCACAAATGACAGACTAACATGAACCTCTGTATGAACACTTGTGAGCTTTTCTCGTGCCCAAACGCAAAGACTATTTAGATCCCTAAGCAGAGAGGTCCCATTACAGCTTCACTCATTCATTTGAAAGTATTTCATTTCCAACAGGCATGAAAAAAGGGCCACCACCTGCAGGTCAACTGGGATCCCACAGTGTGACAGACAACACCACAGACTGCAAATGTGGGGGTTCATATTTATGAATTCAAACCATGTTCTTATGTTCATATTAAGACTACATTTATTGAGTGATTTCTCTGCAGATCTTCAGTGGACTAACAAGAAATGTTAAGTACTTGATCACTTTGAACACTTGCAATGTACCTGGAAGAAACAATAGGTTCTGGATAAGGGGAAAACGATTACTCGTAACTGAAAATCTCTTTGTTTCAGCTCATAGGTCATATGTTCTCCTGCACTCTCTGAAAAAAATCCTGCTTTCACACAGGACTAAGCGACTCACTATGCTAATAGTTAGAACTCCAACCTCAGATAATCACATCTGCCAAGAGAAAAAGGAGGCTGCAACTCGCACACAGTGAAAAAGAAAAGTATTTCCAGCCATGGGACTCACAATCTGAGAGCCAACAAAGTAAAGGACCTTAAGTCAGGAAATGAGATCCAACTCTATGCAAGATAAAAGAACACAGCCCCAGAAGAAAGTTCTCTTTTCTTTTCTCTTTTTTTTTCTAACCTGTGCTCTGGGTGAGCTGTGCAACCCCAGATTGTTCACAGGTGACAGAAAAAGACTCCCAAGAAGAGCAGAAATAACCAAGGAAAAGGAGTTCTCTTTGAGGTATCAACTTGAACAGAAGCAAATGTCCAAACTGTACTTTTGTGTCCTACATCTTCAGGGATAGGCAGATTTAAAGACTACATATTAGTAATGTTTATTACTTTATATTTAAACAGATTGAACAATACGACGTTATCCATAATGGAATGGACACAACCAGACAGGCCTGCAGAGCAGGAAGGGGCCCAGACCCACGGTCCAGTACCGTGCAAGTTTCCCCACAGCTGCAGCAGCACACCAGGCTCCACCAAGCTGTGCTTCCTAAACCCCTCAGCCTGAAATCGACATTTTCTCCAGAGGGATCTGAACCAACTGCTGGTCAAGAGAGATTTCATAAAGCAAATGCAACCAGATCCTTCTGAGCACACAGGGGAGGACACCTCTACCTTTGCACCTGAACACCTGGAAGAGCTGTGATTAGACAGCAACATTAAATGGACAAAGGTTTCATACTGGACTGAGCTTGACACTGATGGCTCAGCTGTGCTGAATGACAGAGAATGACAAACACAAATGTGGTAACATCCACTGGCAGAGGGAATCAGTAGTAACAAAGTTTTCCATCATTTTATGTGAGAACTAAATATAAGTGACTGATACTTAAGACATTAACAGACCACAAAACAGCCTGTTCACCGCAGACTGGAGACCACAAGAGCATTCAGAATCTGGGAAAAAGAGGGGAGGAAAGATATAGGGAAAGCTGTTACCTAGCTAAGCAATTTCCTACAGGCAACCGTGAGTCAACAGAGAACAGCCAGGAATGTGGACGTGGGGAGGGCAGAAAGTATGATCAGGAAACAAACCTCCATTATGTCCCAGATTTGTGATATGCAAAGTCAGATTTGTCAGGAGTTCCACATAATTAAAATAAATGAGCAAAAACATAATTTATTTTTACCAAGCCTTTCAGACATGCAAATAAAAACAAGAGGCAGAGCTTGTCTAGCGTCAAGATTAAAAATCATTTGGGCATAACAGCACAAAACAAAAGAAAGGGCTTTCAGTAAGTGGCAATATTGATGCAGGGCCAAAGCAGGTGATGGCTGTGTGAAAGCAAGAGTTATCACCTGCTGAAAGCTAAGTAAAAAGCTAATTTGCTCCAGGCAGCCGTCTCCCTGAGAAAATGCCAAGAGAACCAGCACCTGACATCCATCAAACGAGGGCTTGTATCTTGAGACTGTAGAAGAGCCAATGCAGTACCCACAGTTAGCCTGTGTGTGTGGAGGAGGGAAACGTGATCCAGATTAGTGTGGGACCATTACCGGCTTCAAAAGCTTGAAAGGGTTCTGAGCAAACATGAAGGAAAAAATTAAGATGGAGGCTATTGAAAAACAGGAAAAAATATAACAGAGGCACAACCAATTCTGCAAACATTCTGTGTTTGTTCCACAAAGCAACTATTTCCCTCTAACCATAAAATGAATGATGAACTGAATTTTCATTTCGAAAAAAACCTTTTGATGCAGTGCCATGTGACATTTATAAGGCCAGATAAGCTGAGGAGGAGGAAGGAGCTTTCAGGTGGATAAACAAGTAACTGTAACTGAGCCAGCCATGGACAACGCAATAAGGAAGCTCGTGGGAGTAAGTAGGATCTGCTGATAAAATCTGGAAATGACAAATCCAGAATTATTGACACTAAAGTCATACGTCCAGTGGAAAGAACTGACGGCATTAAATACTGCAACAATAGAGGATTAAACATGGAAGAAGTGGCAAGGTCAAAGCCCCAAAGGCTGCCATGAATTTGACTGCATACAAGGTGTTCCTCAGTGGAGAAAAGCACGTGACAATGGATTTGAGTTCTAGTCATCACACTGACCATAAGCCTCTGATACAGCCAGGTAGGAAGAGAACATAATCCATAGAGTATGTCCAGTGAGATGTCTCTACAGAAGTAAAAGCATAAATACCTTTGTACTGTGTTGGCAAGATTCCTTCAGAAAAGCATATGAAATCTTTTTCTTCTGTATCAAAGTAAAAAAAAAAATATCACAAGGGAAAATGGCAAAAGCAGCTGGAGGATGTAAACGCAGTACTAAAGGGAGAAGGACAAAACAACTTGCTTACTCTAGCAAAAAGAACCTTTCCCTGTGTTTGTTCAACAGGCAGGTGAACGGGAGAAGACCTGCAGCTAAACAGAGGATGAAAATTCAAAGGTGTCTCACAACACCTTTCAGTTCTGTATAAGCCTTTCAAAAGGAGTAGCAGACACCAACCCTGAACAGTCCTAGAGAATGAAACTGGGAGGTTTATATAGAAGGAAATGACATCACACAGCAGCACTCACCAAGAAGTCCTCTGCGGTCCCTTCTTGTGCTGACACACAGTCAAAGAACCAGAGGCTGCATTAGCTACAAGTGCTGGCATGAGGGTTTAAGACACCTCCACCAATACCAGTTAAACAAAGTTCACACCCCTCTTGGGGGTAAGAACTCTTCACACATTCCTTCTCATTTAGAGAAAGCAAACACCAATATTGTCCATCCAGATGGATTTGCTGCAGGTGGGCATTTCCAACCCTGCGAAGGCAGCACTCACGCCAGGACACAGCAGGGCTCCAGCAGCTGCCCTGGGACTCGTCACCAGCCATGGATCTGCTCAAGTTCAGCCCACGGCAGCAGCCTGAGCTGGTCAGAGCCTGGGCAAGCAGCACAAACAACAGGCAGGTGAGAAGACCACTGCAACAACTGTGAGAGTTTTTAGCACTGTCCTTCCCAGGGACAAATGGGAGGGCAAAAGGTAAGCAGACACATTTAACACTCTGTCATCCACATGCTGCATGTCACAGAAAATGTTTGGCTGGCTTTTGGCCTTCTCTGCACAGCTCTGTCACTTGATCTTTCCTTGAAAGCAGCCATACCAGACTGAATCTGAAATTTACTTTTTAAAAAATCTCCAGTAAGCACATATGGGAGCACTGATACAATGGAGAAACAAACATGTAAACAAAATAGGCCATCACATCCTTATTTGATTTTTTTTTAAATTTCTGATGCTGGTGGATGACATTTTTATACCTACTGTCCAACAAATACCTTCAAATGGGGAAGTGCTTGTCACCCCTAGTACTGCAGTATATTCACTCACAGTAAAGCATACCGTAACCAGCTGCTGACAGGTCTTCTCCAAATAATTAAAGTTTCTTATCAACCAAGAACCAGTTAGCAGAACAATGCCAGTGACAGAGCAGCATAAATTTAAGGCCCTGGATTAAACAAGGCAACAGACATGATCACTTAAGGCAAAGTATTCAGTCAGAGGGAAGGCAATGTTTGCTGAAGCCTAAAAAGGAAACAACAGGAGTTTTGAGTACTCAGGAAAAGCAGCAGCTGGGCTTACAAGTAACTTTAGAAGTTATTGAATAAAGCTGCAATTTTAAAAATTTGCGAATTCTCTCACACACAAGAAGATACTTTAATGGACAGAACAAACAATTATGCACTTCTGTAGAAGCGGAACTCCATTAAATTGACAGAGGGGCAAAAAAAAAAAGAAACAAAAAGAAATCACAACGTCTGGAGCAGCACAAGGGAAAGGAAGAACATCCACAGATCTGTTAGCCCTCCATATAAATCTAGCTCTCCACATAAAAGGCTTCCTAACAATGTAATTTTCCATCACATTTAAGTACTGCGTCTAGAACATTATCCTCTTAAAATATAAAACAGATGTAAAACATGTAAAGCGGCTTTATGCTGCTTTATTTAAACAGATAAAGAAATCAATAATGACTTCTTATTTGTTTTGAAAATTATCCTTACTTGTTTTCAAATACCATGTTTTATTATAAAACGTCAAAACCCTCAGTTAGATATAGGTTAATCTAAATCAGGCTAAAACAAGGAGCAACTGTTTCACTGATTAAATTAAACATCTGGTCATGCCTAATTAGAGCATTTCTTCAGTGGCATTAATAGAGTCAGACTGAACTAAATCTTCCCAATTAAACAAGTCAGTCTTGCGGTTCAATGTCTTCATTCACTCAAGTATGCTACATTTTACGTGCAGTCCAAAGCTGCAACAAGTCAAGAGATCATTTTAAATCATTCTGTATTCGGCAAAAACATCCATTTAATTAAGGGCTGAAAAGCCCCAAAGGAAGCTCCTTCCAACTGATGTATCATCCAGTACCACTTTTCCAGTTGCCAGATGAGCAGTTTAAAGGAGGTTACAGTGGTTTTGCACTGAAGCCAAAAGGGGACTGAATTTAATAGATATTTGACACCAGGTATCTCTGCATTCCTGAAAAAGCAGGATATCTATCTAATGGATAGATATTTACCAGTAAGAAGGAAACAAAACTGCTGATACATGAGCCAATAAAGCTTAGAAATGCAAATTCATCAAACTCAAGAGATGACATCTGCATGGAGGCCCAAAAATCCATGCAAGGCTCAGCTTCTCCTGGAAGCCAGTTTAGCCTCATTTATACAACTATGGGAGAGGGGGAAGCACGGTAGGAATTGAATGCACACAGCACAGAGTCATGAAAATGAATCAGTTGAGGATCCAAAAGCCAGTAATTTCTCTACATGAGATACAGTTTCTAACACAATTGTTGACAAAGCACACAGCAGTCGACAAAACAATTCTGCAGACCCTCCTAGGAGGAAAGAGTTACCTGTTGCCCACAGGATAATGGGCAGAACGGTATCCAGTCTATGAGCAAAAAGACAAAAACTGCCCATATTAAGGAAAAGGTTGTGCCCTTCCCATGGGGCACAGGGCCCTGCCCAAAGCAAAGTGACTATCTAAAAAGGCATGGGACCTGCAGCAGACACCTTTCAGCATCCAGGTTTGCTTAACCTCACTACTACAGCCCACAGACGTACTTTTGACTTTAACTGATGTAAGTGGACGAGCCGGACAGAGATGAGATGAAATGAAATAATATAACTGAAGAAAAATGAGGAAATACTTGGTTTAAACAAGAATAAAAAAGAGGAAGACTGGAAAAGACAAACAACTTGTCCTCTGCTAATGCGGTGCTCGTGCACATCACACACACCCCACCCCATAGAGCACCAAAGGGAGGAGATCACTCCAACTATCCATGTTTTCCTCTTTGTACAAGGTCATAGGCACTGAACAGACTCTTAACTCATAGACAGTGTTACCAATGCCTCAGACAACCATGACATGCTAAACTGAATCTCAGTGCCTCAGCAGGAGCAATTGGCTACAAGAAGATGAGTCATGCACACACAGGGGTTCAAGAAAGAGATGCTGGTTACAAGGGACAATGTGTACAACCTGGAGCTCTCCTCTACCTCCTTCTGCAAAGAAAGAAAAAAAAAACAAAAAGAGAAGAAGGAGAGGAACAGAAGTTAGTAGACCAGTTTTCTGCCATGAGTTCTGTAAAATGATTTTTACAGAAATTGGGGTAAAGGTTTGCCACAAGTTGGTAACGTGTTTGTGCAGCAGAGAGTTTTCCCATGAGCTTCCAGGGATATGCACCAGTCAATTAATCTCTAACAGACAACCTCGAGTTAAACTAATCAAATTTCATCCATAACTGCACATGCATTAAAACATATGCTTTTGAGAGCTCTTTTTAGAGTTACCATTCCTGTTTCATTAACTGAAGAATTTTAAGTAATCTTAAATACAGAACTGGAGCTGCCGTTTATCACACAGGAAAAAAACCCCTGTATTTATTATAAGGAGGAACAAATTTGTTCCCCTCTCCCCCAGACTGCATCCACTGCCTGCATCTGAAACATCCCCCCTACTCTCTTCCTCACCCCCTGTACATTTTGCCTGGTACGAGGAAACTGGCAGCTCCCACGGAACACATTTTGCTTTTGCAAATACCATAATGCAGAGAGATATCTTCTGGGTTTATACATCTAGGCAATTTTCCTCTGAGCAAAAAAAAAAAAAAAATCCAGAAGCCTCCTACACTAAATCTCATGTTTATGGATAGGCAATTTCAAGGCTAGTAAAGTTACATGAGAGTCATACTCAAAACTTCCGGTACAGACATGATATTTTTTAAGTCTTCCAATCAGATAATTCTCTATCTGCATAGAAGAATCCTATTACTCATTTGTATATGAAAGATGGAGGGGAAGGAATATCTTCATGGCAACAGGAGACACTCAAATTGGTTTAAAAGCAAAAATAGTTTTTGAAGTTACTGTCTATATGGGTGTAATTACAGACATGCAATCACTAAGACAGGAAAACAGAGAAGCTATTTTAACTCAATTGCTAAGGAGAAGTCAAATTACTTTAGCAAACGAAGTGCTGGATTGTAGCTAAAATAAAAATCCTATTTTCCACCTTAAGACATGCCTGCATGGATGCTCATTAGGGAAGAAAGCCTCTGGACCACCCTGCAGGTTTCTCCTTTCGAGCTAATGGAGGAGAAATCACAAGCAGCAGGATGCTGCAACCACCAGTGTGGCACAAGCACTGTTTTGGCCGCCCACTCTGCACCAACCGGCTGACCCAGAGAAACTGAGGAAACTTGGGGTCCCTTCCAGACTCAGATGGGAACATGTTTTGTTGGGCATGGACCCTTCTGACTGTTCTCTAAAATAATTTTCTGTACCTTCTTCTTGCCTTCCTGTTCAATTAAGCAAAACCTTCTCACCTAGACAGACACAATTCCACTTAAGAATCATCTCGTTTTGTCCTTCTTTTCACACAGTCACCTCGAGCCCTTCCAACCCAAGCCAGATCTCTCCTGACTTGGTCCCTGGGGTCGTTTCAGTGTGTCTCAGGCAGATCCAGACATCCCCTCATCCCTGGGTTTTTAATTCCTTTGCTTTTGAACTCTACTCCTTCCTGGCCTCTCCTGTGGAGCCTTGGAGCGCAGAAGATGTGGCAGACCTGGGCACGTGTCCCCTCTCAGGTCTGCTGTGGCTCTCAGTCACGTTGAGCAGGGAAACCCTGCTTTTAGCCCCCCGGCTGGAAAACACTGAGGACAGATGGAGTCTCTGGCAATGCAACAGCTCAACAGTAGCAAGCTACCAGTGAGCATATGCAAACTACATATTTTTCAAAAGCATATTCACTCCACTCATTTGGGGTTGATTTTCCACAGAAAATTCCTTGACACAGGCTAGTACTGCCAAATTTTAAGACCTCAGGGCACTAGAGCTTCTCAAATATAGGTCAAACTTATTTTTATACAAATACAAAGCAATAAATCTTGCATTATACAAATTTTTTTGGATATTAAAAAAAAAAAAACAAGAAACCACACAAAAACATTTTGGCTTAAAACGCATACATATCTTTGATTTCTGAGTCCCATCAGCTTAAGGTTGTTAGGGACAGTTTCAGGCCAAATGCAAAATTTGGCAAAGCTCTGAGTAACTGCAGACACAGAATTAAAGGCTTGTATCTCATTACAGCATGTGCACTCACAGCTTCATCAATGGTGACTAACTTGGCTAAACCCTCATCACAAAATTCTTTCATTTCACTTTTGAGCAGTCACCTTAAATTTCAAAAACTCTCTAGCATTTCAGGGTTTCATTTTAAACAAATTCAAACTATCGTCATCTTCACTGACACTTTTTTTTTCTTTTTCTCAAATTCAAACTTTAAAAGCTTCCTCAGATTTTCAGGGGATATTTTATTTTTTTCTTTTGACTTCCAATTAAACACAACAATTATTTATATGCATCCGCTAAGTTCCAAGTTCTTCCGGTAATTTGCATCTGTGTTCAACTATAAATAATTTAAACCTTTATGCCAGTGCATCATCTCTGATTCACCAAAACATGCATATTTACCAACACCTTCAAAATTCCATTCCTTTGCTGGAAGCTGCTGCCAAACACATTTAAGAAAATACCTTGAACGGAACTTTTGAGCAAATGTGAGGTTCGGGTTCAGAAACAGAAAACAGCTGCAGAACTGGGTTTTCAGTGGACCTTATCTGGGAAGTGAAAAGGCTATTAACAGCAAATTATATTTCTGAAGTAAGACACAAACACTCATCTACAGCTGGGGAAAAGAGCAAACCAACAACATTTCATTGCATCCCAGGTATGATATTTTTCCAAAGGAAGAAAATAAAAGCTTGGCTCAAACTTGAGAACATTGAAACAGGACATGAAACTGCAGCTTCTCATTCTTGAAAAGTGCATGCCAAAACAACACTATTTCAGAGAGTCACAGAATCACAGAATGGTTTGTGTTGGAAGAGACCTTAAAGATCATGTAGTTCCAACTCCTTCCCTGTCTAGCTGTCAGGGTCTGGGCTGCTTTGCTTCCTACATCTCTAGCATTTTTTCACCAAGGTCTTGCTTTTCTTATCCTTTATCCACTTTTTTCCATAATCTCTGACTTCTTTGACTCCTCCTGTCTCTCAGAGCACATTTCCTACATTATGACTTCGTCACACACTTATTTTTATAGCTTCAATTGCCAAATCTACTTATACATCCACCTTTATGGGAGTGGCACACAAGTGCCACCAATGTTTTGTCACATCACTCGATGATGTTCAAGGGAACTGAACCAGGGAGGATGAGAAATCCCAATTTACCCTGGAGCCGGATCTAAGGTACAAAGCCCAGCTCTGTTCCTCCTCCTCCTTAATTGTTTTGGCTACTTCTTGCCTTGTGAACACGCCTGTGCTGCTCAAACTGTGCTGAGATGAGCAGCCTCCTCTCACATTCAGAAACAGGCTGTTTCAGTACTTCTACTGTACTGTGGCACATGCTAATCCAAACCACTGTCTGTTCCCTCAGGTTCTAAAATTAGGACATATGTCCAGGACTTGAGCACCACACAGACACTACCAGAAAAAAAAAAGAAAAAAAAAAAGTATCTGTGCCAAGCCCACCAACAAATCCCAGTGTTTCCCTCATTAAAAACTTACTGTTTGTGCCAACTAAAGACCTTGTATGTAATAAGAAAGCAGAGAGCTCATTACCAGCTTTATGATCTGCATAACTGAGAAGATCACTGGTACAGAAATCGAATATGGGTTGACAGATTGTTTCCTCACTGTGAAAGCAGAGTCACTGGAAAAGCACTTGGCATTAGATGATTCCTTCAGAGGGGAGAGGAGCCCCCTGATTACTCTGACCAGCTTTAATGATTGCAAGAAGAGTGAACACAGTATTTGATACAAGGAAGTTCACAACAAATACGTGAAGACTTCAAGCTGTACTTAAAATAACTTCCACTCTTGAAACAAAGGCTCTTTCCTTAACTGTGTAATGATTTGTACAGATGACACTGAGAAAGACTTCTCATTGCCTGGAGAGGGAGGAGGAAGATGGACCTACACTTCAACTTTAGGTTCTGCTTTATCAAATCAAGGCTACCAAAACATGTCCCATCAAAAGATGCCGCTCAGCTCTATCTCCCACAACTTCAGGAAATGGTTTAGCAACACTGCTCCATCACTGTATCAGCTCACATTTGCTGCGGTCAAAATTTTTCATCTCATGGACAAGTAATGGAAATAATACCAAAACAGAACTCTCAAATTTTCAATTTTTTAACTATTATTATTATTATTACTATTTTCTTTATTATTTTTAAAGGTCTCTACTAAGATAACATCTAGCAGTAATTAAACACTTAGAACTCCCACTTTGTGATGGAATCACTTAAAGTGTAGATCTGCTCAACTCACAAAACTGTAAATCTGGCTACTTATAGCTCAAATGCACACTTTGTTATCACATGTCTTTGCTATTATATTTAACAAGAAACCAAGTCACGAATTATGACGAAAAACCTTAACACCTGCTATTTTGAAGAAGGACTGCAAATCTCCCTCTCTCAAAGAAAAAAAAAGGTGAAGCTTGCTAACTGGCATTTCAGTGTGTTACACAGTAAATTTTAGGGGGTTTTGTCAGTACTGTTGTACAGCACATGTACTTGTCTTTGTAACTATTTGCTCACAACTTTTAATAAACTCACAAAATGATCACAGTGCACCCACAGAATGAAGTGTTGGCTGCTGGCTGCACAAATACCAGATTTTGATACCTCCTTAAAAACAGTTTTTTCATTTTACCTGAATTTGTCTCCTCAGCAGAAATCCAGTTTCCCTCCTGCGCTAATTCTTTTAAGAGTCTCCTACGCATTTGTCTCTTTTCCCTCAGCACATTTTTGAAATTGTTGATGCATTTGTTCAGGTAGATGGTCTCTGCGCACACCTTGTCAAGGCTCATGGGCCTGCACTCCTTTGCTGGCTCAGGTGGACGGTTCACATCTTCTCCAAGCTCCTCAGGAGGTAACTGCTGCCCAGTAGGGATTTCGCAGTCAGATGACGGCATCACACTGGAAACGGGAGGCTCATGCGAAACAGAGGAAAGACTGGAAGGAGCAAATTGCATCTGAGCAGATGCTTCACTGTTGACATTTGTGTTTGCCTGGCTCTCAGAGGACTGACTAGGAGGGGTTTCTGCAAAGTAGTCAGAGCTGCCACCCATACCTGAACTGGTCAGCATAAGTGTGTTGTCATCATCCATCTGTAAGCCACTATCATTTTCCAAAAGGATTTCAGAATCACTTGTCTCCAGTTTATGGAACACCACTTGCAGAGCAGACCTGAAGTGGTGAATAGCTTTCCCAAGCTTATTAGTGTAAAACTTCATGTCTACAAGATCAATGTTGTCCCGGGAGTGGTCAAGGAAATACTGGGAATTTTCCAGGACATCCCTAAAGACCTGATCAGTTGGATCTTGATCGTTCAGGTCCATTTGAATCATATCTTTCAAGCTGTCACTACTGTCAGCCATTTCATCTGTTGTATGATCATAGCTAATGGTTGTCACCCCACTAGAAACATCTTCTCTTTGAACATCACCTTTCTCTGCACTGGTAAATTTACAAGAGTTATCACAGTCTGTTTCAAATTCTTCTGTGGTTATCCCCTCATCTTTTTCTAGAAGCGAAGAAGAATTCTCAGTGATGCTTTTAGCGTCAAGCCTCTGCTCACTACCATTACTTGAAGCACACATCTGGCTTGCATGGCCTGAAGAGTCAGACGAGCAGCAGTGATTTCCATCACCTGATTTGGGCGAATTGGTCACCTGTGGAGGTTCAGCAAGGTCCTGGCAAATGTCCCTGTCATCTGAAGGCTGTTCACTGCAGCTTATTGTTTGTGCTTCCTTTCCAGTTTCAGGTGTCAAGGTGTCTTTCTTGGTCAAGGCTGACTTCTGTGCAGAATCAAGTCTCTCCCCTTCACACTGTGCTCTCCTGCTTGTGCTTTTAGACTTAACCTGGCATGAGTCCATCTGAAGGTGCCCAACTGCATCAGTTCTCTGAGCTCCATCAGGATTCACCGAGTTCTGATTATTTTTCTTGAAGCCAGACTGCGAAGAGACTGAATCTGTTTTCTGGCCCCTCTGGCCATTCTGCCGCTTCTGCTCCTCACTGGTAGCAACCCGGACCCCTGAGCTCTGCAGAAGGACAGACTTCTGTAAAATAAAGTCTCTCTGTTCACAACTCATAAGTTTCACAACGGCTGGTCTTGGCATTAATGGCTTGCCTGTACCAATATCTGACCTATAAGCATCTTTTATATACTTACTGCACTGAATACCATTGAAACAGTGATATTCAGACAAGAAGCTGCAGATAAGCTCTACTGTGTTTTCGCCATCTTTCTCTGGGATGCCATAGAAATATAACACTGGTTCTTCCTTTTGTACCTCCCTTCTTGGATCTCGAGCATGAGTACCCTGGGTTTTGCCACTGGAACCACCTTGCAGGCCTTCTATCTCACTCAAGACCGTGTCCACACAGCTGGAGACTTCATCCACAGAGCCTTTTATCAAGGTGAGGTGCTGACGGAGCTCTGCAATCTCCGTCTGGATTCGACTTATTCCCTGTAACTCTTTAACAATGTAATCAACAACATCAGCTGAGCGGTCTCTTGATTGCCTTCTACGACTCTTGTATGCAATGGTCTTTTCCTGGGGAAAGCACCCTTGCCTTTCAGCTGCATCCCTCCAGCTCATGGTAATGCTCAGAGAAGAAAGGTCCTGCCCCTCAGACACTCTGCCCTTTATTTCAGAAGAGGTCTGCGTGATACCATCAGAAGAACGCCCCTGCAAGTCCTTCTTGTTCTGCTGAACTGAACAGGGTATTTTTACATAGCCACCCCAGTTCAGTTCCACCTCACCAACACACACTTCACTCACTCCCTTGGAATCATGTCCTCCATCCTGGTGAAAGTCCCCTCCAGCTGTGGAAAATTCAGTGCTTGGAGAGCTCCTCTTGATTCCACAAACAAACATGTCTGACTCAATCTCCACCGGGGAGAGCTGGCAGCGATGTGCATGGTTTGAATTATCATCTACCTGGCCTTGGAGAAGCCTCTTCATTTTGTCCCGCAGAAACAAATGGAGTTTTTGCTTCCGGAATTGCTTCCTGCCCTGCAGTTTTACAACAGGTTTTCTGTGCAGAAGTGAAATTTCATTTTCTTGCTTTTTCAATCTACTTCTAGCAAACATCATCAGCTGCACCTGTGTTTCTCATAGTGCTACAAGCTGCACAAGCACACATCAATCACTTCCCAATGCACAACTTGCATCCAGTTTTTATTCTGTCATGAGGCAGCTACCGAAAGAGGGGAAAAAAACATTACAGTTTGGTTCAGATAGAAATATCCGAGGTAACTTAGGCAGCAGAATAAAAAAAACCCAAAAACCTAAAACCAGCATACACATAAAATCAGACAGAAAGATGTGTTATTTAAAGTGTACAGACATTGTCCTGGTTCTGGCCACCTCCCCAGATCCGATTTGTGTTGGAATAAGTGTTCCTCACTCCCTCTTCTATTCAAGAGAGTGAAATAAAAAGGCCAAATTCAAAAAGCACTTCTGTGGTCATTTTTCTACCCAGTTTGCAAATTACTCTCAAACTTGAGCTCCTGGCAATTGTGCACTGTGTGATTTAATTACCCTCCAAATAAAGAATTCTGACATTAGAAATTCTATCCTTGCACACTTCCTCTCCTTTCAAGTTCACAATCTTCATCCTTTCTTTCTTCAAACCAAAGCAGAAATCAAATTTAACTTGGCGCAGCACCAGCTAGCCCACAGGAATTGCACAAAGTGATGTAAAGTGGCAAGAAGACTGGATGACATATTTTACGAGTAAAACCTTTCTGCTATTTTAGTATTTTCATCTTAATATTTTGCTATGAAGCAGTAAAAAAAAAAAAATCCAAAAAACAAACCAAACCAAAAAAACCTCAAAGCTTGCAAGCTCCCAAGCTAACCTGCAGTTAAATATGCCACACTCAGCATATGTACTAACAGGCTGAGCTGACAGCATGAAGCTTCTGCATGTCACTTCTACTCTAGCTCTGAAGATTTTGCAGTGGATTATTTTCCCCAATTTAAATCCCCCCTGTAACGAGCAAAATAAAAACAAAAAACCCCACAATGTTAACTACTTTAAACTTCCATGTGCCTTTACTGCCATACTTACTAAGCAACACACAATCAGATTTTTCCTCCAGAGAGTAGGGCACACAAGTGACCCACACAGAATCCTCCTGGAGGCAAGGTGACTGGAGAGCACAAGTGTGTTTGATGATTCAGTCTGGACTGGCTGCCTAAAGCACATATTCTTTCTCATATTCTTGTTTTATTTAAGACCTGTGGTAACTGTCTTTCATTTTTATCGTTTCACTTTGTGGGCAGGAAGGGAGAGAGTGTGTTTTGATCCGGAGGAAGGAGCATTGCAAATACCAATCTCTGTAATAAGAGCTTAATTAATATGCTATAAAAGAGGTTGCATCTGTGCTTCAGGTTTAAGTCCCATCATCAAGCATCTCAGCTCAACTTCCACACCAAAGGCAATACCTGCTCTTACGTAGGCTTAACAAATTCTCTGTGAGATTGATTGTCAGCTTCTTTAAAGAAAGTAAGTTTTAATTTTCTAGAATTTTCAGGCTGTTGGTCCAGAAAAACTGGTTGGGATTTTTTGGTTTTTTTTTAATCTAACTATTCCCTAATAGAACAGGGCTGACATAAGGAGTATTTCCTCAGTCTATCTTCCTCCACCACTCACAGGGTTTAGCCACTTTTACTTGAGTGGGTAACTGATGTTTAACAGCAAAAAACCACTTCTGTACCAGTCGTAAGAAGTGAACCCTTGGAGAGCAAGCAATTGGATTCAATGGCAGCCAAGAAGAGCTCCACAGTTGTAGCTCCCTACACGTGTTGCTTGAGGGTAGCACACAGAAATGCTCATTTCAAATATTATCCAGCATATTGAACTCCAAGTGCTAAGAGAAAAGCCTACATATGCTTGTGCAAGATTTCCCTCAGAAAGCTCAGTCTTCATCATGCTTCCTTTTGCACACAGCTTTCAAGGCACCAGAGGGGCATAAAGAACACTTTAGTTAAAAAAAAAAAAATCAATTCAAGACAGAGCTTGCTCTCACTTCCTTTGTCTGCTACAACACTCAAGAGCAGCAGTTTGTTACAGAAATCATTTTTTCCTGCTGAACGCTTACTTGCAGGATTGTAGCCATTCCAAAGCTGACAGTACAATGCTGTCATTTTTATTTATATATATAGTATTTGTGGCATATGTATATGTATATATAGGTGCGTGTATATATGTATGAATATATATGCGTGTGTGTGTATATACATACATATACACACATACAAACACAAGAACATCTACTTCGTTGGAGATTTTCAAAAGCACATCTTTGATTTCATCAAATACCAGCAGTACCTTTCCATCTCTCTCCAAGGAGGACAGAAACTGTTTCCTCCAAAGCTGGGAACAAGGCCAGAGCAGAACATGTGGACGGCAGCTCTGGCTCAGAGGGAAGCCTTTCTACCTCCCTCTACAGTGGGTGGAAATGAACGGAAATCGCTGTTTACCACCAAAGATCAAATCACTGCCCACTGAGTGGAATGCCAAGAATCAAGTAAGAGAATCACCCTCTTAGTCCCTCTCCCACAGGCTTCCTCCCTCCATTCCCCACCCCAAGCCCAGGCTCAGACCTGAAGCTCTGAGCATTCACTCATCCTGTGGGCTGGTCCCAAAGTGTCTCTGCACCTCCTGCCACGTCCTTTCCTCCTCCTCTCCACCCAGGGCTGTGTGCATGCTTCTGTCCCCTTCCACTGCTCCAGACTAGGTGCTCTGAAACTTGTCCCCTAAAAAGATCCCTTATTTCTCTCGTGTTGTCTGTGCTAAAGCCATGCTTTTTTGTAGCACAGACGTGTAAAGTGACAATAAAAGTTAATGCAGGTTCACCAAGGAAAAAAGCTCAAAATCTAATCTAGATGCAAATCCCTGCTGAAGTCTTTTTCTCTTCCAGGATCACTCCAGGAGTCACATTAACACCTAGCAAGAAATCAAGTCTTTAAGGAAAGAATATCTGGATCCTGGTGTCCTGCCAGATGCTGCATATCTTCACTGACTATACAAGGTTTGGTATGACTGCCTTGTTAGCACGCATTTCCTTGCAGGAGAGCTACAGGCTCAGTTCAGTGCAGCTGTCTCTGGATGTGCAGGAGAGCAGCATGCACAGGCACCACCATTTCTGTGTTCCCCTACTTCCCAAAACAGAGCCAGGCTCAAGCTCAACGTGAGGAACACACTGCTGCTTTACTTGGGGATGCTTGGGTTATTTTGCTATCCCCATGAAGACAAAGCTGACACATTAGGATTTTAGAGGGGGCAAACAGGTGAGCTACCCCAAACACTGCACATTTCATTACCTTGTCACTGGACACACTTCTGAAATAGCCTTGTAATACATAAACAACAGATACTTTTCCTCCTGACATACAAATTTGCCATGACAGCTGGAGTAAAAGTATGTCATGCCAGCATCCATGAACAAGAAAAAAGAACATGAGAAATCCCATGAGGGAATAAAATGCAATTATGTTATCTCTGTTCATCAGCTGGGGATCAGCCATGCTTTATGCTTACAGCGCTCAGGGAAGGCCAGGCTCTCACCAGGGAGAGGGGAGATGCCTGCAACCACCTCTGAGCAGCATCTTCAGTTCTGTGAGACACTGGACCAGCATGGTTCAAAACAAAGGCAGCGCCTTCAGCACTGCCCCACACTGCAGTGGGCTGGCTGCAGTCTGGTGGAAGAAAAGGCAGTGAGAGCATAAAAACCCCGTTAAAATGAGGTACATTTATCTTATAGAATCATAGGATTGTCTAGGTTGGAAAAGATCTTAAGGATCATCAAATCCAACATTTTACCCAGCATTGCCAAGGCCACCACTAAACCATATACCTGACTGCCACGTCTATATGTCTTTGAAATATCTCCAGGGATAGTGACTCCACCAATCCTATGGGCAGCTCATCGCCATGTCTGACACCCCATGTTGATGGCTATCTGGTTTTTATCACACTAAGGTAAATACTGAGACACCTTTATCCCACAAAGCGCCATGCTAGAAGGTGCTGGTACCTCAGGGTAGATGTGATGTTCAAGGAACCCAGCAAAGAGATATAAAAACAATTAACTATGATCAGAAAAGCATTTCATAGCAGCCTCCCTGGCTATTGACTCATGCTACTGAGTGAAATCTTTTTGATTAGATTATGTTTGCAGTATCGTCCACACAAAGTGGTACTGCATTACCTGTACTAGCAATTACACTAGGAAAAGCAATAAAATGCCTGATAAATGGTCTTGCTACTTTATGAAGTGCCATTTAAACATGAAGAATACCAATAACTAAAATGCAGGACATTCTGGGGAAAAAGATTTTGGCATTAAAAAGAGAAAGAAATCATGGCTAAGGCTGCCATAGCAACATCGCCCCAGCACTCAGCATGCTGAAACATTGACTCTTCCTGAGAATATTATAGCATTTTTAAACACAATAATTGCTGAAAGAATCCTAACAAGGCTTGACAGAGATATGAAGGGTTATCATCAGTTTTGCTGTCTGACTTCTGGAGATGAGCCTGCAATTTTCTAATTAATATAATTAGATTTAATTTTGGGTTGGATCATACCTGAACATGGCATTATTGCTTTGCTTCTGAGAACGTGTCTTTCTTCAAACCTTCTCCTGATAATTAACAAAAATTCTAACTTTTGAGTCCTAGCATGGATGATCAGAACAACAAGGTACTGAGCTGAGCAATCCTAGGCAAAAAGCAGCAGAGCTGGAGAACAAAACATACTGTTGAGAAACACCTTCACCTCAGGACATTTTGGCTAAAAGTAAGAAGAGACACATGGAACTCCACAGTAGATTGAAGAGGAAATACATTCATGCCATTGAAAAGACAGTAGTTACAAAAGGATGAAAATAATTTTACAAAAAACAACATGAGGAAAAGAACTATTACTCAGTCCCTTGGTAACAGTCCCTCTGCCAAACCTCAATGCTTCCTGCTCAGGAATTACTGCACGAGCTGCAAAAGCACATCCCAGCCCTATCTGTAGAACTTTCTTAAGTTTTCAAGCACTTCCAATTATATTTTGCAGTTTGTATCTGTATCTTCAACATTTGTTTCAATACAGCTAACCAAAAACTATGACAAAACACTTCAACGCAGGTATCAATGGCAGCCAGCCTTCCCACCTGACACATTTCAGAAAAAAACCACACTTAAAACCTTTCCGGAGCAGTTTGATAGAAGTGACAAAAGGTCAGGTGTAGTCAATCAGTTCATCCTCGGGGTGGAAAATTGATTCAGGGAACACTGCATACAACACAGTTCTGCACCTCCCACATCACAGTTATTTCTCACCTTTTACACAAGGCCAGCCGACCAAGGAGAAAAACCCACATCTGAATAATACTTTGCCGTACCAGCAAGTTATAAGGGTAGCTACTAAGTAAAGGAACAGTAAAAATCACAAACTATGAGGGTAAAACACCCACTGAAGTGTTGCAGGTTCATGGCATTCACCAATGTGAAAGCTTCTATTGCAAAATAGCATAAAATTAAACTAATGTGATTGAAGAGTATCACTGTGTAGTAGAACGAGGAGGTAGCACTTCCTGCCTTAACTCCTTAACACCCCCTACAAACTTACGGGACACCCCAGAAGTTAAATGTGTCTCAGCTTTCTGTAAAATGAGGACTAATGTCTGTCATCCAGACAGCATCCCTTCTGTGAGCACAGATGGAGAGGGACTGAGATGTCCAGGCTTTAAGCCCAGATGCCTTGGGAACCCCTGGAGGGCACCTCAGCACCAGGCAGCCTTTCCATTCTTCAGTGCCTCAATGTGCTCGTTCCCTCTGCATCCTTCTATCCCAGCTTTGCCTGCAGGCTGGAGGCAGCAGTGCCTGGCACAGCGATGCCTGCAGTAACAAATGAGGTCTGTCACCACCTGGCAGCCAGGAAAAGGCAGCATCCAGAGACAGAAATAGGGGTTGTCCCCAAGCAGAAAGGGAGGCACAGGCTGCAAGCTGCCGACCGTGGCAGTGCAAAGGCTCATGCCTAGTGAGCAGAAAGCTAACTCTGAGGCACCTGCCTACTTCTGAGACAACCCTGTGCTGAGGAAAAGGCAAAAGGGATAACTGACTGCTGAAAATAGACATCACAGCTGCTTGTGTCTATCTTACGTTAAAGTTACTTCACTCCTTCCCAGCAAATACAAAACCTGAGCAGCAGCTATCAGCAGTTTAAGAACAAATGGGGAAATAATTAAGTTCAGCAGTACCCTGAACGGAGTATTTCCAGAGCATGGGGGTTTTGTACACAGCTGAATCCATCAGTAGATGGTTTGCCTATAACAACCTAAAGCACTAATTTTTCCTTAAAACAGATTTATCCCAAATCAGAATCCTAAGAATAAAGCATTATATTGAACACATGGGCCAGGATCAAGAAGCAACTTCTTGTTTAAAGGAAACAGCTCCAAGAACTGAAACAAAATTATCAGGGCATGCTGACAAGTTGGCTGGCCATGGTATGAAAACTCTAGAAATGTCTGCCAGACTTTGGGGAAAGGTTTTTGATTATTCAGCTACCTCAAACCAGAAAGAAAACAGACAGCACTGGCAGGACAAACACAGTACCTCTGGCTTAAATAAGGTATGCATGCACTGTCATGAAAATGCTGAACGATGCTGAGAGCTCTGCCCAGACAACCAGAAACGGAAGGTGCTGTACCTCTCCTCTACTTGCAATCCAACTTACAGCCCAGTGCTAAACTACTGCTGGACCAATAGTGCGAACTCTCCAAGCCCTGCATTTCTGACAAGAACCACCACGAAACACTCATCAGTCAGGATTTTCTTAAAACTCTGATGACTCACTGAGGATGTTTGGAGCTGGTTTTCCAGGTGACAGTGCCTCAGCTCACAGGGACATTCAGGCAGGGGAGGGACAGGCAGCACTCACCAGTACAGGGTGATCAACGAGGACACCCAACTTCTGTTGCCAGGGCAGAGAGAGCACAGCCCTGGTACAGACTGGTGCTACACAATCTTACTCACTGATTCTGACCTGTTCTGCACTCTGTTAGGGCAGACACTTGGCAGTGTTCAGCCAGGCTGGGTAAAGGTACCCAGCAAATGGATGAAGGTATGCAGCAAATGGAATAATTAGGGTTTTACAGCTCATGATATTTAAATGTAGCACGTGGCAACTAAAATCCTCCTGGGCTAAAACTGCAGCTTTACTTCTGTAAGCTCTCTCCTTTTCATCTCGGGGACTGAGGACCTTAGCATTCTGTATTAAGTCTTTAGGTTTATCCCCAAAAGGCTTGCTCCATTAGCAAAAGAAACCTGCCCATATAAATGGAATGAAAACTGAAAAGATATCTGAAACAGACACACCATCTGCTCTGATTCACGAGCTTGTACAGCATCCTCATCGCTCCTGCATGCCAGTCATTCCACCTCATCAACTCACAAGCTTCTCAGCACAAGAAATCAGGCCAATGACAAATACTCGGTGTTAAAAGAAAGCCTTTCTTAAGTGACATTTAAGGAAGAATCCAACTAGTAATTTAATTACTGCAAGTTACTTGCTTTTCAAGTGATGCAATTTAAATTATCCCCAAGTTCTTTTCCCTTTCACTCTTCTTCCCATAGTAATTTTGATGTCAAATTCCAGCTGAGATATAAACCCTCCTAACAGAGAAGTATGAGAAGTAAACAGACACAACCTCAATTACACCAGTCGTAAGAAATCTACAATTAGTGTCTAATGGGTGAAAACAAAAACTAAGAAATGGAGCATACAAATGAACATACTAAGTGTAAATTGTTTTTACAAAGCACATTTTTAAATCCAGTCAGCTTCCAGTGGAGCTATTGTACTGCTAAAGTAAACACACACATGCACACAGAGAGCCCAATCTAAAAATAAAGAGCAATTCTCCTTGGTTGCTGCCTACTTGCAGTTTATACCCAGGCACTTCATCTGTTCCAATCTTTCACTTACCTTGCTGCTTCAAAATAAAACAAAAGGTTAAAATGTAAAGGAAATGTATAGAATTAATAGAAAACTACAGAATACAACAGCTTGTTCTCATACAAAATACAAGTCCTGAAGGATTCCTAATGTTGTTAAAGGTTCACCGGATAATGAACTTTCACTATGGAGATTATCAACATATTGTTGGTGTCCCATCTGAGGTATCAGGGAAAGCAACGTTAAAGGCACCGAGAGTTTCCCGTTCCACAGCAGCACTAGGATGAGAAATCACGTAAAGTTGAAGGCATGTTGAAGGGAATAAAAAACGCAAACAGCTACTAAAAATCCAAAAAGCAAAAAACAGCAGAAGCTAATGACTGCAAAAGCTAAAAATGCAGAAATCCTTTTGGTTTCCAGGAGCATCCCTCAACAGAAATTCTTTAGTTCCCCACCACAGTGCATCTTTTCCCTTTCTCAGGCTGTACCAAGTACAGTTAAAACTTCATCCTTCTCTTCAGATGTGACTCAACAGAAAATATTGTACTTCAGAGGCAGAGAGAAAGCTGTGCAGCTACTTTACTCCTCCTCGTCAGCTGCCTACTGCCTAGCTCCTCACACACGCAGCCTCCCCGCTTCACTCCTCGCCTCAAAATGATTCTCCACTTTATTATCCATTCAGAAGGAAATACGAACTGATGGAGCCAATCTGACTAAAGACAAAACGCACTCCTTTGGCATTACGAGAGCAGGCAGTGCAGTGCAGCGAGTGGATCTCTGCTGGAAAAGCGCTCTGGCATCCTGCGGGACTGTGGAGAAGGGGGGCTGGGGAAAAAAGCCCAGGACTCAACATAATTAACCAGCTCCAAGAAGATTTTCCTGCCCAGCTCTGAGACAGAGGTTTATTTTTATCTCTCCTGTTCACCCCCCGACTAACCCACAAGATTCAGCTATGCCCTTGCTGAAATGAATCCAGTTTCCAAGGAAGACTAGTACCAGCTCTGCTACAAGTGTGGGGGATTGAACACCCGTTGATCTCTCATTTCCCAAAAATAAAAGTCACATTGTTACATAAAAGAATGACTGCAGAAGTGTTGTGCACAGAATCAGATCCACTCACGTTGTACTGACATTTCTCTCCTGGGAGTGAGCAGCAGCAGGCACTCATCCTGCAAGAAGTGCCTGAATTAAAGGCACCATTTATCTGCCCCACAACCTGCTCCAGAGGCATCCAACAAACTGCCACTAGGAAAACCTCTCTGGCCAGCTGATCCATGTTCACATCCCCCTTCCCACAAATGCTCCCTTCATCCTGTCCGCCCTCTTCATGCACCCAACACAAACACCCACCTCCTTCCCGAATACTGTTTCTCTGCCTCTAGCATCAAAGGCACTGTGTGAGTGCTGGTGTTGCTCAAGAACAACTCACTGCATCTTTCAAAACAGCGTCTTTTCACAGTGTGGGGTGGGATTTTGAAGAGGCCTATATGACTTAGCTGTGGAAATACCACTATCCTCCCATCTGTTCAAATACCTCCTACCTCCTCGTGAGCCAGCCTTGCTGTGAACGATACTTCCCCTTCAGTATCTTACCTACACCAACATCAACTTTTATTCATCACTTCCTCCACAAGCATCACCGCTCTCCCAGTCCTGCCCTCACTTCAGTGGATATTCTCCTGGCACCTTCAACCCTCTGCTCTCACAGCTCCATCCCAGCACCTTGCTGTAGTGCCAGCTGGTAACAGCCAGGCTGGCGTGCTCCCCAGTTCATTTGTTTGTTTTGGGTAACAAGTTTCACATACAGACTGATGTCACAGTTCACAACACTTTGTCTCAGCAGCACCACTGGTGAACTGTATCCCTGTTCTTTCCAAGAGGAACCACAGCACCGCCCCTTTCAGCCAGGCACAGAAACCATGCCACCAACCCTCCTTTCAGATTCTCTGTAAGGCTAATGTTCCTCATGGCCACTCATATCCTCCATCCCGCAGAACACCCTCTCATTTTTGCTGTTTCCCTTGCTGCAGGAGCAGGGAGTACAGGTCAGATTCTGAGAAGTGATTTAGCTTTAAAGGATTTTAAGAGTCTGACCCTGAGTTTCTCAATATATGTTTGCATTCTGCCAGGAAAGGAGGGTTCCTGCCCAACCGAGAGCACTGAGTCCGACTGCAATAAGGAATGATTCTACTAAACACAGCAATTATAGCCCTTGAGCTCAGAGTCGAAGCCCTGCATCAAATTCATCCGCATAAGGATGAAGACTGCCCAGTTGAGAAAATAAAATGCAATCCAGGATTTGAACAGCACTTAGCATCTTCAAAGCTCTGCCTATAAGTAAGATGAAAAAGATCTTGAGAGAGATCTCTTACATAGCAATAGTTTACAAAGAAAATAGTAGGTATCCATCAGACACATTTGAATTTACATTAACTCTCTACAGCACCTGAAGTAGCCACTAGGCAGCCTCACAGGCTTTTAAATGCCTTAATCTTTCCAAAGAGCCTACTACAAGTGGAGCCAATGTCATCTTGCCATCATTGCCTCTGTCCTTCCCATCTCTTCCTTCCTTGGTCTTTGCCCATCCCTGCAGCCGTCAGTACCAGACAGTAACACATCAAAGTCAAAAATGTACTGGAGTCAAACACAATGCTCCAGCCACAGTTCCTGAGACGCAAAGAGCCCATGCAAATTTCCAAACGCTGCCACATAAAATCCCAATATTCCCATGGTTGTCTTACAGGAACAGGAGCAGAAAAACATGTGGAAAAAGTGAGCAAGTCTCATTAGACAGAGTCAGGAGACATTACTAAAGGAGGTCATGAGCAATTAAATGCTGGGAAATGTTGCTGCCCTTACCACAGCTCACAATGTGGCTAAAAAAGATAAAAAACCAGGTGCCCTCAGATTAAAGAAAGATGGCACCTTTCAAATATTTAGAACCCCTTACCTGATGCATAGGATATTGAGACAGACTCTGTTTTTCAGAGATTTTTTCTGAAGTAATGAAAATAATTTCATGAGTAAAATAGGCATGACTTGCACATAAAAACCTCTATGAGAAAGTGTGTGCTTTACCTTAAGGCTCAGAGCACTGAGTTATTTGCTTTCTACTAAAGAAATAAACTTCCACTTAAAAATTTAAATACTTCGTACTGCAATTTTTTAATTCACCAACAGATTTTAATTTTAGGTTGAGCCAGCAGGGAATTATTAAAACTGATAAAGCCTGGCTCAGCTATATAGGCCAAATGCTTTGATGTCTGCGAGGTATACGTTATCCTTTCTTCTTTTTTAATCCTCATTATCTATTTCATTCCAACTTCCTGTAAAGTACTGAATTACTGATAAAATTGTAAAAAGTAAGCAATTCCTTCATGAGCACAAGTGGATTAACCAAAGGAAAATGAGCACTCTTCAAGTACAGGTCCTGCTCCTCCCTCTCACACACTTACGCTCCTCTCCCTGCAGGAAGACAAGCAAGAACATTTCTACTGGATCTGCGGGAAGTACAAAAATGAGTGGCTACGGAAATTAGAGGATAAAAATGTTACACAGAGAGATGAAACAAAAAAAGAAGGTGGGGGGAAGTCAAGAGAGAAAAGTCAATGGAGAAGGGCTTATCTAGAACCGCACAGAAAAATGCCCAACCCACTCCCAGGTTTAATTCATCTCGCAAATGGCCTTGGCCATCTCTGAGCCAAGAGCTCTCTAAAACAAATTCTTTATTTCACTAGGAAAAATGTAAGAACCATCTGTCCCAAGCAAAACTGCCTGCTGCATCTCCCTAAAGACAGAATTCCCGGTAAGACAACTTGAGTTCAGTGCTGCACTAGACCTCACAAGCTCAAACACACATTGTGAAGTTTATCAATTCATTCAGCAGTGAAAACACGCTAGTTACTATCTTCTTCAAAGCCACAAGAAGATTAAATCAATCAGCAGTCTAAAAACGAAGTGCTAATGAAAAAGCAGTGACCTCCTGCTGCTTGGCAGCTGTCCTCAATGAACACCAGCTCTGAGGAGCTGCGCATCACACAACCCAAGCAGTGCTGCTGAGACAGAGCCTGGAAGAGACGAGACTGTGTATTCTCAGGCATTTAAAACTGCCCTGTCAATGATGCTGCTGTTGTTGCAGTAGCTCCAAAACACACTCATGAAACATATACTTAAGATGTTCCTGTCAGATGGAAGAACAACCTTAAGAAGGTGTCATTCAAAGCACTAATGGCTTTCTTTTCCCCCTTCAACATATAAACTTGGATGGGAAGAAAGGCACAGGTACCTCCCACAGCACCTTGAGCACCTTGGAAACTGATAATGGCCTGAAATTACACTGGAAGACTTTAAGAAAAGGAAGGAGATAATCTTCCCCGAAGTTTCCAAAGTTCTCACCCTTCAAAAAGTTTATTTTTTCCTCTCATACAAGTTGAACTATTTTGTTTATAGAAAGACAATGAGAATGGCACTGGCTCAGAAAAAAAATGCTACAGATAGGAGGTATTAGGACTTTTATGTTCCAAAAACAGGCAACCTCAATTCAATTGTTGTGAATGGCTGAGACCAAACCACTGGCTGACTCATCACCCGACTGTAAGGACCTATGCTGAACCCTGAGACATCAACATTTCTGAATGAATAGAAGGAAAGACTTCCACATATCTGGGAAGGAAGAGTATTTCCAAGGCCAAGAATGTAATAAGAATGGGATTTTTTGTGAGGTTAATGAAAAAAACGAGTTAACATAGCACTAACATTTTTTAAGAGCCACAAACTTTACAACTTCACGGCTTAGGCCAGTCAGGGAGTTATTACTCCCCAGGCAGGGAGCAATCAGAGACCTTTGAGTTGCCTGCAGTGCATTCTCCCATCTCTGTCCCTCTGAGGCTGCTACTGCCAGTCAAAAAACTCCACCAGAGGCTGAACAGATCTAGTCGCACATGGGAAGTCTTAAGGTGCAAAGTCCTTAAGGGAGTATTGGTCATAAAGTTAGAAACCCTCATATTATCACACTCTATTTAATTTGTTTATAGCCATCACTGTTACTCACAATGGCAATGCCTTTCCTCAGAGATATGAGGCAGCCTTTAAATGCAGGTGCTAAACCTGCTCGTCCCTTTCTCGTCTTGATGAGTATGTTTGCACTTTTGATTTTGGGATACAAAAAACCCAAACATTATCAGCTCTGCACGCTTCACAGAAAAGGCTATTTTATTCCTCATTCAGAAGGTTCCAACCACTCCGGGACACAAACAAGCCCTGGCTCCCAGACACCACGCTCCCTTCAGAAGCCGCCGTCGAGACAATGCCAAGCCCACTCGTCACAGCCCACACCAGCCTTCAAAATCAGGGTGATGAGACTTTCAAAGCAGAGCTGTCTCAGGTGACAGGCTGTGGGAAGCATGTTGTCTCCCCGTGCCCCAGCTATGACAGACACAAAACCTTCTTTAATACACTCCTGAAAACATCAGGATAACCCCAGAGCTCTTGCCCTGGGTTTTGGCTGCCCATCTGAAAGCACAGAAGCCCTTCTCTAGCTGAATGGTCATTCTCTATTTTTAATTAAGAACTACAATTAGAAGATGGACTCTTGAAAAAATGATGGTGCCTTCTGCAACTCAGATGACTTGAAAATTTTAACCAGCTGGATGCCTCCACTCCGGAAACAGCTATTACCAACTGTTACACTGGCTTTTAGACTAGAGTCAGCTTAAGTACCTTAAGTCAACAGGCAGTGAGGAAGCATTTACAGCAGAGAAAACTCTCCCTCTGCTGCCTCCTCCTTCAAATTACACGTCTCTCCCTCCTAACAGCATCTAAAACGTAAGGACTCGATATCCTATGAAATTAGAAAATTACAATCAATGCGTTAATTGCACATCTAATTAAATAATCAGCATCCCTAAAATGCAAAGGCATCTGGGCACAGACATGTGCTGTGGGTAGAAAAAACCTGTAATTATACTCTCAGTTGGAGCTGTAATTGCTTTTTTGATCAAGGAACCTGAGAAGGAAAGGCTGCAGATGATATGAAACGTAGACCTCAAGTAGACATAACAGCTTTCCAACGTGAACTGGTTGAGGCAAGCACAAGGGAAGTAAACTATTCAGCATTTCTATTGTAAATACAGATAAAGAAATAATAGACTTCACTTGCAGCAGTGGAAAGCTAGGTTAGACACCTGGAAAAGTTTTTAATCAGCAGTGAGCACAGATTATCAAGGTAAGCCAGAAAACCTGCATCCCAGAAGGTTTTAACACGTAGAAATGCCCACATTTTTAATGGATGCTTTTGAAGAAGATGGATGATTTAGTTAATCTCTTCACATCTCAGTTTTATTGTTCCTTATCTTTATCCTTCCAGAGCCTATCTCAGGTAGGAAACTACATGGTAACACACACAGCTGGCTAAGAAGCATCAAGGTACATTACTCCCCATGGATGGTCTGCAGGACAACCCTGCTTCTCACAACACAACAGCTTAGCTCAGACACCGCACAGCCTGTTTTTCCTACCTGAGCTTGAGTGTGAAAACATAGAAACTGTCTCTCACAGAACTGTCCATGCATTCTGCAAGGCCAGTCCAACACACAGAGGTTTGGCTGAAGGAATCAAGTGCCTTGATCCTACAGAGTAGCATTCTGTATGAATTTCCATAATTCCTTCTCCGGTTGGAGTTTAACCGCTTCCTCAGCTAGCGAAGGGTGTCCTTCAGCTTGCTGAACAAGAAATTATTTAATATTGCTTCCTTGTGGTTACCCAAAGCAGGATGGCACGCTTTATTCATTACATCACAGCTAAGCCCTACCATCACTTGAAGTTATATCACCATTACATGCAGTGAGCTAAGGGGCACTCTTCATCATATTAATAAAGCAATTCAAGCTTAATTGGTGTTTTGACACCATACCTATGAAGTTAAAAAGTCCCCATTACAACTGAAGAACAAGTGCAGTATCAGGTCAAGAGCTTCTTCTCTGAACACTCATCTCAGGACAACAAACCCCAGATTTCTCAAAGTAATTAAGCTGGGGGCATATCAAGCATTAAAAAGTCCGGCTTTCTGCCTACTTCACTTACTGGTCTGATAACTCATTTCCAGAACCTTAAATCAAATAACCAGAAATCAATTCATGGATCTGAGAGAGAGGAAATAGAAAAGCCCTGTCAAAAGCCACAGTGGCTTGTCCAGCATCATGTAAAAACATGGCAGGGGAATAACAGCTGAAAATCCTACAGAGCAACGCCCAGCTACCTCTGGTAACGGATTGTGTCCTCTACCAGCACTTTCCTTCTCATTGCTACAGATGCCCCAGCTTTCAAAAAGTAGGGAGAAAACGTGTTTTACTATCCTATCTTCACCTTTATGTCTCCTGGCTTAAGTAATATACTTTTCTCTTAGGTGGGAATAATTTTGTATATTTATATTCACTGCAGAAGGCAGCAGTTGATTAATGAACCCAAATGCCCCACAAATACTTGCTGTGAACCACATACAAGCCCCTGCCAGTCTCTGAGAATACGCTAGCACAGACACTGAACAAGAAAAAAAAGGAGAACTGCCACATTAGGGGTCTGACAAAGCCAACTCCAGCAACCACTCCCATATTAATAAACTCAGACACACTTTTCACACCTCTAGTAACGGCACTTGACAGGCTCACATTGGGCCTGAATTAAGGGGCCCTGGAAATCCAGTCAGTCTGCTTCGCTGACTGGGAGGGACAGAGGAAGAAATTTAATGCAAAAAGATGAAAATGCCTGGACTTAGAAAGCCTCTGCAAGAGGACAAAAACTGCACTACAAACCAGGCTTTGATAACACAGCTGACCTGAGTCAAGTCACTTGAGAGGCCAATTAGCTCCTTTGGCAAAAGTCTGTGATGGGAGAGGCAAGCACAGCTGGACCAAAACACGCTCAAAGACTGAGCCGGGATGGTGGGGTTATTCCAATAGCTGCTGCCACCGTTCAGTGCTCTCACGTCACAGAAACCACTCCACCTTCCCAAAGAAACGGGTGTAAAGGCAAGGTTAAAAAGGGATGATTCTAGCAGCTGTAAACAGTTGTATATTAACAAGCTATTACTATGGAGAGCTAAAAATAGAGTGGTAAAATTTGGACGAGTAACATGTATCTATGTCACAAAATATGAAGGAGAGCTGTACTTGCTTTAAACTGAGTTCCTTAAATTAGGCATAACAAAATTCAGAGTGAATACACCAGCCAATCCATAGGTATTTGTGTAGACAAAACTGGATCCCTCAAGTACCCGTTACATGAGATACCACAAAAAATCTTGCAGGCATTTAAATCTGCTGCACTAACATAATACACTGAATAAAAATAGAAAAATATAAATAAATTGCATTAAAATTTAGCACTCTCCATTTCTCAATAACAGTTTCTCAAAAATGTGTTTGCAATCTTAAAATACAAGGTGAATATTGACTCATTAACAAAAATAAAACCCAGATGGAGACACAGTTAAAATAAACTGATCTTTCACATAAAGCAATTTCTATTTGTATTTCAAATATTCTTGTATGCGACAACCTAAAGTATTAACCAAAGTGATGCTAAACGAATTGAGTCTTGAATTGATTTATCTAAATTCACTCCTAGATGGACAGCTCTATTATATCCTTTTTAGTGCATGTCCCTGATTTTGTCTCTGTTGCTTTCCAAGGTCTCCTATAAAATAATTTTCAAGTGCTAGCTTTTAAAAAACTTTTAATGACTATGAGTTCAATTGCAATTTACTGCCTAAATAAGCAACTGAAATCCCATGGGGAATGTCTAAAATCTGATTTAAGAACAATCCTGTTTACAAACTACACCATATTTTCTGAACTACTACCACTTGAACATTCATCAGAAAACAAAATTATGTCTATGACAGGTTCATTACCAGGCATGAGTCACTAAGAACACCCATTCTTCAAGAAACCCCTCACGCAGTCTTAGCATCCTTAGTATCTGCTGTGCAACTCCACGGAAAAGCCACCACCCAAGAGGGGCTGCAACATGATTTTCACTATTTCACTCCAGTGAGAGCTTCTAAGTAGCAAATACCTCTCCTACACACCTCTGGTTGTGTTTGGAAACTCACTCACGGACATTTCTGGCAGCCTACTTAGAGGCTTTCTGGATGACGAAGTCCCTATTCTTTGCTCCCACAAGCGACTGTCATATAATATCATTCATAAAAAGACCTGTTTTTGGATTAATTAGAAAGGGCAAAGAAACCAATTTGGAAACTCTTCACTAACAATTAGAAAAATCACTTTCTGATTCCTAGCCTGAGTTTGTTCATAACTGGCTTATGCCCTTCTGTTCTTGTGCTAACATTAACCTTTCACTTAAAAAGCTGTAAACTTGCCAATATTTACTCCCATGCTCTATTAGTACATGGCAGCAACGTCTGCTCTCAGCTTCCAGTCTACTAAGCTAAGCCATACTTGTTTGGTCTCATCTCACACAACCTCAGCACCTTCCCTCCCTGGGGTGCCTTGATGTCCCCTTTCCAACTTCCATCCTCTGATGTTTGCAACAGTCCCCATTCTCTCTAAATCATTTGCTGATTTCCTATATGTCATAATAGAAATATTATAGAAATACAGGCAGAAGAGACCTATTGCCTACCTGGTTTGCCACAGTGCAGCACAGAGCATAAATCAATTCATAATTTTACTAACTTCCTATCTGCCAAGCAATAAGGCTTTCTTTCATAGCTATTTCTACAGCCCCACTGGTGAGGGCAGACTAAATAAGTTTATAGTTACCCAGAATAGCCCTTCCTTCTCTTACTGATCCAATGCATCAGTGTGGTTTAAACAGGATCCTCCTGTCTGGAGCAGATACTCCCACAGTCCAGAGGGTAGCACCACTGCTCATCCTGCAAACCTGAAGGCAAAAGCCACCCAGTACAGCAAGAGACACACTGACTAGAGCACGCCAGTAAACTGGCACTCAGATTTACCTCAGTCCTTCCAGCATCTGGTACCTGCACACTTGAGCAACAGATGAGAATCTCAAGCTACATTTAGGATTTCACCCCAGATTTATGCCTAAACTATCTTTAGTTTTACAGCACACAAAGGACAGAGCTGTCAACAACCTCAGGAAATTCTTCCTGCAGAACAGATATTGAAACACTGATGTCCTAAACTGCCTTTCAGCAGAGGAGGTGTGTTACAAACCCAGCTCACAGATGGCCAGGAAAGGCTGCAGGCCTTTTCTTACAAATTCAAAAGCCAAGGAGAGGAAGAACGGGTCCCACCTTAACCACCTCCAGGTTTCAAATTAAACCAATGGGGAACCACTGAAAAGCCCTTTTGAAAGTGTCAGTGATTAACCATCAAAGCAATAGAAATGAACCCACAGTTTGATCCAGATCTGGCTCATCTGATCAGTCCTCCACAATGTCACATAGCTGTCCAGACTCTAAATACAAGCAGGCAGCAGAGAGTACGTGTGTGTCTATGATACGGCTTTAAAGTCCTATTTGAATGCCAAGAAATTAGTCTGGATGCAACGAAAGTTCTTGTTAACTTGGTAAGTGTTAACGTGGTAAGAACTACATCCTAATAGGCAGCATTCATTTGCTGCATCACAAGACCTTCAAGTGGCTTGAATTCTATGCAGAAAATAAAAATGCTACTCTATTTCCAGTTGACACACCTGAATGATGGGATGCCATCCAGAGGGACCTGGACAAGCTTGAGGAGTGGCCCATGGGAACATCATGGGGTTTAACAAGGCCAAGTGCTGGTGCTGCACCTGGCTTGGGACAACCCCTGGTATCAGCACAGGCTGGGCATGAACAGAGCCAGAGCAGCCCTGCCCAGCAGGACTTGGGGGTGCTGGTGGGTGAGAGGCTGGACATGCCCCGGCCATGGCACTCACAGCCCAGAGAGCCAAACGTGTCCTGGGCTGCATCCAGAGCCCCGTGGGCAGCAGGGGAGGGAGGGGATTCTGCCCCTCTGCTCCGCTCTGGTGAGACCCACCTGGAGCCCTGCATCCAGCTCTGGGGTCCCAGCACAGGAAGGACAGGGACCTGCTGGAGTGAGCCCAGAGGAGGCCACCAAGATGATCAGAGGGATGGAGCATGGCTGAGAGGGTTGGGATTGTCCAACCCGGAGAAGAGAAAGTTCCAGGGTGACCTGATTGTGGCCTTCCAGTAGCTGAATGGAGCCCACAAGGAAGATGGACTATTCACAAGTGACAGGACAAAGAATAATGGCTTCAAACTGAAAAAGAGTAGGTTTAGATTAGATATTAGGAAGAAATTCTTTACTGGGAAGGTGGTGAGGCACTGGCACAGGTTGCCCAGGGAAGTTGTGGATGCTCTGTCCTTGGCAGTGTTCAGGGCCAGGTTGGACTGGTCTTTGAGCAACCTGGTCTAGTGCAAGGTGTCCCTGGCCATGTCAGGGGGAATTGGAATTAGATCATCTTTAAGGTCCCTTCCAATCCAAGCCATCATATGAGTCTATGATTTGATTTTACATACTATGTAACACCATGCAGAACTGAAGTACTGATGTCTTCAGGCATTGTATTATGCAATATGAACAGCTTTTTGACTTATGAATACCACTTTTACAATGGGGGAAAAACAAAGCAATCACCTAATTTCAATCTGAATGCACAGTACTGGAAGACTCCAGTTACACAACCTGTACATGACACCAAAAATTGGCTCAGAAGCATGCAAGGCAACCCTGCCCTAGGTGTAAACAAGTTGTATAATGACACAGCTTGGAAAACAAGAAACAACTGAAAGAAAAGCAATACTAAAAGAAAAAATTGTAAAGTCCTAGCCCCTTTTTTCTGACCTTCTGGCTTTTCCTATGAAGTTATGTTATTATTCAATGCATCTGCTAACATTGCATGAATAGTTATTGCTTTGTTTATTATGCTCCCAGCTAGTACTGGTCAGCTCATCTTTTCTCCAGCCCTTGTGCTTTGTAAGCTGAAGCCCACAGCTATCTCTCTGGTGCAGCATTCCTTGTACAGATTGCTTCAGTAATACACAGAACTGGGAAATATCCCCTCCTCCCACACAGATCCTTAAAAATAAGAGTGTGAAGTCTGGCTCTCCCAACAGCCAATGCTATTTTTAAGGGCTGCGTATGTGGCAGGTAGGAGTCCCCCCACCCACCTCTCCCATTGCACCCCTATTTTGAGCAGAAGCAACTGGCTTACTCCAGTGTCAGATGAAACTCTCGCAATTTTTCCTGATGAGCACCGTGTACGAGTGCCGTGTCAAGGTGATCAGGACACCACAGGTTTCTGTGCCCCATTCCAAATCAGACACAACCTCTACCACCAGAGCACACTGCTGTAATTCTGTCTGCCGTTATATCCACAAAACAAGGTGCAAAGACGGGAGCTTTGCATAAGGTGGCAATGGTTGTCTCAGCCCCAACGTTTCTAATGCTCTTCTACAGGCTTTAGTGTATACTACTTAGAGGACTCGGTCCATTCTTCATACAAATCTGGGTTTCATTTTTACTGAAAGCTTCACCACTGCAGCAGGTCCTGAGAAAACACAATCACTTAGTCAAGAAGGTTTTTGGAAGAGTGTTGGTACAAACGCGAATGGACGCTGGGCAGCATCCGACAAGGGAAAAGAGCCTACCATAGTTCACCCAAGTTCAGAGGGGTGAGCTATGTGCACACAGGTAATTCCTTCAGCCTGCAACACTCAGGTCACTTCTGGACATAACCACCACAGAAACTGCTGCGACCTGATACCCTATGAGAAACGCTGCCAGAGCCAAAAAGGCAGAAATCATGGATACACAGTCTTATGAAGAATCTAGGAGCTGTACAAGACAAAGGTCATCTATCCACATCACCAGCCCACTGCTGCCACCCACATCTTGCTCTCCGATCAGCAGAGGTACACTTGCATGGAGAGGAAGGAAGGTGACTAGGATATACCTTTTCCTTCAGAAAACACAAAATTTGCTTTACAGGGCAATAATGAATTTGAATATGAATATTTCTCTGGTCTAAGATGTCAAAACAGTTGAGGGAGTGCAGAGAAGAACCATTACCTGGAGGAGAGTTACATCTTAGCAGTCAATGCACTTTTCTAAACCATAGCAAACCTAAGTTAAAATCTCAGTATTGCTCGGTATTTAGATCAAGAACAAGAGTGTTATTCCTTCCTTATTCTAGACATACCTACCTTAAAAAAATTTAACAGGTACAATGACGGTCTATTCGCAACCAGTGCTGTCATTATGACCTTAGAGAAGCACAGAGTTCAGCCAGACTGGATTACTCAAACATAATGTGCAGTACTGGCACAAAGAAAGAGATGCACCTATGTTACACATCATGTTTGTAAACTATATCCCAGATGTTGCACAAACACCTTCTCTTTCTTTTTAAGGAAGTCAATGGAATAAACTTTGGAAGAAAAGCAAACTAATATTGAATTCCCATTTAAAGGCGTCAAAACAATTTTGACTTACAGATATGTACAGTTTACAACACAAGTCTAGAGAAGTAAAACCCTCTGAATTTTGGGGGGATTTTTTCTAACCAGCAACAAGAAGATATGGAGAAAACTGAAGGGGACAGATGACCAGTGTGCCAGGGGATACAGACCATCAACACCAAAACTGATTTTTAGCAGAGATGAGTGTCAATACATTGGTATGTTCAGAGAAGCTTGCAGAAAGTCCTGGTAGCAACTGAGCAGGCTCCAAGCTGCTGTGGTCATTATGGAAAACATTGCACATTGCTTCACAAGACTGCATTTCTCTTAACTACTCTAAAAGGGGAAAGGCTGCTGATCTTTTCCAATGGAGGTAAGGTTATCCAACAGCTTCTCAAAAATCACAACAGCAGCTAATGAAAGCACAACACTGTTTTCTGGTGTGTACATACAAATAATTATCACTCTGCTCTAACATAACATTCACTGTAAAGCACATTAAAAAATTATAGCAGGTCTTAGGGAATGTCAGAAAGGATAAATAAAAATAGCTTTTATCCCAAAGAGGTATGAATACGCAGGTGTTTTATTTAAGATACTTGGAGAAGAAAGCAGCTTTCCCTCATTTGAGTACAGCGTGTCAACTGAACCTTCCCTGACAGAAAGGCAACAACAGGCACAAGATGTTCAAACACCAGGGAATCACCCCACACTAAAAGCTCCTTAGGGAAAGGCACAAAGGACTTTGGAGAGTCTCACAAGACTTGCCAGCCTGCAAACTCAGATGCAACTTAGAGAACCAAGATTATGGCATGGGCAGACAGTCTCCACTACTTTTGTATCTGAATGCTTTCTAAATAACTATTGTTGTGCAATCCCTAAGAGATCTAAAACCTGTATTTGCAGAAAGGATTTGACTACCACAGCCACTTAACACCAGACAGTCTGCAGTACAGCTGGCAGCAACCCTCGGATCGTGCCTGACCAACAGGATCTCCACCCGCGGGTAGGAACAGAAAATTCATGACCACAAGAATGTTCTACATCCCCCATCAACACTGATCCCTAGGACACTTGATCAGGAATGCTGGTATTTCAGTGGAGGTTAAAATAACCTCCATAGATCATCAGACAGAAAAGAAAGAACACATTTAACTAGAGATGTACTTTTTCTGTATGAAGAGAAGTTTCTAGTAACTCTCTGTTAGAGCCACAGTGCTTCAGTTTGCTTCTTTGCCACTGTGTGGGAGGCTTTGAAAATGCAGAGCTTACTCATCTTCACGGGACTGATAAAGAGACACCTAGGCAACAAAGCTAAAGGGAAATAAAATGCCAAAAGTAAACTATTGCATGGACTGCAGAGTCCGTGAGAGGTGGAAAGGGACAGCTTCTAGTCTTTTGGTGACTGGCTAAAAGCTGTTTGTTCTCCACTAGCCATATGGGCTCAGTACATGGTGCACAGTATATAGTTTTATCAGAGGGCCTGGGTTCACATGTGGGGGCTGATTTCAAACACAGGAGCAGGCAGATGACTTACAGTCAAAGCTGCAACCAAAACTGGCACCAGACCCTGCTGGTCCCTTCAGCATGAGTTTAAGTCCAGCAAAGACTCCTTAGGGCATCCCACTGTTGCTTATGAAGGGAAGAGCGGTGCTTTGCACCAACAGCTTGCTTTCTCAAAATCAAAATAGGGCTTCACACTACAGAATCATCAGCACAGCACCCTCTCAGGACCAGGGCTTTTAAAACTGAGATCCTCATGGCTCTTAAATATTTGCAGGTGCTTGATCAGAGGTGAAGCTATAGAGCATGGGAAAATCACACTAAGGATATGACTGGGTACATGTAACACTAAAGGAAAATCCCCTTTAGTCCCTGCTACTGCAGGTGATCATCATATTTCAGAAAACTACTGCCATGAACTACATCTGCCATCTCAGTACGTGATCTGATCATGTATCAGTCAAAAAGAACAGACTACTGACATTTAACAGGGAAAGACAAAGGTTAAATCAAAATAATTGGTGAAAAATGACATTATAAAAAAAATCAGGAAACACTGCACCAGTTACTTTGGTTTTGAAACAAAAACAAGTCAATTGATGTATTTAATATGCTGACATAAAAGAGGAAAATGATGTGTAAGACTTTTTCCCCTGTAAACAAATTCAATGCAAGTGGAGAAAACCCCAGATCCCATACCCTCTTCTAATATTTAAATATATTTGAAAGAGTTGGTAAGAGAGGTCATTTTATGATTTGACTGAATTTTTTCTCTTCCCCAGTCTGCCAATTCTTCCGTTACACAAAAGTCAGATTCAAATTTGTATAATTTTATAAGTCACACAGCCATATCCCTAGCTGGAGGCTATTTCAGTTACTGAGGGCTGCAAGTTGAAGATGCAATAGCTATGTGTTTGTTCTTCTCCTGGAAAAGAAGCTCCCACTGAGGGACTGCAGCAGATGAGCTATCAATTAATCCCTCTTTGTAGTCGAAGTTCTAAGTGTGAAGGTGAGGATTATTGAGTCATTCCTTGTAGGGCTGAAAACCCGAGTTGATTCTGGCATAATTAAGTTTCCTCTTCACAGAGAAAGAGAACAAGAAAAACAGCAGAAGTGAAGAACAAAACGTACGTGCATGCTAAAACAAAGCTTTTTTAACATGCAGAGTCACAAATTCCTGTGCCATTTTGTAACTGTCAAGTCTTAATTAAAATACTACATTTCTCTGACTCATGGTCAGAATGTAGGATGCATGTACATTATTCACATGAATATTAATCTTTTCCCAGGTAGGAGGCTGAATTGCTCAGGGGATTTATAATCACATCATGTATGGAAACTTCTTGGGTGTCTTTTTCTTTTTTGGACTTTTTCTTTATTCTTTCAAACTTCAGTCAGATCATTAACAATTAAGGGTTGCAAGAATCATTTCAGTAGCCTATGTGATAGGAGTCCAGCCCCTCAGATCTGTGAGATGGAGCTCTCTGTGTACTCATGAAATGTTATGGCGCATGGAGAAACGGGAACACAGAAATGTGCTGGAGACATCTCTTCGAACACTAAGGACATAAACACCTACTCTGAAGTGCTGGAACAAACAAGGATAGTCCTCTCGAAAGCTCCTAGGTAATGACAGATGATGGAATGATGTTAATACAGTGACCAGAGAAATGAGACATGATCTTTCCTAGCTACCAAGAGAATCACCTGGTTGGACTATCATCACAGGGACCTTTAAAATCCTGATTCTCATCTGAAAGTCGTTGTATCACCGAGTTTCAAACAAAATATATGAACAAGCTGATGACTCAACTTGCACGAAAAGCAACTAGCAGAGATGCTCTTCTAGATTTGAGCATAAGCGCAGAGAGAAATGAGGATGCAAATGCATCTTGAGGAAACTGTGAGAGTCGTCCTGATACCTTATAAGGAAAGGAATTAGACAAGCTAGAAAACACTACGTGATTCAAGAACACAAACTAATAAAACCTCAGAAAGTCAGTGTCTAGAGCTCAAGAGAAAGAGGCTTAAAGGACCAGGGAGCTCAGGCAGCTGTTAACAGCTAATGAAACAGCATCACCAGACAAAAATCAGAATCTGCCCCAGTGAAGAAACCTCCTGCCCACTAAGAGGGCTTGAACTCTCTTCCTGAGGAAGTTTTTACGGACAAAAAGGATTGCACAGGAAAGGAATCAAAAGGCTGAAGCACAGAATTAAACATCTAGCAATGAACACACAATATGACAAATAAAGGATGGATGCCACTCATAGGAAGACAGAGATATCACCAGGTGGCATTAAGAAGGCTGGAAATTTGATGCTTAATTGCTTCACATCTTCAGTGAAAGGGACAAGCACCGTCAGGCAGCTGACATAATTAATTGGGGGGGTTTAAAAGAAAAAGGTTTAGAAAGTTATAAAAAAGAGGCTGCAGCAAAGAAAAATTTGAAAGAAATAGCCACCTTATCTGTCTGTTAAGTCAGATGGCTCTGATAAACATCCTCAGGTTCTAGGTTGCAACACTGATAATCACTAAGCACTAAGAACTCGAGAAACAGGTAATGTGCCTGAAGATTTGAAAAAGGAAAAACAAGTATTTGTGCTTAAAAAACAGTAAGAGAAAGCCTTGGATAATTATAAAAGCACTAACTTGACACACACGCACACCCCCTCCCAGTTCCCCGGGGATTGAAGACTGGAACAAATAATCAAATTATTTGCAAATCTTCTAGAACATAAAAAGGAGAGAAATAACTGTGAGCATGGTTTCATCAAGACTAGAACTGTGTCAAATGCATTTAACTTCCTTCTTTGACAAGCTAAATTATTCTAAGGGGTACAGAGAGAATAACAGAAGTTTTATACCCTGTGATCTGGATGAAGCTGTTAAAATAGATGCAAACATACTGCTAAAAAAATTACAATCATGGTAGCCAAATTCAAAGAACGTATCAAGCAAGATCCCTCAGGCAACTCTGGTAGCACACAGGCCATCAGCCTGGGTACCACTCAACTTTGTCACAGACAACTTGAATGATTTGCTCACGTCAAAGGCCAGGAAGAGACAGACAACAAAGTACTTACAAAATGAGAAAAAACCCCCAAATTCTGTAAGAACAAGTGCAAAGCCATATTCAGCTGTAATCCAACACAAATATAGGCTATGCAACAACTGACAAAGCCCTTTTCCAGAAGGAACCTCAGCTCTGGAAAGTGTAAAAGGCTAACTATGCATTAGTGATAGCCTGTGATAAAAAAAGCACCATCACAGCAGGGCAGCCAGTATATCTTGGGATGTCAGGATCACAGGCAGGAGAACAAAGTCTTGGTTGCTCTATAGTGCACATGAGTAGGCTCTCACCTGGATTTCTACATTCAGCTTTAGACACTGCACTTCAGGGAAAACAAAGAAAGGAGTAGGAGAGAGAATTAAAAAAAAAGCCCAGGCTGATTGAAGAGTGCCTAAAGATCCCAGCAAGAAAAGACTAAAAAGAAAAAGGGTCACGTAGGGAACACAAGAAGAAAAAGTGGGGCTTTGTCCTGTTTTTGCAGTAGCCCTTTACTATTCCAGTATTCCTTGTCCTAATCATAAGACATAGATTTATATGGAACAAGAGAGACCTAGAGCAGAGGTAAGGAAAAGTCTTTGGACAGTAAAGGCACCTAAGCCCCAGAGCAGGCTCCTGTAAAGCTCCAATTCCTACATTTTTTGGCTTAAGGGAATTTTTGATCAATAGTTGTCAGCAGTGGTCAAGACAAAGCAAATAATGACATTTTGCTATCAAAACTAAACTACAGTTTCAGTAACAATCATCTCAAAGCATGTCATCCTTTCAATTCAGCAGAACAAAATCATGCTGAACCACCTCATGGACCTTCTACTCTCTCAGAAAAAGAGAGAGATCCATGGATAGGTGTTGTTGAACTTCTTGTCCCTTGTTTGTGCACTTGTTTTCCATAAGGCACAGAATTAAAATGTTTTGTTTGCATACTCTACAAAATCATAGCAGAAGCTCATTTCTTCTTAAATACTAGTGATGTTTTTCACTTTCTGTGTCATAATGAGAGTTTTGATCCAAGTCCTTTCTGCTCAGAAGTGTGATGCCATTGTTACTTGAAAAAGCATTTACAATCCAGATAAGACAAGAGAAAAACGATTTTGCCTCCCCAGATGCAAAGCAGCAACAACAATCACTTTCCTGAAAATGTGCAAAAATCCAGAACAGAAAGTCCTGATTGTGACAGATACTGTAAAATCTCTTATAAAAACAAAACAAGTCATCTCTAGAAGAAAGTAGTATTTCTAAGTGAAATATATTAACTCTGCACTTAGGGTAGTAGGCAAAAGATTATCATCTATGGAACACGAACACCATATGTTATCTTTCTGTGGGAATATAGATGGATAAAATCATAAGACTTATTTTTTTAAATCCAACTTTTTGGTTTTTAAAACACTGTTTTCTAAAACAAGAGTGTTTATACTGTTATAGAAAATGTCACAACCTTTTCCTTTTGACTTCCCAAATCAAGACTATTTATTTTTAAATCTTACTTTCATGAGATGGAAATACCAAGACTTACTATACACCCACTTTCAATAAGTATATATAAAAATATTGGATGCAAAGTTTCCCAAGGAACATTTTCACACGACGAATAATACAGATAACTCCTACTAAACTAACAAGCTATCCTCAAGTTGCCTTGAGAAAAAGTCTTAATTTCAAACAATTTAGAATAAACCATTTAAGTCCTTGACACCACTATTACTGTTTACAAACTCAGAGATAATTTCTCAGCTTCTGCATCTTGTCCAATATTCATCTCTAGTTCCACACCATGATGTTAAAAATGTCTGGTAGGACCAGAGAGCTCTAGAACCATCACAACATGCTGCAGTCCTACACAATACATGTGATGAAATTTTTGTCTGCAAAACATCAAAACTGTAAGAGATGTATTACAAGGAAGAAGAAGTGAAACCTTGAGCCACAGCAGGTCAGAAAAGGAGAAAAGCAATACTCCATCCTACCTGTTGAAGCTGCAGTCGGACTTTGTTAATGGCTCTAATCCAATGGGCTCTTGCTGGAGGAAATGGTGGTGGCTCGATGTCACCCTGGTAGCTTGAAAACAAGAAAACAGGAAATCACTATATGAAAGACACTTACCCGTAGCATTAAAGATCCAATGACATAGTGCAATTACAGCTTCAGCTCTGAAGGAACCAACAGGCTCTTGTCAGCACAGTGCTGCATGTGCTCTGGGAAGTGAGAGCCTGAAGCAGAGCTTTCCTTAAACACAGGAGCCACCTTAGAAACTGATGAGCTGAAGGATATGAGCTGTACACAACCCAAACCCAGAAGGGAGATGGTGCTTGTGAGAACATCAGGAAAGCAGTCTACGACACCTGATCAAGCCAATGCAACACAATGGTGTTGTATTTACAGACACAAAGAGGTGGATGGACAATTTTACATCCCCACGCCTGTTGCAGTTCCCTTCTAACCACTGCCCCTTCATACTCCTCCTACTACTCCTACAAATTTACAGCCCCTCTTTAGTGGAAACACTGGCAAACAGGGCCCAGCCATGAGTTTCCCCTGTGCACTGAACCTCTTCCTCTGTCACTCCACTCTTTCTTACAGCCTTTCAAGGGGACACACAGATCTGGCAGCAACGCTCCACCTCAGTGCCCCACAGCACATATTGCGATCCCTAACCTTGTCATACCTTGGGCTTTTGGTTGCATTCCCGCTGTTTCACGTTGCTGAGGTGCAAATCACAAAAACAAACACCTTTTCCTGCCTGCAAAGCACCCACCCCACACTGCTGACTGTACAAAACAACCCCATAGATGAGAGCAACACACATCCATGCTACAGGTCTAGCTCAGGTGCAGCTCTAGGGATCAACATTCAGAGCTCAGTTCCATGCCTACTCCATGGAGACAGGAGAGCACTGCCAGAGGGTGGAGAGAAAGGGAGCCAGTGAGGCAGGAGCATCCAAGTTAGATGCCTAAATTAGCCTGAAATAGACTATGTGAATAACCTTTCCTGTGAACAAATATAGGCCAGCCATTCTGGGACAAGACTCCTGCTGCTCTGTAAGGAAAAGAGGAAAGTGAATCAGAGTTTAAAAACAGTTTAACACTTTTCTAGTCTTGTTTTCCTCTTTTCATCTTTAGTGTAAGGCTTGCCTACACATGAACTCCTGTAGTTAATTCTATCATCCAAGCACAGTGACACCAGCTGTACCCTCCAAAGGGTACAGACAGGCAGACATCTTCCCATGGATCTAACTGAACCAGATTTTAAAAAAAATCCCTCATACTTAAGAAAGTAAAACCACATCCAGGGGCTGCAATGACTTGACTACCTCAAGGAAAAATGTCACTCCCAAATTTAAGCAGTGAAACTTGAAATTTCTGTAAAACCTGTGCAAAACCCAGTACTCTACTCCCCCAAACTTAGACGAAATACTTTTGAAGCCTGTTTTCAATACGGTTGACAGCTTGGAAAGCCAAAGTACAAGGACAAGAAAAGCTGCCACAGTGAGTCAGACCAACATGTCTATTCATGCGGTAATTCTACAACCTACAACTACATAAACACTAACTCTAATGGTGGTAGTCTACTACACAAGAATGGAACTAGTGAAGCTCTAACCATGAAAACACACAGTTCTTGGTTGCTCAAGCATAAACTTTATCCCACATGAGCTATGGAAGCCGCTATTTTGGGGCCAGACTACGCTCATCAAACCAGAAACAGAAAATCCAGCAAATGAGCTCCAAGGTGGTGTTCCTCCTTACACACATAAAAAACACAGTTTTAACAAGTGTTCCTCTTTGCACACAAGGCAAACATAGCTTCAGCTTAGCCAATGTCCCATAAGTAACTAGTCCTGCACAACAGATGTTTCACAGATCGGCAACATCAACCCAGTTGTCAGAGAAGGCTGCAAGAACAATGTACATAATTTGCCCTGGGAAACAGCAAATAGAAGAATCCTCTTTGAACTAGCTGAAAATAACTTGGTAATAGTTTCACCTACCTCATTTGGACTCCTGCATCAACATCCTTGGGCTTCTCAAGTTCCAGAGGTGCAGAATGGTCTGCAGGTTTTTCCTCAGTCTTGCAGACCTTCTCCTCCTCTCCTTTGCCATGAGGCTCCTCTTGCTCCTTGAACCAGGCCAGACCATCCTTCTGGTAGCTGCCCGAACTGCGGTAAGAGTGATTTGACTGCCTTTCCTGGTGATCATCTTCCTGCTCAGAGCCATGGGCACTTCCATGGGAATGTTCCAGCTCACTGAGGTGAGAGCTTTCCTGGCTGACATTGCAAGAGGAGCCGTATCTACTACTGCCAGCAGGACTGTGAGAGAATAAGAAAGTCCATCAGAAAAAACAGTGGCTTGGAAAAACACAAAACAACCTGCACATCTAAAAAACTGAGCAGGACACTAAGTATTACTGAAAGGGCATGTTATAAAGTTATACTTAACTATTATATTCTTATGATTATTATGTAAATATAGACTTGTGAACCTCAAAAGTTTGGTAGGCAGTAGAAATACTTCATACACAGTCTACCAGCATATAGACCATATATACTTCTTTGTATATATAAATATATATAAATACACGCACTCATATATGCTGTACACATTAGTCTTTCTTGCACCAACTACTGCTTCACCCTACATCAGCCAGAAACTGCAGTGAAGATATTCTAATAACCAGACAGGAAAAAGAATGGAAACACAGCAATTCAGAGTGAAAGTGTTTCTGTCCTCTGCAGTTTTGCCGCAGCTGGGGTCTTTATCACATCCATTTAAGATGACTATTGTTTACAAATACAGCTGAATTTAACTTTTATATATTAAGATTTTATGATAAAATACATTGCAGTCAAGATTAAGACAGTCAAGACCTTTAACTTACAACCTTTTACAAAAGTGGAGCAATTTTTCAAATGAAAGCCACATGTCTTGCTCCAGTACAGCTTTCTCAATAATTTATTTTATATAAAAACCCCAGCATCACCGGGGTGTGACAGACCTCTGTGATTCAAGACATCTCTTTCAGGACTGAATTCCTAGAATCCTCAAACAAAATACAGTGGATGGAAATTTCTCATGCAGTCAGGAAAACTATGGCCAAGAATTAAGCAACACTCATATTTTTCTCTTGCAGTCTTAGGAGAATTTGGGGCCAGGAAGTTTTGTGAGTGCAGACTGGCAACTGTACGATCAGAGGAACAAGTTTCACTTATACAACACATAAATGTGCATGTACTTAAATATAAGTTCAGAAATCTCTGTTTTGATTTTTAAGGGCAACTGTAACTTAGCACATGCACAGGACTGAATACAGACTCATGGAATACTGATACCTTCCTCTAGGGACTTTCATAACTGCATGAAATAAATTTTGCACCGATTTTAGGAAGACCAAGCATTAGAATACCTTCACTGATATTTCTGAAAGTGTTTTAATGTCTTCAATAATGTGAAGTGAACCTAGGTAATTCTATAATGCATCATCACTAAGTTAAATTTCTCTCTAAAATTGAAAACCTTTACCTTGCATTTTGAAAACAAAATGTTCCTCCCTACCAATACATTCTGCTGTTACTTTTTTCTTAGCAAATACCATATTATTATCACTAAACAAGAAAGCAAAGTGAATTGTATGCAGTAGAATTAACACATCAAGACTATAACATCTGAAAGGCTAATGAAATTAGCACTAAAAGCATCTCATTCAGTGGGACACATTTTAAGAGCACGAGAAGTTCAATTACACTCACAGAAAAGGAGTGGGAAAAGGTGAGAAATGGTCTAAAGGCCTGTACGTAACTAGTCACTGTTGTTTGCCATATTGTGACAGCCACCAGTGGTATCACAAACACTGACAACAGGTAGGGGACTGGGACTGAGCTACAAACATCAAGACACCAAGGCCACAGTCTACTGCCACAGCATTGCATTATAAATGGTCAAATCCCATTTATTATGCCTCATTTGTAACTAGCCTTTTCTCATTCAGTTGTTCCACACCATGCAGATCTGCAGCCAGTGTGTCAGGATGCAGCACTGCTCCATCAGGAGCTGAATCAAGCCCAGTTTCTCTCTCCTCAGGTTTGTCTGGCACATGCTCCTCTGCCTGATCTTCTTTCTGCAGTTCACCTGAAATCATGTTCTGCTGATCTTCTGACTCTTTGTCAGGCTTCTCTCCCAGCTCTTTGTTGGATGTATCATCAACAGTGCTTACACCAGATGGCTCTTCAGAACGTTCATTGTCTACAGCATCAGGCTGCTTTGAAGACAACTTCACTTCTATATTTGCATCAGTCACTTGATCCGAGACTGCAGATTTTGAGTTTTCTTCTGAACTGACTGTTCCTAACACCTTGTCATCTGGTTTTGACAAAGCCTGTGGTGGTACCTGTGGTTCCTTTTTGGCAGAGGTCTCCCTGATGTCTTTTTGCCAGGGAAAGGAGAAATCTAGCTTTTTCCCAAATACTGCTCCTTGGGCACTCTCTGGCTTACTCACCTTTTCTTCACCACCTCCTTCAAACAGAGACATAGAGAGTTTCTTAAAACTGGACACAAGGCCCTCATCTGTTCCTGCTTTATTAGCAGAAGGTGGCTGCTGAGAGAAGAATGATCCAAAAGGTTTTCCACTATCAGAAGATGACATAAAGCCGAATTTTGGCAAACTGGGTATGTTTGGTATTTCAAAGACAGATTTACTACTGCTTGTATCTGGGGCAACATTATTAGCTTTACCCTGTTTCTTCAAGTCAGATTTGGAAGCAATCCCTTCTGCTGGTACCTCATCAATTGTTAAATGTTTTTCCTCTTCAGCAGCTTGCTGCTCTACCTCACTTGTCTTCTCTTTGTTCAGCTCAGGCAGATGAACACTGGGTTCATCAGCTGGAGCTGTGGGTTCGCTATCATTACTATTGATCAAGTCCTGCTGATCAATACCAGCATTGGCCTGATCCCCTGTAACAGCAAGCTCTGATTCAAGTGCAGCACTCTCACCTAAATGGGAAAGGTTTGTGTCTGCCCTTTTAGTTTGGGCTTCCATTTCCAGTGCAAGCTCATCAGTAGAGCCAGTGTGAAGGATGTCAGAGGCTGCCTTGTCTGCAGGAGCAGCTTCTTCCTCTGCTACGCCTGAAGGCCCCACATCTGGTTGGTAAGTACCTACATCAGCCTGGTCAGTGGCCTCAGCCTGCACTGTATCAACTGCACCACTGAGATCAGACTGGCACGGCTGAGTATCCACCACCTCAGAGGACTGTGCTTCATTATCCTGCTGCAGCACCTCGAGGGCTTCATTCTCACTAGAGACTCCTGTTTCTGGAGTGGCCCTCAAAGGTTCCTCTTTAGAGGTCTCCAAGCTCTTTTGCTCCTCAGTTTCTGTTTTCATAGGAGACTCTTTTGTGGAGTTCTCTTCTGTTGAAACAGGTACTACATCCTTCTTCACAGAGCAAGAGACAACTCTTTCAGACTCTCCAGCTGCACCTGTCTCCCTAGAGTCTTTTGTGGGAACAGACCCAGTGACATCTTTCACACTAGTGCTTTGAGGTTTAGGGGTGGATTTTGGAGGCATCTCTTTTGGAGATTCTTTTGGACCTTTGAAGATGCCAAATATATCATTTGTGAAAGCTGGTGCTGGGCCACTTGGCAGGGATGAGAAACCAAAGAAAGAGGAGCTCCTCTTCTGTGCAGGTGGAGGTGCAGTAGCTTGAGGTTGAGAAAAGAAACCAGAAAATGTTTTAGGTGGTTTCATTTTTGTCATGAAACTTGAAAACATTTCAACTGAAGAATCCAGAACCGATTTATCACTCTCAGGTTCCTTTGGTTTGCTTTGCAAATTAGGTGCCTCTGGCATTTTAGGAGGAATATGTGGCTGTTGTCCCCTTTGTAATCTGTCAGTTTGTTCAGGTACTTTTTGTTCTGGCAAGTCATTCTGTACACGTACTTCTTCAGAGACCACTTCATTTTTCATGTCACCCATACTATGTAAGTCATTCAGACCCTGGGAATCTATCTTATCACCTGAGGCCACGCTATGATCAAGCTTTTCAGAAGTTTGCTCTTTGGAAGAATAAGGCTCTTCATCAGTAGGAAATGCAACACCGTCCATTTTCTCTGTATTACCCAAAGCATCTTCTTCTGCCCTCAGGGAAATACTCTGTTGGTCCTGAGAACCCTCCTGCACAGTGGGAGTCTGAAGGCAAGGACCAGGAGTAGACAAATTGGTTACTGCTATGTCCTTGGTCTGTGGAAGCTTTCCTAAACCGCTCTCTTCACTGGCCTCTGGAAGCTTATCTGAGCCACTCTCTTCACTGGCCTGTGGAAGCTGTTCTGAGCCACTCTCTTCAGTGGCCTGTGGAAGCTTTTCTGAGCCACTCTCTTCACTGGTCTCTGGAAGCTTTTCTAAACCACTTTCTTCAGCTACTGCAGCAATACTTTCTACGTTTTCCACCACCAGCTTTTCTGATTTATTTTCTGGGATCATGAGGTCATTAGACGTTTGTTTGCCAGTCACTGCTGCAATAATATCATCAACTTTTTTACTGTCTGCCTCTTGTTGTCTGGTAGAACTGCTGGCTTTGACACCAGAGTCGGTGGAAACACTTTGCTTCATATGTGGTTTAGTGCTTACTGTTTTAGCTGGTTTTGTATTACTGTCCTGTCTAGGAGCAGCTGGTGGCTTAGAGTTCACTGGTTTAGCTGTTTTTTCCTGTCCTGGAGCAGTTTGCGGCTTTTCATCCAGAAAAGATGTCAAATTGAAGAAGCTAAAACTAGTACTTCTTTGAGGTACACTCTTGTCAGGAGCTGGACCACTGGAGAAGAAGGAGGGCAGATGAAACAGCCCTTCTGTTTCTTGTTGCTTCCCACTAGCAGGAGCAGCAGCAGGTGCTGAAGGCTTTGGTTCATCTGATCCAGTGAAGAAGGAGAATATGCTCTTACCGGCTGGCTGGGATTTCGGAGCAGTGATATCAGAGAAGCTGAATGGCAAACTGAAACCCGACTCTTTGGGCGCCTGCTCTGGCTTTGGTTTGGCCCGATTAGCTGTGTCTCCTACACGGCCTCTCTGTTGCTTTGGTGTGATTGTGGGTGTGCTGCTTTGCTGCCCAGCTGGCTGGCCCAGCTGGTTTCCTCTGGGACCTACACTCAGTGGCTTCTGTGAAATGTTTCCAGGAGGCACTTTTTTACTCTCAGGAGACTCCTCCACAGCTTTTTTGCTTTGTTGCTCCTCTTGCACCCTGGGGCTAGGAGAGACCTGCTTGTCCATGCCTTCTGTTTTCACCTCCTCCTTGGGGGTGGACGACAGACATGGCATACTGGCACTCTGAAGACCCCCAGACTTCTCAGGTTTCTGCCTTGGCTCAGCCACAGTTCTGCTATTGGGTTTTGGCAGAGTCGTAGTACTTGAGGCTGGTTGAGAAGATACAGGCTCCGCTTTGAAGAGATCTCCAAGGGATCCAAATAAAGATGAGATGCCCGAGGTTTCCCTCTGTTCTGGCTGTTTCACCTCTTCTGGTTTATTACTTTGCCTCTTCTCCAGTTCTGGGGATGGCTGTGGCGCTTTGCTTACTTGTGTTTTAAAGAAATCAAAAAATCCAGAAGATTGGCCTTTGTTGGCAGTTGAGCTTGCAGGAGAATCTTCTCCAAGACTGAACAATTTCAGAGCACTTTTAAATAATGTCTCCTCAGGTTCAGTGGCTGGTTGGCTCTGAGTTGGCTGTGGTTGACTTGGTTCATTAATGGCTGCATGCCTTTCAAGACGCCTGGAAGCTGATGTTGCTTTAACAGGTCTCTCTTCTCGTATGGGCCTGCCATCCATAGCAGTTTGGCTCAGTATAGAAGGAGATCTTGTTAATCCTGGCTTTTTAACATGGATATTTTCCATCTGGTGTAATTCTGGCTTTTCATTTCTAGCAGCCTCCAAATTAAGTTCTGACGAAGTACTTCTTCTCGGCTCTGATGTAACAGGAAACTTCTGCCCTGCTTGTTCTTCATCCAATTTTTTATTTGGTGTAAGTGATAAAACATCAGTCTTATTTTCAGATGATACTGACCGTGTTTCTGTTCTCTTCGAGGTAGAATCTTCTGATGTCTCAGAGCCAGGGCTTGTAGACTTTCCAATTAGTCCACCCAAAGCAGAAAATAAGGAGCTGACTTTGTTCACTGGTGTTTTCTTATCTTCCTCAGGTTTTTTTGCTTCTGTTACTCTTTCAGTAGATGCTGCCGTTTCTTCAGCTTTAGTACCAGACTGAAACAGCTGGAATCCAAAGAATCCTGATGACCCACTCCCAGAAGTTGTCACTGGGACAGACTTATCAACTTCCTTGGTGTGGACTTCCTTACTCAGCGATTTATTGAAAGCCGCCCTGGAATGCGTTCTGAGATCAAGGGTTAATGGTGGCTCCTCTGAATGCTTCAGGGTTTCCTTCTCAGGTCTGAAATCTACTTTGAGTTTTTGAAGTTTATAACCTGAGAAGTCTAATGGCTGCTCTCTCTGGTAATAAATAGACTCCTCAAACATTTGTGAAAAAGTTTCCAAATTCATGTTCATTAGCTGGTCGCTCCTCTGCAAAGCTACTGACAAATCCAGGGGTTTATTTGTTGTATAATCATCTAGACACTCTTCTTCAGCAAACCAAAACAGCTCATCTTCATTGCCAAGAGGGACTTTGAAACCACAAACAGCAATTGTGCTGTCTTCCAGCACAGCTCTTGGAATGGAATCCATCTGGAAATTATAATCCCAGCAGTCCATGTAGGAGTAAGTTTCAGGAGCACACACGTAGACATACTGTCCAGTGGGATCAGTGAGCAGGGAATACACATACTGGCTGTCACTGTACATGTAGTATCCACAATCACCGTCTTCCGATGGCCACCACACGCCCTGCTCAAGCATCATTATCCACTCCTGATACTCCCGGCTATAGGATGAGTACATTAAGCCTTCGTCCATACTTAAAGTCTCTTGGTCAATTAGTGTCCACATCGTTCCATCACAGCCAGAGGAGTAGCTCAAATCCATGGGCAACTCTTCAAATGAGTAACTGCCGTCTCTTTCAAAGGGTGGAAAGTTACTGTAACTTTCATTGAGAGAATTAGCAGTCCATGCATCGTTTTCTTCCAAACAAATGTCTTGAAACATTAACTGGTCAAATGACTCATATGACATTGCACTTAAGTCTAAACTCTGTCCATCAAAATTGGCATTAGTCTGCCAATCCATCACATTTGCATTCCCATCCTTTTTACAAAGATTCACTACTACATCATTTTCAGGCCAGTCCAAGAACTGAGGGGGCAGAACAGAGTTCTGGTTTAACACATAATAAACTGGTACTGCTATTCCATGAGTGTCAGCCAGTCCCCCCATTTCATATTCCCATTCAAAGCTAGAATGGCTCCTTGTTTCCTGATAAGCTGAGTACTGCTCCGTAGGGTTATAGCTTTTATTAGTCAAATTGAGAGATTCATTTGATCCTTTGTTTAAAGGAGTTGGAAGAACTCTAGATTCTGCATCCTGGTGAGGAATAGGCCTACTATTTACAGGCTTTCCAGATAAGTCCTGTACCTTGGCTTGCAGATTTAGGGCCTCAGGGAGCACAGGATGCCCACTGTGGGGAACACGGGCCTCAGTTGTTTCATTTACTCTTGCATTGGACGGGTGGTCAGCAGTGGAAGATTCCACTGCTTTCACATTATCCTGTTTCTCCTTTGGTTTTGGCAGCAGATTTTTTAAGAAGCTGGAAGCTTCCTGTTTTTCTCCAGCGCTGTTTTGACCGTCAGAAGCCACTCCTGAATTATGGGGTTTTGTCTCCAAGCTAGAATCCTCACCTCTATCAAAAAGCTTCATGAAGCCCAGAGAATTTGGTTTTGCCTTCTCTTGCTTACATTCAGACAAGTTTTCATTTGAGGCAAACCTAAATAAGCCAGAAAATAATCCAGGAGAAGTGCTTTTCTGGCTATCACACTCACTTTTAGCAGTCAGGTCTTGATTATTGGCTGTGTTTTCATTGGAAGAAATGTGAAGAAAGCCAGAAAGAAAACCTGGTGTCTGCTTCTTCTGAGTATCATCTGCTCCTGGAGCTTCTAGCCCTTTGGCTGAAGAGGTGGATTCAACTGAGCCTTTGCTTAAGTCTGCTGCATTTACTTCTTCTTTCATCAGTCCTCCTTTTACATTTCTAGGTTCTTCTTGAGTACTCTTAGCTTTCTGCTGCTCTTCTTTGGCCTTAACGGTAGCAGAGGCACTCTCCTGGTGTTTTTCCCTGTTTACCTGGGCAGTAGACAGGTTTTCTTTAGTCATGTTTCTCCTTTGCAGAAGTTCCTCCTTATTGTCTGATAAATTTGGAACTGAGCTAGATTTTACTGAAACAGTATTTCCTGAATTACTGTTTCTGCCTTCAGGCAAAGAACTGCCACTAGAACCCTGATGACTTTTTTGCTCCTGTGGAGGTGCTAGATTTTCTGCAGAAGAAAATTTAAATAATGATGAAATAAAGCCTCCCTTCTCATTCCTCTGTTCTTGCTTTACAGAAGAACCCAGCCCACTGATAAAAGGAAGTTTTCCAGTGAAAGGAAATGAGTGCTCTTCCTTTGATGAACTATTTTGTCTTATATCCTCCTCAGACTTACGGTCTTTAAGATGTTCAGACGTACTTTCTTTCTTCCCTTGTTCACCAGGAGGAAGCAACAACTGACTGAAAGACTTTTTGAGTGGGCTAAAAAAGCCTTCAGATGCTGTACCCTGATCTTGAGGCTGTGACTTAGTTTCTGCATTATCTCTGTTTTGCTTGTTTGTCAGTCCGTGGCCTGCAGGACGCTGATCCTCTGAGCGATTTGCAGGAGGCTGCTCCCTGGCAGTGGGCGCACCCTCTGCCAAAGTGGCACCTGGCTGACTTGTAATAGGATGCAAATCTGGTTGCTTCTGTGGCACATCCGGCTGCTTGGGAGCCAAGAGACCGTCCAGATTGGCTTTCAGACTGAAGGAACTGACTGAGTTTGTGAGCCTGCCAAAGATCGAAGACACAGAAGTGCTACTGGTGTTCACCTCTGCCTCACTTCTAGTCTCACTTTTTTGTGCCTCTGGTACAGTGCTGCTGGTCCTGGCTGACATCTGTCCAGATGGTGTTTCGCTCCTTTTTGCATCCTCAGCTTTCACGGCATGGCTGTCCTCAGTGTGCTCCTCTTTTGTGACTTCTTGTTTTGGCACTTCCTTCTCCGAGAAGATCTTTAAAGGATTAAACATGCCTAGAACTGAATTCACAACTGAATGCTGGCTCTGCTGGCTGTCAGTAGAATTTCCTTGTGTTTGCTGGGGAGGATGTGGTGCAGAAGCCTTACTGTCTGTCTCAGTGGTTTCTGGCTTGTTGGAGTTTGTGTTCTGGGCCCTTTTATCACCGCTTCCCTGGGACGGTAGCAAAGACTGAATGGAAAACTTGGTGTCAGATTTACTATCTGCTGGCCCCCCAGAGGAAGAACTCTCACTTTTAGATTTACTAGTAAATACATTCAAGATTCCACCTTCTGATGTGTTTTTGTTTTCTGTATTCTCTGGCGTGGAAGACACAAGTTTTTCAACAGAGGCTGTGAGCTGCTTTGTGCTTGACCCCACCTTCTCCGTGAAAGAGCTGAACAGGGAATTCACTGTATTCTTCACACCTGACAAGTCCGGAAGAGATTCAGATTTGCCTTTGGTACTCTCTTCTGCAGCAGGATGTTTGGTCTGCTCAGACTTCTTAGCTTCTGCTGAATTATCAGCATTATCCTGCTTCAGTGGCACACTCCCAACATTTTTTTTTGTTTCTGGCAATGTACCAAATTTGCTGATTTCTTCCTCCTTTTCAGCCAAGTACTCAGAGACTGATTCTACCAGACACTGAAGTTCATCCATCGTGTCTATGTACTCCTCATTGGGTTCTTCAACAGGAGACAGTATTAAGTCTTGCACTGGATGACCACGCTTGCTCTCTTTAGTTTTATGTTTTTTATCAGAGCTAGCCTTGAACTGGGAGCCCGTATTTGCAGGGAAATTAGCAGTTAAGTTTCTCAAATGGCTGATGTCAGAATCACACCACCTTTTTGAATGTGTAGCCAGTTCCTCCATTTCATCATCTGAAACAGGTGAGTACTGGAACTCATCAGAAGCACTGCTGTCAAATTCCTCAAGGACATCAACAGGCACAAAAGTGTTCTCTAGCATCCCCATATGTTTCATGTCCCCAGTGTTACTCAGGAGAAGTGAGTCCTCATGGTTCATCCCCTGCTTGTTGTGCAACTTGCCACTTTTAACCATTAACCCATTTTTGTATGGACGCAGGACGGGATAAGCTGGCAACCGTTCCTTACTTTCAGAGTCACTGGTGTATTTTCCAATTCTGTCATGCACTGGGAAATCATCAATGAGTTCAGAACTAGCTGCCACACCATTGAAATAAACTGGTTTCTCCCCAAGAAACTGCAGACCTTCATTACTTTGCAGGCTTATTCGTTCTCTCTCTTCAAAATTGTATCGCAGCTTCTTTTTCCTTCTTCTATCAATTGTATCATATTCCTGAGGATATCTAGGGACATCTACAGACCCTGACTCGAGACACACATTTTGGCAGCACCTTGACCTTTCACAGTGATTGAAATTTTCTCTTTTTGAGAGAGTTTGCATCTTTTTCATGTTTTTCTCATGCCATCTTCTAGTTTTATGATTTTTTTCTAAGAAATCCTCTATTAACAGTTTTCCTAGTTCTTCATAGTTACTCTCTTGTTCTTCTTCTCCATCTTCAGTGTCAAATGGAATGATCCTGACTCTTTCATTTCTAGCTAGAGATCCTTGTCTAAGATGAGAAATAAAGGGAGTGGGAGGGAAAGGAAGAGAGGCAGCAAAAAAAATAAGAAGGGAAAAACAACAGTTTTTAAAAAAGCTATTGGAAGGACAGAAAAAATAGTAATGGAAAAACATGCATTAAATAAACGAAAATTAAAATCAGAAACATTCAGAAATAACAAAATTGAAAACCTGCCAATCTACCACCACTACACTTCAATCAAATAGTCAAAAAAAGCAGCATGGGTTGTGAGATTCCATCGGTTATGTCTGCACAAAATTTAGAAATGCCTTTTTGAGGGAGAACAGCTTCTTGTGATCAAGTGAGGGCACACAGCCTTGGCTATACCAGTACTCTGCTGCTGCTTTTTTTAGGCATGCTGAAAAGAAGTCACTTATTGCAGCAACAGGACTACTTTGAGATGCAGTGCCCACGCGCACCATTCCACTATGCTGTGCCTGCATTTCGGTCACTCTGAGCTGCAGACTTTGTTTTAGCAGTATTCATAAAGCACATGGGGACCCTGTGTCTCCCAGGAGTGGCAACAGAGCAGAGATTTCATCTGGAGACTTAGGAGTTGCTGGACTCCAGGCAAGTGAGGACAGGGGACAAAATGCAAACCATGGGCACCAGCAACAAGAGGAGTTTCAGCTATTTCACCATTCCTCCTTGCTGGGAGAACTCTTGCTGCAGCTAATGGCCTCAAGGTGCCCCTATCAACACAAAATTAAGATTCTCAGAGCTATTACTGGACCAGAAGGCAAATCAAAACACTGGCATTGGATATTAGCCCATCATAAGATGCTTTTCATGATCTGTACTTCCCATTTATAATGTCTGAGAACAGATCCAGCAATTCATACTTGTTCATTGTGGGAGAATGGATTAAGCTGTGAAACAATCTGATGCTTCCTAGAAATCCGAGCAAATGACCCTTGGGATTTTGGGTTTAATTCCTATCCCTTGATCATTAGGATTATCTCAATTGTTCAACAGCCCCAAGGGTAGTAGCAAGGAAACTTCTTGATCTAAACCTCACAAGGACAGCTTCTGACAATCGACATACAAAAAAACCAGGCAGAAAGCCGATGTAAAAACATCAAAATTATCATCTGAAAGATGCAGCTTTGCCTCACATCACCCACTGCTGAGAACTAAGGAGCATGAGGCCACGTGTGTCCCTGACCCCTTAAGAGACAGAGAAGAGAAAAGACAGAGGGCACACAGGCATTTTATGGATACTGCTAATCCAAGAGTCTTCACCATGAGAGCGGCATGGAGCACGCCAACATAGGATACACACAGGATAGCCCTGAAAGAGAGATGGGTCATTGCATTTTCTACTGCTGTTTTAGTGCTGCATTTCCAACAGTATTAGCTAACTTAAACTAATTGGAAAGATGCTCATTACTTTAAATGAGTCCTGTTATACACAGTTTAGAACACTTACTACACTTCCTGCTCACAATTTTAAGCCGGTAATTGAAATAATTTTCTTTTAAAAGATTCCCAGGGCCACCGTAGTTACTGGATCAAGCCCGTCCAAAACCCAGCTGAAGGCAATGGGAGTGACATGAATGTCTGAAGAGCCATTATCTGTAAATGCTGAACCAAAAAAATTGACTAATTTAGCCATAAAGAAAATTACTTCTCTTTCGAATTGAGCTTCTTTCCCTATGTGTGTTTCCTCTGCTCTTTTACAAAGCATCCCTTTTACTAGAAATAATGATGAGAAACCCAACATGTGAGAGGGGAAAAAGACATCAGCCCAGGATCTAACTACTACAGATCTAAAAAACAGCTGTGGCAAACAGCAAGTATCAGCTGAAATGTACCACAGGAATACTTCACAGCAGCAACACTGGGGAGACAAGCAGAGACGTGCAGAGAGGGTAACCCACTCATGTGACAGATCCAGAGACTCAGATGTGGACTCTAGGTCAGTGTGGCCACCCACAGTGGAAGCTATGCTATTATATTGAGCAAGACTAGAGAGGTATGGAGGACAAACAGTTAAAGAAAATGAGCATTGCAAAGAAAAGTTAGTGCTTAAACAAAAACAAACACACAAACAAAGCCACAAAACAAAACAAACAAACAAAACAAACAAAAAACACCAAACAAAGCTAAGGGGAAGATGTCTGCTCTTCTAAGCCAAACTGGTTGTTGGCAGCAAGACACACTCCAAGGACAAATAAGAATATTGCCTGTCAATCTTAGAATAGGGTGGAAGAAAATACATTACTTCTATCAAAGGAATATGATCATGTGTAACAGCTAATAAAGACAAGCAAAACTTTTTCATCCAAAATCAAATACTGTAAGAAAAAACTCCAGGTGTTAGAACAGACAGTTTCAACTGAGGCATTTCGGCACAGACAACCTTTTGCCCAGTTCAAGACAGGTTTTAGCAGGTTCTTGTCTGGTTCTTCTGGGTCTGCCCAGGAGAGCCTCCTACAAGCCCTCATTTCCACAGCAACCATCAGCTGCAGGAACAGGAACACTGCATCAGCCAGGAACACTGATTTCATCAGGTGACTGCCTGGTCCACAGCACTGAGAGCTGCTAGGAACAAAAGTCAAATACAATTTGTTTCTGCAATATTCAGCTACAACTTTGTTATGAAAATATTTAAGATCTACCCACGTGCTTCTTTTCAGCCAGCTTGTTAGAAATACCTTTCTGGTAAGTACGAGAATCCCACGTAGCTCCTTTGGAAAGCTTATTTGCATATTTTATGTTTTAAGATTAAATATGTAGCAAAGAATCTTGTTGGGCATGTGGAAAATGCACATGGGAACAGGAATGCTCACATCACTATCCAGGATTTGCATTTCTGGACTGAAAGTAATTTTAGACCATAGCAAACAACAAAGCTCACGGTTTTAAAGTAAATTTTATCAGTCCAGATCCTTTTATATCAATACCTTCAGGAAATCAAGGAAAAAAGAATGAATATATTCCAGCTTGGTATTCTCTAACAATTCAAACCAGCAGTGCTTCTTTGGAAGGTCTTACAAACACATTTGTCTTTTAGATACAGATAGAAATTCACATACACACTGACTCCAATCAAAGTGACCCATGAAAAACTACCTGTATTGTCAACACCACTTCAAGTAATCACATAACTCCAAAAATATGCAGCCACCATTGGCTTCCCCTGATTCAGGGTCCAACATCCCTGTTCAGCTCAGCTCTTACATAAAGAAAAAGCCTTGGCTCATCTTCTCAGTTAGATCTTCAGCAATTTTACCACTGCAAACCAGCAGCACAGACTCACATGGGAAAGGGAATAACTTGCTTATATAAGACATTTAATGAACTAGGAATAGAGCACTAGGAATGACACATCACACTGCAGTAAATGCATTTTGTTGGCACATTTGTTTCTATTCTTGAAACCTCAGTAACAGTAACAACATTAGATATTACCATTAAACTTCACCCTTTACCATTAATGATCATACATCAAGAAGAGCAAAACTTAGCCTCAGTCACCCATGGCAATAACTGAATTTAGGTTCAGGCTTCAGAAAATAAGAACATTCTCACCAAAGGAGATAAGGTAGGACAAATCAGTTATAATACAAAGAAAACTCTGCACCTCTAACTGTGATAGTGCTTAAGTAGCTGCCTCTTCCTTCCTCACCAAAGGCAGAAACAGCAGCTTAGCCTGCTCTACACAACCACTCTTACCAAGCTGACCAGCACCGTCCAAAATCTTCTGCTTTCACCTTGCACAACCAGCTCTAGTTCACAGCCACTGATCCTGGTAAGTTAGTGCTGCAATGCTCAATACTTAAGTTAAAACCACTTGTGAAACTACTGATTTACGGTCAAAAAATAATTCAGAGCAAACAAACTATCTTTCATACAGCTAAAAGTAAATCTAAAGAGAAAGCAAAACATTCAACAGTGTTACGTGGTAACAGGAACAAGATGAAAAAAAAACCCAACAACTACTCTGTTACAGACTTTCTTCTCGAATACATTGTTTTGGCAGATCTAATAGAACTGGAGCTAATCCAGAAGAGAAAATAAATCTGCACCAAGAAAGAAGCTCCCAATAGGATAACTGTGCTAGAATGTGTTTCGCTGGCTTGGGAGGCACACCTACACCATGGTACCGCAACATGCAACTACCCACCACTCTGGCCTTCAAAGGGTAAGGGGAAAGTACAACCAAGAGTAAACGATCTAAAGTTGAGAGTATCTTTTAAAGGTAACTCCCCAAACCGCCAGATCGGGTGTAACACACACTCTCACGGGTTCTTCGTGGTTCACAGCAGAATCCCGGTGTTAACGACACACGTGACACCTTCCTATCTGAAGACTTCTAGAGCCCCTGATCTACCCTCCCCTGCCAGCACGGCACCTTCATGGTCTGCAGTGGAAAATCAACGGGGAAAGGAGAGCCACCCATAAGACAGCACCCACCTGATGGCCACATGCTCCCGATAATCCAGATCATAATTCTGGAGGGAGTCGGCGCAGGAATCCCGCAGGACTCCCTGCTGCTGCAGGCGAGCCGGGCCCGTGAACTGGTGCACAGAGGCGTTGGGCTGCACGGTGGTGTGGTACGGAGGCGGGATGCTGTTGCTCGTCTCGCTGCGGTAGTCGCTGTCCCGGTCATCCACGGCGCTGTCAGCGTCTTCAAAGGCTAAGAGACAAAAGCAGTTTAAGGGCACAGCTCTCTCAAGTTGACTCGCTGGGACGGTGGAGCCCATTCAGTTTTGGAAGAATGACAAAAAAACACTGTTGCTGCTGTGTGTATCTCCATGTGGGAGCTGGCTATAACCTCCAGTTCTCTCAAGTGTGCACCAAGAAACTGCAGTGATCGGATCCACACCCACCTTTCCCTCTTCCCATTACAGGAGTTTATTTCTCTTTGGTCATTACTAATAAGCAGATTAAGACATCTTTATTTAAAACAAAAGGAAAAAAAAGCCCACACCAAAAAAAAAAGGGGAAAAAAAGAAAGGGAACAAAACGACAACAAAAAACCCCAGCACCCAAAATTTCAGGTACTTTGTTGCTGCCAAAATGAACCTTTAAATATTGGAAAAGGAAAAAACCCACAAACCCAAAACCACTTCTTTGTGGAAAGGAGCTCTTTCTGAAAACTTTTCAGCATTTAAGCTGTAATACTGTCCTTTCTTCTCAGCATTCCTAACCAGAAATTTGTGGTTCTGGACTTTTTGTTTTTTGGGTTTTTTTCTACTTCTTTTTTTTGTTAAAGTATCAGTTTAAGTTAAGAGAAATTAATGGAAAATGCTCAGTAGGAAAATCAGAAGAACTGGGAGAGCAGTTCTGCTTATAAACAATTATACCACTTCTCACAGGGGAAAATTGCTACATTAAACACACACAGGTAAATTAGCTTAAGTATAGTACTTAACACTAATAATAACCTTCACAAAGGAAAAAGCTCCTTTCCAGTGAGTCCCTCTCCCTGCAGAAACACTCCTGCTTGTTAACCCTTCAGAAAAGGAGAATGCCAAGCTATAGTGAGGAAAGGTATCAAAAATATACAGCTGTGTATGGCTGTGCAGGATGCAAGATTATCTTTGCAAGCTTAAAGTGAAATACACACACCATAAGGCAGTGGAGTGCACCATTAACATGCTTGAAACAAAAGAAAATAAGGATCAGCCATTATTCATTCTCTTTGCCACCAAGTCTGTCTAAAAAGGACAACCAAATTAAAGCCCTCTCTGGTAGGCTATCCAATGGTGTGTGTCCTACAGAGTCATTCATCATGAGGCTGAACAATAAAGTGAAAGTGCTCTTTACATGCCAGATCCTTAAAGAAACCTGCATTTAAGTGCTGAAATTCCAAGCAGATGGAATGCAGCATCAGGGAACCCCTTTTTGTTCCACAGGTGCTTCCCATACCTCTAACTCAATTTCCAGTTTTTTAATCTGAGGTAAAATTTGTTCTTGGTGATCTTTTTAGGTCCCTCACAACATAGAAAGATTAGCACTCTAAAGTGGATGGAAGAGGAGAAAAGAACAGCTGCAGAAAGCATCTGCAAAATACAGGCCACTTGAAAAAGCCCGGCTCTACACACTTACATGGAACCAATTCAATCTGATTGTCCACACTGAAAATGGAGCTAAGCCTCCTGCTTTTTAGTAGTTTAAACGCTGCAGGGTTCTTGTCAGTCTCTAGTCAATTGAATAGAAATGAACAGCAATCATATGCTGCTGTATTCAGCTTTATTAAAAGCACAGTGTCCATCAATTTTATCACAGGTCAGCGCTTAGGAGAAACATTCAAAATTTACTACACAAAAATGATTTCATATGCCAAAGTGCCAAACCTCACTGAGGAGCACCAAACTTCCAGCCGGTAGAGCAGGGGCCAATCGATTTGTCAATCATGAGGCCCACACTGCCCTCACAAGAATAACAAGCTATTACTCAGCTGAGCAATGTCATTGCTATTGCTCAACACTTCAGCCATTGCCATCTAATGAACAATAATTACTTCTACTGGGACAGAAAACACACTGCTCGAAAGAGTCTTTTACTGTCTCACTTTGCTGCTCAACTCATTTCTTTGACCCATCAGATGTAACTGTCATTTAAGGTAAAAGTAAAGCCTAAGTAACTCTGGTATGATGGAAAGTTTTGCAGTTGTGGCTCCATAATCATCATAGCACTTGCAGAGGCTGAAGGCAGCCTGACTGAGATACAGGTCTGGTAAAAGTCACCAGACCAACAGCTCTAGGAATAAACAATTTAGCTAACCTCAAACTTATAACAAAAATATAAATCAGTTGTACAACTATCTAGGCGAAAAAAAAGGAATCCAGTGACTCACTAATACTGGTAGTGCAAAGATTCACACAGTTGTTTATTAGGAAGCAGAATACTGCTTCTATGGGTCAGCAACTCTGACCAGCTGACAGGCTCAGAGAATTCCAAACGAATCAGACTGTTGCAGAAGCACCATCTGGATTTGTTAACCAGTCATCGCATCTCACCTCTGCACTATCAAATGAACATTTCCCACATAAACCACAGCATCTCTAAGCAACATCCAAAAATAGCTGATTAGCTTAAATGTTAATCAAACATTTAGAGCATATACATCTATAAAAGCTGACACCAGAATTTCTCAGACTTCTTACTGGTTTTTAGCAGGAGGAAGTGTCTTTGAGGTCACAACACAAAATGCCTCCCTGAGGCATGTTTAAAGGATGCAAGGCTCCATGAGGCAGGAACATGTTTTTTCTCTGATATATATGCCCCATGAACCTAACAGCATCCACAGATGTTAATACCAGACAGAAATCCTCAACTGACTCATAAATAAGAGTCAACTCAAAAAACTCTTAGTCATGCTGAACTGCAACTACCCTATAAGCAATCTCACTTTATTTAACAGAAGTGTTCTCAAACGAAGACATTGCTCAGCCTGATCAAAAGCAACAAAACCTGGCCCCATAGGTGGCTTATAGCACACATTTCCTTTGCAAGAAAGTATTTTCTGAAATGCCAACATATAGCGATGATCCCATTCATTAACATACTTGACACCTAAATTTTAATTAAGAGACTGACAAGAACTTGCAGAAGTGGCTTTGGGCATGCAGCGCCCCTTCAAATGGAGGCATTACAGGCCGTGTTTCAGCAAAATATGCCTCACAATACACAGAGTGTGATAAATTCAAGTACTGTTTTCTTCAAACAGGTGACAAAACAAGTCTTCCTTAAGCAAAGTTGGAGACTAGCCTCAGTCCCGGAAGATCAGTTAAACTGGTAACAAGACATATAACAATAAACATAAAAAGACAGTAATTTTTTACCCCAATTTGAGAAATTTCATATATACCAAAGAGCTCTCAAGGGATGAAAACCACTTCTTTGTCACTGGACCCACTGCATAGAGAGCTGTGGGTAAGGCTGAAGGGCAGGGCAGAAGCATGCTGTCCATGTTTCATTATTGAATATTCATGCATATAGGCAGCATAAGTAGAAAACCCATTGGGGCAGTCACATCACACAGTAGGATTTCACAGAGTGGGGAAAACAAAGAAAGGAGACACCTTCTCTGACTGTTATTCCTCCCCCTAATTCCTGCCCCCAGAAGTTATAACGTGACTGCTGCAGGGTAGAACACATACAGTTTTTAATATCTTGACCTCAAAACCACTTTGACAGTCCTGCTATGCCAGCTCAACTAGTCCCCTTTAGCCTCTGGCAACTTTCTTTAAATCAAACTTCAGGACAGGAAGGAAATCTAGCAGCAAAATTATTACAGGTGGCTGGAGGAATGCTCTTGAAGAAGTGGTTTTGCTGGTTTAAGGTCCTAAGGCATAGCAGGAGCTCCTCTCAAAACGTTGTATTCAGTGGAAATTGCCTCCCTGTTTTCTAGCACAATGTGTCATCAGCCCCTGGGAGCTGAGGTCCGGTCCCCCAAGCTTAGTTATCCTCTACAAACTCCAGCAAAATTTTGGACAAAAGCAAAATCCTCATTAGTTCTCCAAAACAAGCACTGAGCTTTTCACAGCTTTTGTCTATTTTAACAATGGCAGAAGAAAATAAAGTGTACTAACTAAAGCAATAACTTCCAGGTCAGCAAAGGTCTCTGCCAGCTCCACACCAAGGGCCTTGCAGTTCACCTTCCCCACCCATTTAAACTTCTTTTCATCATAGCTGCCAACAGCTTCTTTCCTTAAGCCTCAGATCCCACTGTGCCATCATCTACCGAACCACTAGTCATTCCTGACAATTAAATACACTTTCTAAAATCTTGTAGTAAAAATGCATACGGGCTTAAAGAGGACTACTGAAGTAAGAAGGAACTCAAAAAATCTCAAAAGGACACAAGGGTGTTTTCTGAGGCTCTTCTATCTATTTCTATGTTAAAACCACCTAGGTTTTGAGAAATTATTTAAATGCAACTTTGCAGGTCATTAGTTCATCGTATTGCCCTCATGGCTTAAAAACACTTTAGAAATTTGTATCTTTTTAAGACAGTATGTTTGCAATATTAAGTCTTCAGTTTAAGAGCTTTCATGATCCTGTTTTTCTCACTTGAAAATACTCTGCTGCTGGAACACTCAACAGCCAAGAACAGAACTGACAGGCTGAAGTGCAAAGACTACTACCTTGAACATCTACCCTACTTCTTCAAGTCTTTCCCTTTCCTAAAATGAAACTAGGTCAGCCGTACAAGATGGCACTTTCCTAAAGTGCCCTCTGCCCAACTAACAAGGGTGAGGGCTACAGCACTCCTCTTGCAAGAAGCTTTCACCAGGAAAAAGTCTTCCAGCTACCAACATGCTGTTTCTCCTGCTTCCTTCTCAGCTGATGTTCAAAGGTTACGATTAGAAGTGTGTTTTCCATTATATTGTCAAGCTAATGGAGTTCACTTGGAAACACCATCAACACTGGCCCAAGCCTGACTGTAAGGATGCTAAAATGATTTCAAAGACGACAGCACAGCAAGGAGGGAGGGAGGGAGGGAGGGAGCCTCATGAATACAAGTACCTTTTAAAGCAAAAACACCACACACTGACTCACCAGATAAACAGCAGAAATACACAAGCACAGCCCTCCTAGACCTCTCACTGACTAATGCTTAAACACCCCATTTCCCTCACAAATACCCAAAAATGGAAAATAAAGCTATTTAGGACACTAGTCTTTCTTTCAGTAGTGTAAAAAAGTGAATTAGTCACCTCTCAGTTATCCTACCACACCTCTAAGAATAAACAATTGAGACAACCAGCACTGACAGCACAAGCAAGTTGGTCAACACTGCTGATGCACAAAGAACTTACATTTGATCAAAGACAGGAGAACAAGGAGGACAAAAAATGTTGTGGTAGAAGAAATGGGGAAGTCACTAGTGGAAGACTTCTAAAATGCAGAACAGGTCCACATATGAAACGCACTGTAACATTAGCTGGACACTAGACTCAAGCAGGTAGGACGTCCTCTCCAAATACCATTATGTCAAAAATGGAAAAGCACGAGGCAGAATCCCCTCCCCACTAGATGCAGTCACAGTGATCCCTCTTTGCGTGTTCCCCTAAGCAACACTCTCATTCTTGTCTTTTACACAGGGAACAAACACCTTTGTTTTAAGACTGATGGATCAACCCTTGCATGTTTTATAGATGGTAGAAGCCACACACTGCATCTTGAGAGGAAGCCTTGCCTGTTGGCACCTGCAGCACTTTCAGAAAGGAAAGATGTTTCATGCACATCTTCTGGAAAAAAGAACAAAAATTTTGCAGCCTAACTAGAAGTTAACACACCAGTCTCCAGGTGTGGCATCAACTCTACAGATCACAGACAGCTGCAGTATCTGAATTTTACTGAAGGCTGGTCAGCACTAGTGAAAGCAAAGCCCTGCCACTTTTGCCATGATACTGTCTCACTGAGGTTGAACATAACACAATACCTACAACCCCACTGGTGTGCAACAGTCATTTCTTCTTTCAGATTTACTCCTATTCGTAGTGTTTGGAATATATTTCCACCATGTCTTTGTATCTTAGTAAGACAATGACTACAGATTCCCTTGTGTTTTTCCATGACTTCAAACACTAATTTGGGCTTACATAGGTATGAAGACCAACACAAAAGACATATACAAGCAAAAAACAAGAATCACCTTTACAGGAAAAGAATAGTAGTTCAATTCCACCATCATGTCCTCAAATCCCAGTAGAAAGCACAAGCAACTCATTTAAAACATGACCAAAACAAAGCTAAAAAGTGAAAAAATGAACAGCCATCCATCCACACAAACATGAAGACTAAGTGAAAGTAAAAGAAAATACAACGGAACAGATTTTCTATATGCATGAATATTTCCACTTTTCCTTGTACTGGAGCATGCTGCATCACTATACAATCAGAAAGCTTGCAAGAAATCAAACTGTTACGTACTCAGCTGCTCTCCCCATCCGAAATAACTCCAGTTGCCTGCATGTAACACAAATGGCAGAAAAGAATAGGAATGGAAAAAGAAAGCTTAGAAAAAACAAACCACAAGCATACTTTTCATGTATTTAAAACGCCTTATAGATTGTGAGCTTGAAAATGTAAGGGCTTTTTTTCTTTATAAATACAACATTAAGCTTATGTTGGGGCTTACTCTTCATGTCCAGTTTGTTTGTAAGACATTCTGAAGACAAAGATCATTATAAACTCTTGGAACCGATAAACAATCGTGCATTTATTAACATAAGTTGACAAAATACTTATCAGTCAACCTAGCAAGAGCAGTTAAACACTGTTACTCCCTAGTATACTCAAATGTCTCAGAAACCAGAGTCCAGTTTAGCGCAATATCTGATTCCAGGCTAAACGGCAAATCAAGTGACGAAAGTCACTTCACGTTTCCATTTCTGCCCCTTTCCAGAACGAACTTAACCCAGTGGTGAGAGCATCACTTCAATAGTAACAGCATGAAAAACTGTGTGCATGTAAACAATGTGAAGTGAAGAGTACTTCGCTAGGCAGATACACACACTGGTAAAAAGCTTAAGGGCTCTCACGACATTCTAAGGCAAACAGACACAAGTTAATTCTGCAACAGTAAGCAAACCTTTTCATGTTAAATTGCAGGTGAAAACAAATTAATGCTAAAGCTACACAGCAAGTTGGTAAGACATTAAAGTTTTTCCCTATCAATACCCATGTTGTCACCCCAAGGTCATACTCAGTACCACGGAAGCAACAAACCAGTACATATAGCCCTCAAAGCACTTCAGAACCACGCACACCATTTGCAACTCCAAGAAATGCTTCAGAACCAGCATTTCTAGAAGACAGAGTGGAAAAAACGCTTTAAAAAGTTACATTTACAGGAGTGTTGATGCATCAAGCGCGGGAGACAATAAACAAATCCATCACATGTAGACAGTGAACAAGCAAGAGCTTTCTGTCCTGGCTACCATTTCTAGCTACCAGCCAGGCGCACAGATGCATCAGAACTACAACCAGATTGCTCCTTTCTTTTCAGAAACAAAAGGTCTACAAAGCAACACAGTCTCTCAGATATACATCGGCACTTCAAGGTCCCTGGATTAGGCTCTGACAAACACATGTGTGGTGCTTTGCACAGGCATTGCTCAGGTTCAAGTGGCATTTTTATATCTGGTAGAGTTTCAAAGGTAGGCCATTACCTTCTGGTTCCTATAGTAGTAGTTATAGAGGAAAAAAAAAAGTAACACATGTATGTTTGCTTTGGTCCTTAAAGGAAGCAGCCCTGACTAAGTGGAACAAATTGAATGACAATTTTTATGGTGCTGATTTAGAAAGAACCACTGGTATAATGCTGAACACATGCAGTTACCATGGAGTATAAGAGGTTTATTCCTCTCCTATGTACAGAAGTTCTTGTTTACTGAATTAAATAATGGAAAAAACCTGAAGTCCATCGAGTCAAGCACCAACAATCTACAGCCTGAGACAAGACAAATGCCACGTCTCCGGCCCACAGCAGCAAGAGTGACAATGAACCTGTGCCAGGTGTGCTGGCAAGATGAAGATGTATCCAAATGCATCAGAAACCTGCCAGGACCCACTCAACAGTGTTTGCCTGACCCTGACCACAGGGCTATCACCTCAGGCTTGTTTTTCACAACAACAAAAAACCTAAATACCAGCTTTGACAGAGGTCGGAGTGTTATTTCAGAGGGGAAGGAGAGAAAAAAGAGGAACACACAACCAACCTGGCAAAGAAAACAAAAGTAAAAGACATGGCAAAGAAATGAAAAGGGGAGACAACTGGGAGAAAGGGTACGGAAATCAGAGGCAGAGAGAGCAGAGACAGTAGAGAGGGACATAGGAAAAAGACCGAGATGTTGACAGAGCTCTGCACCGAGCTTTGATTTGCTGTAACCAAGAGTTCCTATTAAAGACAATTTCCTATTAATGTAGAAGTTCAACAACAGCTTATGTGTATCTCATTCCTGAAAATCTCTAGACACTAACACACAAAATAGCAACCCCAGCACATCCTTCCATCAAAATGTCTGTATCCCAGGTGAACAGTAAGAGGCAAAGGAAGGAACATTCAAATATTTGCAGGTTGTATTACAAGCAAAGATCCAGAAAAACTCCATAGTGACGCAGCATTACTGCAGTCAGGCTACATGCTAGTGAAATGCATGTCATTATCCACAACTGAATGCACACGTAAAAGCCCAGAGCAACTGGGGAAGAAACACCAGAAGATAACTACAAATTTCCAAAGCCGGTATGCAGATCAGAAAAACCACAGAGGAAATGGAGCTTATCTGTCCTCCAGGTTTCACAGAGATAAAAATCCCAGACTGCCAGCCTCTGCACAAACCACTGTACTCAATCTGCATGGAGGGAATGAGTGACCTCTGAAACCAGCTGAGAATGCTCCTAACCACTACTTCCTTGACAGACAAAGGCCTGATGGTTGGCACAACACTACTCACGGTTTGAAACTGCAACAAGGAGAAAACCACCAAGAGCTAAAACATCCCCCATGGATACAAGGTCTGTCCTTAGAGGAGAAGCATTAACACCTCGCATGGACAAAAGAGTCCTCAAACTGACAGTGATGACCATGAGCCAGCTACTTACCTCTCCACCTCACCGCTAGCAAGTTTCTTACCAACAGCACGAAAATCCCACAGGCTTTACAAGCCCAAGACAAATAGCAGTCAATGCCAAGCAGGGCAGGGCGAGGAGAGAAGCAGCTGCCCTTAGACAGCAGCTCCTTACCCTGCACATTTTCTCACACTGAGAAGCTGGGTTTGCCTGACCAGGGTATGCTACACCTATAGACTGGGGAAAGCAATGCTGCAGGAGCAAAGAGAAAGAGATGCAGTAACAGAGAGTAAGGGATTTTCAGCCAGAAGCTCAAAACTCTGCTTTTGTTTGTTTTTACTAACACCCACTTCACTTTAGTGTCTAACATTTTGGAAAAAAATGAATTTATTAAAGATTCAACACATATGCTGCTTCATTTAAGATTCAGGAGCTAACAGTATATATCTCAGTCCTTCAGCATAATCACAGAAGACCTGGGCTGACAGTCTTGATATTTTGAAGGTTAATGAAAACAGAATTTCTTTTTAGCCTTTTCAAGTTGTTTTTCTGCTTCATAAAAGTAATATGAATAACCACGATTCGTTAACAAAAAATCCCTTCCAGATCACCTTTGGGAACAAATTCAAACCTGCGCAAAGTCGAACTAAAAACACCAACAAGTCCAGACAGATAGAAAATGGAAAGTTGTAATTCCAAACATTCACCAACAATGGAATACATGATACAGACAAGTCAGACTAGTCACTCCATGTGCTCTTAAATATCAACAGTGCGTGTCTTGGTTATCACATTATTTTGTATTTGTAAGTTTCAGTACTCAAAAAATGAGGTTTCATATAAACCTCCAATTAAGGACTAAGCAATGCCAGCAGCCTGGTGCCTTGGAAGCTAAAATATTTTTGTCATTAACACATTTTATAAAGTACATCTAAGTTCCCACTGTTAGCTGAATATAACATATGCTTGTTCTGTGCCTCAGTTATGCAACTATTCAAGGAGGAACTCCTCCTCCCCACTTCACACTGTCAAGCCTGGATCAGCAGGGACACTGTAAAAAAGCAGAATATTCCAAGTTTTTAATGCAGTCTAATTTGACTGCCTGTGTGCCATTTTGTTTCATTTCTCTTTACAAGCCTCTGAGACTGGTTGGGACCTATTGTCCCTGTCAGAACATTATCACGTGCTGCTGTCCACCACTTATAATCACGCTGGTGAATTAATCCTCCTGTTATATCCCATGCTTAGCACAAATGAAAATCATCTAAATAATTTTATAAAAACAAACTAAACTCCAGATAGCGTACTTGGTTCTGATGAAGCACCATTTGCAGAATGTTCTAGTCAGTTCTTTTTTACAGGTTTAATAAATCTCCTTTTCCCATGGCCAATACCCTCAACACAGTCTGAACAGATCTCAGATTCCATAAAAATCTACATTCTTCCAGTGTTCAGTGTACTTCCCAAAACTAAACAGGTGGTGTTTTAGTGGAATAAGCTCCTGAAACACATATTGAATAGCTTTTTAGAAGGAAGTCAAGTTTTCAGTAAGCACGATGCCAAAGAAGGTTTCGTAACAAGTACCACCATTTCCTGTTCAGTTTTGGAACACTCCAGATGAGGGCTAAGGCCTCTGCACAAAAGGAGCTAAGAAAGCACAGGAGGCAAATGAGCTAAAAGGATCTGACAGAGACAAGGGCAGGCACTGGAGTGCTCTCCTTGCTCCCCAGCTCACCACATTCAGCTTATGCTGAAATTTTTGAGTATTTTATTTCACTATATGAAATGGCCCTTCTGGCCACCTGTACTTTGGCTAAATAAAATCAGATTGAGATCTGAGAATTTAAGCAGGGCTAGGATCACCATCAAATCATCGAGAGTACCCACTAAGTTATTACAAGCTTGTGCAACTCATTAGTAACCATAGCAAAAAGGATCAGGCAGAGCGCCACCCAGTTTTATCTTCAATGGAAAAACTGCAACATCTCTATCACTGCAGTGATACCCCATGTGGCTGTCTTGTCTTAAAAATTTCCAGGCTACCAAGTCACACAGACTATTTGGCTAAGAGATTTAAACACAGTTACAGACAAAAGATTTATATGTCCCTTCCTGAGACACAGTTTTGGACTATAGTTGACCACCTAACATGACATATATGCATAATAGCAAAGAGGAATATAATGTTCTTCAGCAGCTGAGATAAAAGATTTGGTGCCTTTTTTCTTCTGATTTTAATCTTAGACTTTAGGAAAAGCCTCACTGCTCGAGAACACATAATTATGGCTTGTGCATAAAGTTGAGCAATCATTTTTCTATCAGTTTAAAATCTTTAGTTTTTAAAAAGTTGGTATCACTGTCGTAACAAAATTCAAATTAATCTTCTCCTATTGCTATGATATTAACGGATTACTAGCAAAGTCCTTAAAAAACTGCACTAGAAAAAAGAAGATTTCATGAAGAGCACTAGGCAAATTATGAAAGCTAGAGTATTTAAATGAGCATTTGCTTTGTTTGATGACTGCTTACAGAGACTCATCAGTATCGGCAGTGTTCAGCATTTCAGTAAGAACTTTATATCTGGGGTTTATTTAAAAGTAAAAGCTTTATTTCTTTGTCACCACCTTTCAGAATGCAGCCCATACTCTAGGAAAACAATAACTAAAGAACTGTATTTAAAGGATCAGCGGCAAAATCAAAATGAGTTCTCTAGAGTTCATCAGTACATCAAACTCTGTTACTGTATAATCTCCTAATATAGCCAGTATTTTTATTTTAAAATTCCATATGCCGAGTACTTTTCCATAGACATATCCAGTCTTGAAGTAGCAGCTTTATCCTAAAATGCAGGCAGATATTTTAGAGTAAAACCTTGAATCTGTGCTCCTTTTAGCAGATCTATCATGCCTTCAGCCAGTCCAGACAGTGAGTGCCACAAAGCCACAAGAAAACAAGTATGCCAGAGGGGATTTATCCTAAACAAAAAGAAACAGGAGCTGCCAGTCACCCAGAAGCAGAGGCCAAGGATCTAACTTTCCCAGCCCACCAGTAAACTACCACAAAAAAGCTCATACAATGGTTACCCTTGAATGGACTAAAGCAGTTTTTCCTTGGCCTAGCCTCAATAAAATAAAAAAGTAGATAGATAGATGAAGCCATTCACATGTGCTGTTTTGAATTACCCTTACACCAAAAAGTCTTTTGAGTTGTAACTGCACCATAGCCAGAAGTTCTACTCTTACTAGAGCACAGCTATTCAATGACTGCAGCACAGTCTTCAGCGTCACCCACCCTTGAGAAGGGTAAAATAATCACTGACTTCTTCCTTACCCTTCCCAAACTGGTACGGACTAGAGATGCTGTAGGGGGCTGCTGACCTCTGTTGTTTAAGTGCAGAATCAGGCCGGTAACCAGAAAAAAACAGCAAGAATCTTGATGTGTAGCACACACCATTACAACAAGGAGGGCAGTGTCAATTCCCACCATATTCAAGACAACTATGCTGTCTGACCCTCCACTATCACAGACCATACACCTCTAGGAGCAATCTGGAGTGTCATGCTCTGGCCTGTTTAAGTGTTTTGATGCTGCGTGGCCCTGAGAGACTGGTAGAGCAGACCACTTTTTTTATATACTATTACCAAAGAAGAAAAGAAGCAAATTCTCTGCCATTTGCTGCCACAGGGTCAGTTCACCCCACAGCAGGCCTGGATACCCCCAACCCAGTGTGACATTAATGGCAGCAGAAAAACGCTGCATCCACAGCACAGCACAAATACAAAATCAGTTTTGGGGGGCTTGCTGGGGAGTAAGGGGCAGCAAAGGCAATCATCTGGCTGTTAAGCAGACAAAGCTCCTCATGCAGTGCCATGGAAAGCACCATCATCTCAGCATTAGTCAGTCTGTTCAGGGGAATGAACAAGCCTTCCTGTGGAATTAGAGCTCCCAAAGAGAAAACCAGTGAGCATCATGAATGAAACCTCTGAAAGTCAGCCTTTGTGGCACCTTTGAAATAGCAGCACATGCGCAGGTATTAAAAGAATTTTGCAAAAACAGATTTCTTCAAATATCAGTGGCAAAGAAGGGTCACCACAACAAACTGATCTGGCATCAAATGACATCCATTCCTATAATGTGTGTAAAACATTTTGCCAGATTTTAAGTAGATAAAAAGCTGCTTATGTATCTAAAACAACTGTAGCATTTTTTCCTGCATGCATGTGCACACACACATGTCCCAAAAAGCATTAATAGATGTAATGTTGTTCTTTTTTCTCTCATCTTATGGCAGACCAAGCACAGGCTGGCTTTAGCTCTTTCTGCTGGTAAAACAGTGTATGAGAAGCTATTGCTTCTTTTGTTGCAGGTACCAACCTACAATCCAGAGCCAAGCAAAAAAATTACCTTCTCCTGACAAAAAAGCAGCACAAAAAAACCTACAATAAAACAAACACACACACAAAAAAGCCACACAAACAAAAACAAAAACAAACACAAACCAAAAAAAAACCAACCCAAAAAAACCCCAACTCCCCCCCCCAAACAAAACCAAACCACCAAAAAATAAACCACAACAAAACGTCACCACCAACCACAGCTCTGGCAGCCAGGGATTTTACAGAGCAAAGGACTCAAGGAAATGGAACAAAAACACTGAAGCAGAAAACAGACAATAAAGCATTCTCAGAAAGATTATCAGTCAATGAGAAGAGGACAGACATAACTGGTTGATTCAGTGGCACTTAGGTTATCTTTCCTGAGAATCATACCGAACACACCTGCTCTCTTTGAGATTTGTAAACTCCCTGACAAATGGTATAGGGCAGTATTTACAGCAGCTAATTTACAGATATTAACCAAGTCTGCCAAACTGATTCTGCAAAGATGCAAAGTATCTTTCTCATCCCAGTTTGCACTGTAACTGATCCAAGCCGGAGCTGCATTTAAAATACTCACAGTGTGACTCACTTGTGGATTATAATGGACTTCTATGTGTCCAGAAATGATCTTGAGCATACAAGAAAAACAAATCTATAACTCCTCACAATAAATAACTTAGAGCTTATTGACTCAATGCCAAAGTAATCAAATAATATGTTTTCAATCTGCATAATTTGAAGTGTATTTCCAGACAACAAAACCTTGCTTTCTTTTCAATTTATGTTGAATTTCAGGTGGTGGGTAAAAGCCAATATGGAGATGCTGCAGTTTTCTAACAATGACATATCAAAAAATTAATAATTATGACTACCTTTAATAGAAAGGCAAACAAAACAGGATCCACGGACACTCCAGTGCTTTGCTTATTGCTTGGCATCACTGAAAGTTAAATCAACCAGAAGCACATGATCTTTCTGGGGCAGCAGGAATATATAGGGAAGCACAGCAGTTGGGAGTTAAAAATGAAATGGTTAAGTATAATGAAGGAAAGAGGCAGGAACTGCCAAAATCAGCAGGGCTTAGAAAAGACTGTATATACAACAGAACCACCTGCCTAATTTAAGAATAGGTAGGAAGCCCAAATCCCACATTACCTCAGAAATTATAGGTCAGAGTCTTCTAAAAACAAAACAGCATTTGAGACTGTGAAAGGGAGCTTGAAAGCTCAATAATCTCTGGAAAAATTAGAGCTCCCAGCATGGGCTGAGATTTCCCATGGCACCATGCCAAGGCAGCAGCCCATACAAGACCAGAGACAAAAACCCACCCTCGGATCAGAGGCTGGCTTTCAGACGGGGCCACCTCTCTTCCCTCACATCCCGCCCCACCCTTCTCCCCCTCTCTGCTCAGGGGAGATAACAGAACAAGTTGCATCCCTGCAGGAAGTGGGAAACCACCACAAGAAAAGGCAGTCTGGAAAAGGTAAAAGATGGGGTGGAAAGTATGATGCAGAAGAGGGCAGAAGTGTAATCTAATTTTAACATGCAAGGACATGTATTTCATAATGAACCTGATTAATTAACCTGATCCTGCCTGCTGGAGTAGGATTTTCTTTAGCTGGAACAAGGATGTCAAAATGGTCTTCTGAGAGTTGCCGGAGTGGCTAAGCAGGACACCAGTGGCACATGCAGTTATGTACCATTATTTTTTTTTAGTGCAAGCTATATGAAATGCTTTGCAGCACTTTTGCTCTATAGTGCATCAAGTTTTAAGATAATTTTGTATTTTTTGAAGGACTGGGAAAAAATTCTCGTGGAGTAAAACCTACTCACACCGAGCATGTTTTTTTCCTCCTTCTAAATAAATATTTAGTCTACTGTCCAGCAGACTGTGCCCTGCTCCCAACAATGACCATACCTCATCTGGCACATATATATGATGAAAATGAATAATGATGTGATGGAAAACTGGATGAGTCTTAAAAGTGTTCTTGAGGATGTTTTTATTAGATCTAAAAATACACCTATCAATTATTCACCCACATGGCAGGTAAGGACACTCCATATTGAACACATTTTAGTGTGGTGAAGGACACCCACCCTGCTCCTGTGTAAAAAGGGTTGAGCTCCTGTGTCACATGCAAAGGTCAGGTCAGCTTTCAATAGAGATACAATCTGTGCATGCTCTGGGTTAAACTCTTGAGTCTCAAAGGACTGTGCTGTATTGAGGCAAGCTGACAACTCTTATGCACAAGTTGATGCAGGCAGGCGGAGCTCATTTTTCAAAAGTACCTCTATATTAAATGTCTATTTTGTATTTTTTCCATGTAAATAGATACTCATAGACATCAGATACTTGCAGGCAGTAAACAAGCCAAAGTACATGCAGTGCCATCAGCTTTATTGAAAATTCTTTAATACATTAACAACAGACTGCTATGAAATGTTTAACATCCATTCTAATGAGTGTTTTAATCCCATGAATGATTATATTAATTCTTATGTGACATTAATTGTTCAAACCACGGGGCCTTCAACTGAATATTGCAAAAGGTCACTTTCCAGCAAGATGCAGGCTATTAACAGGCAGCACAACAAGGGTGGCCGTCGTGCTGCTTCTCACTGTGCCTGTCTGCAAGAGCCCAGCTGGTTCTCCAGGGGAGAAACCAGCTACAGGGGGATGTAAAAGCACCCTGCTGTGGGAACAGGTGCAGCTATTTTCCCCACACAGAAGCATTCCCCCTAATTTACTCATACATCTCAATACTTAGGAGATTCAATCAAACCAGCCTCCTTCAAACAAAAGCAAAGCCCAGGGGAACAGAGCCAGGAAAATAATTTCAGCAAATAAGACATTCATTTCTTGAACACTTCATACATCAGACAGTTTTTCTCTGACTTTCTGACATTAGGGGTTCTGCATACTATGTTAGTATGATTTAATCAAATATTAGTTTCCCCCAAAATGTTTCTTATCTGTAGGCTTAACAAATCAATTGTACCCTTCTCACCATTTCAGAAACAGAACAAAACACACAAAAAAACCCAAAACCAGAACAGTAGCAGAACAAAAAAAAAACAGAAACAAAACAAAAAACCAAAACAAAGCAAAAAAAACCCAACAAAAAACAAAACAAAACAATACAAAAACCTAAACAAAAAAAACCTGCTTTATTCTTTACATAAACTTTTTTTTTCCCCCCCAAAAAGGGAGGACACATTCAGTGTTACCTAGCATGAAAGTACTACCGGAATACTTTGATATAGAGCTGTACATGTTCCAGCTACACAGCACAATCAGACTTCCTAACCAATTGGTTAATGTCTATAGTCGGTTGAAGATACTTTTAAGATAACATAACAATAGTACACGGAGATATTAATTCTCTTCAAAAAAGGTAAACAGTAATTAGCATTTCCTAATGTTATCAGTTTTGAGGAGATCCTATAATCAGCCTAATGGATAAACAGCCTGCAACGTGTAATATGCACATCTTACAGGATTTGAAGTAGAGGATAAAAGATTTGTTTAAATTATGAGACTTGAATTTTATTAACGTTGTTGCCAAAAGTAGATAACACATTCACAAGAGACATCACTGAGCTTTCATCTATTGTATGTTAAAAGCAGTGTTTCAGAAATCTAATTTTGCAGATCATCAGATACAGTAAGTGCTATGTTATTTTTCCATCCATGTTTTCAGAAGCATAAAAAATGCAAGACAAGATAAGCAGAAATTAGTAAAAATATTTTTTCCATCCATCCATCCATCCGCAGCATTGAAAAGTAATATTGAAGAAATTAGACATCAAGTACACAAACCTCTGGTGCATTTTAAAAGGCTACCAGTAGTACTTGTTTCCATCTATTTTCTCCCTCTTAAAATTTCATTAAACAGTAACAAAGATTATATTTAACACAGGAAGTTTTAGCAGAACATAGCCTAATGTAGTCACATGAAAAAACACAGCATTTTCTTACTGGTATAAATATTACAAGGGCCTGACAATCTCGGTGACTTTGAACACATTTCCTGTCCCTATTGCACACAAGGACAACAGCAAGTTAAAGACTCAATGCCTGATTTCACTTCCTGGCATCAGAAGCTGCAGAGCAACATTTTGAGGAGCACAGCTTTTCATAACTGCACAGAGATTTAAGTACTTTTAATAAGAAAATGTTGTTCAGATGTACCATCACTTGACATCTAACCACAAAGGAAATCAAATATATTGAAAGAGAAAAAAATATTGAGAAGAAATAAGTCTAACTTACAACACTGGGAGGCAGCACTGGGCAATGGTTTCTTCTGGACTTCCTCCTGAAAGGAATACTAAAGGAGGGAAAAAAAATAGGAAGGAATATGGACAGATAAGAAAGCAAATGGTAAGTTTATGACAGCATGCCACACATAAGAGAAAATATCCCTGGTAGTATCAAAGTACAATATCTATAAGCATAATATCTGTAATATATTCTCTACTGTATCTGTATTTAAACACACTCCCAGAAGTGTCCTCTTTTTTCATGCCAAAATCATGTTACAAAGTGCACTTCTGTTTAAGGTGAAGTCTGCTTTAGAACAAGCACAGGTCCTATTACCACTTCTGAGACCTTCAAGTAGACATTTAAAAGACCTGATTCTCCACACCACAATGTCAGTGTCACAGGGAGCTTCAAACTGAGAATAAGCCTGTTTACATTTAGACACTCCAGCACAGCTTCAACAGTTCAAAACTTAAGTGGGCTCACAGCAACTCTGGAGTAAGAGATGGCAGCAGTAAGGTAATTAATGTGCCTGGCAAGGCAAGAACACAATATTTGCCCAGCCAACCCTTGTAAACTCTCCTGTGATCCACTTTACATCCAAAGTGAAGAATTTTTCATCTCATTTAATACTAAATTAGAGAACACAGAGGTATTTCAATTAGCCAGCTTTGACTTTTTACAAAGCTGTTTGTTACAGCATCAAAGCACTCCCTAGGGGAATGCCAGTGGTTTTATTTTGTTATTCTCTTCTATCTTGTATTACATAGAAATATGAGAAAATTAGGACAATTGACCGAAATAATGAGAACAGTCTTTGCGAGGAGGAAAAGACCTGACAACAAAGGAAGTGGCAAACTTAGCAAGCTGGTGCTGCAGCCTGTGCAAAACACGGCCACCAGACAGTCTCTCTTTGCATTTGGTAGGGATTAATAACCAGTTCTGTGCATGGAAGGTGACAACCCGCAGACTTCCGCTGCGGCTATCTTCCAATCTGTGCTACTTAAAATGCACAAGGGATCCTGAAAGGTGGTTAGTCTTATCATCAGCAAACTGCCAACCCACTGAGTTAATCAGGACTGTGAAAACAAGAACTGCCGGATCTCACAGCACTGACTGGTTGACAAAGTGGTGAAAGGAAGTCTGCTGATGAGCAATTTCAGTAGCACAGGACAGCAGTGGGTTCTGAATTATTATCCTCAAAGATCCCAGAATGGTAGCAGTTTGTTCTTTTTAAGGCATCAGCCCGACGACTATCAGGAGTCCCAAAATGAAAATGGAATATTAAGTGTTTGTAGGAAGAGAGGCTGGAAAGCATCTCTATGACACCATATGAACTCCAAATGAACCTGTGCAGCTTTAGTCTGTTCATTCATCTTCTCAAACAGAGATAGCTGAACTTAAAACAAAGAAGACAAAGGCACAAAGTTGTCCTGTGTTAAAAAACACTGTACAGACCAGGATTCTGCAGCCCAAAAGGGGAGGTCTGTAAAGCTGAGTTGCACAGACTGGACGCATGAGGGAGGATCAGTCATCTAATTTCTCTAAACAAACCTGCCTCCAGCTGGTTTCTCAAACACTGGGTTTGTTTGCTCAGAGCAATTAAGGTATTTCTTCAGGCAATGCACAATTAAGGTGCTGAATTCCTTTGCAAAAACATAACTGACCTGGGTACATTTAAAGGGCAACTAGCATTCACAAAAGAGAAATCCACTGAGTGCTGTTAAACACAAGAATACTGCCTCTGGCTCTGGAAGTTCCTGAGCTACAAGTCACTGCCAATTAGGGGAACATGCAAGAAAGATCTCATCCCTGTTCTGGGTGGCTGGCAAATGTGAAGAACTTTAGAAGAACCACCTTAGACAAGGCCCTGCATAGGTTTTTTTCTTCCTGGTCACAGGGAGCATCCACAATAAATCTGAGATCATTAGGTCACAAATAAAGAGGTATTACTTTGTTACTGGTATTTGATAAAAGCATGCAGTTAGCAAACAGATGCATGGCACTGCACGGGAAGGGGAGACAGCTCAGGGTATCTTTCAGCCAGTACCAGCTCAGTGAAGCACTAGAGGGCACCTGTGCCTCGCTGAAATACCTGAACTGCTGCTCCAGCCCACGGGAGCAAGGAGGCACCACAGCAGCATCACTGACAGGACAACTCACAGATCGAGCTTTTTATCGATGCTTGGAGGCTCTCAAACTTTTAGGAAGGCAGAAGAGGCTGCCCTAAATTCTTTAAGTTTTTATCCACCTGAATATTGGTCTGTCCTCAGTCAAAAAGAAAATCCACCTTATTTTCCTTCATCTGCACAGTAAACCAAATCACTCATACAATGAACAGAAAAGAACAGATGAAGGACCCCGGGACAAAAACCTCCTAAAGTCACTGCATTGGCAGAATATTCTGTAAGTTATCTTGCTATGGAAACTCTTGCTATGGAAAGAGACCTATCAAAGAGTTTTCACCAATACCATGTTTTACTCAAGGATGTTCACACTGACACATGGCTATTGGGGTTTTCTAAATGCTCCACTTCTGGTACCGGCATTAACATATTAAATCTTATTCTGCAAACAATATGAACTGTAAACAAAATTTTAGTCATGCAACAGTCTTTCTTAGAAATAAAAAAAGTATCCTTTATTTTATAGCTGCTTAGCCAAGTACACACTAGAGCCAGGAAACCAAAGCCATAGCTACCACATATCCTAATACAAGACTCACATAAACTGAGCCATTAACAACTGCATTAGTACATAAGCCAACACCTCCAACAGTCCTCAGTTCAACTAAAGATTCAGTATCTTGCTTTGTCTTCTTCAAGGAAATAATCAACTGCAAATCAAGTCCTTTTTGACTTGATTTCACAAAAGGAACGTTCCACAGCCTGTCAAAAATAGATTCACTCTCTGTTCAGGTAAAGCATGGTGTTGCCTTTCCTTTGAACATATTTGCATCAACAAAACACTATTCAAGCACTTCCAGCATGCAGAAAAATATTCCTCTCCTTAACACTAAACAGTACACTTGAGAAAAGAGTTCTGTAAGCAGTTCATGGAAGACTTGTAAATGATCAACACTTAGTAGTTACCCTAATCACAGGGATCTAATACAAAGAATAAAATCTAGTTATAAGACATTCAGGGCTACATTATATTCTTTCAATTTAGATATTTACCTCATCATCTCCCAGTGAATTTATTTGTTCTAATTTTCTGGTCCAGTATCTGGCCTCTTCTTCAGGGATATCTAAGTCAAAAGAGTAAGTCACACCACCTTATTAACCAGGCAACTTTGCATTCATCACCATTAGCATTAAAGATTACACACAAAAAAAACACATGTGATTTTGAAGAAATAGGACTGTCTTATGTTAGCACTCAGATGGAAAATAAACATCGTAAATAGTAGCACAGTTCAAGGGCTTACACTGCTTTCTTGTTTAAAGCTGATTAACCAAATGCACACTTACACAAAGACAGGAAAGAGAACGACAGACTGGTTCACATTTAATTCAAGTATTAGGTTGATGGAGAGCCATTTCACAACAGTGTTTTAATACACTTGCTTATGTTTGATAACACATAACAAGAGCCTCTTCCGGAGGCTTTCTATAACCCCAGCAGAACAAGGGCTGCCTTTGAATAGCACACCTTATGCACACCAATAGCACACCTCCTGGTGTAACACAGATTAGGTACCAAAAAATAAATGGTCTCTTACTTCTTTGCTAGCAATAAGCCAAATCTTTTGAGGGAATAAACTGTTACAGGCAGTCATATTCACATGAAAGCACATTCTTACTTTTACACCACACTGCAGCTTCATTGTGAAATGAATCACAACACTTTTACCATCTAGAAGAGTTACCAAGCTGACAGCAAGTAGCAACCATTATCACTTTTATAGTGGTAACTGTTTTCCATTTCCCACTTTGAAGTAATACAGTGTCCTAATGGAACACTGACTTCTGCCACTCAAAATTTCACCTTTCAAAGCACATGCTTGGAGATGCAGATAGCCTGCTGTGAAAAGCTTAACACAAAATTATTTAGGGATGGGGTGGTGTGAAAACATTGAAAAAGGAAAAAAAAAGGATTTGCGTTTGTTTTGTTTGGGCTTTTTTTCCAGCCACTCAACATCCTTGACTGTAGGAACTTCTGAAACCTGGTTATTTATGGTCTGAAACCGCACCACTGCAGAAACTTCAAAGCTCAGAGAGAAAGGAAATGGAGGGAGTCCTCCAGCTAAAAACACCACCAGCCCTGCAAGCTGACAGGAAGATAGTGCTGTACCAGCTGGTTTTCCCATCTCCTGTAACTCTTTACACTCTCAGGTGGCCTCAAAAGAAGCCAAGAAGCCGACATCCAAGAAGTTTATTTCCGTGCAATGAACTGTACCCCACGGACACCACCACAATGATAAGCTAATTTATGCATTGGTAGGAACGGGAGAAGCAGGACAGGGTGGCCTCCTGAAGAAAAGGCGATTCTAAATGTTGCATCCACTCTCACTCCTCACAGAAAAAAAGAAAAAGATTTATTGGCAGGTGGGCATTCCACCGGAACCCACAATGCTTTCAGAAAGGACTAAGGACTGCTTTCGTCTTGTATTTCGAGGAAATGACTGTTCTACATATGTCCTCTCTCAACCACACAAACCATCATCTTATGAAGGCAACGACCGCAAAACACTCCAGATAATAGAACACTAACCACCGTTAACAGGTACATGCCAGATTTAGTGGAATTTCAAGTTTCAGCAGAAGATATCTCCTTGGACTATGAATTCATGTCTACATCTTTGTAACAGAAACACCACTGAATTTTTATGCAACTAGCCTCACCCACACAAGGGGTTAAAATACTACTCACTTGAGAAAGTTTTACAGAAGCTTAGTATCTGACTCCAAAAAACCTGCACTAAGTAGAAAAAAAGACAGCCCCATTCCTCCTGGCTTGGAGGGAGATCAAAGTAATTTATTTTAACCAAAACACACAAAGCCAGCTGCTCTCTCTGATGTACAGTATATTACTTTGTTGGTAAAACCTATTAGAAAACAAGGTAAGGCAAACATGACAGACTCTTCTACAACTACAGGAGTTGTAGAAACACATACGTGTTTTTGATCATCAGGGCAGTGGATCACAGCTGCACAGATTTATTAGATAGTCTCTTCACAAATTAGGATTGGCATTCAAAACAAATCTGGACAGAACTGGTCTAGAAAGAAGGCATCAGTGAACTGAATGGCTATCAGCATACAATCTGATGAGGTTTAGGAGGACAAATTCCAACAACGACCTGAAACAATCCAAAAATTACAGCAAAGCCCATGGAATTGTCTTGGAAAGACATCACTTCTCTAAGAGGTAAAGAAAAACTCATGAATGAGGACTGAAAGTCAGAGCCCAAACAACTCAAATCTGGAGCCTGAAATCAAGACTAAAGAGATTGAGGAGGGGTGAAGCAATGACTACCATCAGCACTGCAGAAACTGACGATGTCTCAGGGTAGGCCTCAATGTTTTCCCATACACCATGGTGTAGTGGCATGCCCAGGCATCAAGGAGCAACACTTGTCTCTTGGATTTACTGTTCCTATCTTGTATCCCAGATGGTCACTTCATAAACAGAGCCATCACATTTTTACTGCAGGATTGCTGCTTCTATTGAAACAGCTTCTTACGCAAGTCAGAGATAAAAATCAGCTACTGTCCAGATAACAGCTACTGTAAGGACATCTTCTTGATCTCAGAGAAACTCTTGTCATCAATACTAATATCAGTAAAATTACTGTATAGCAAACTTTAAACACAAAGCAACTGGCCTATTATCTTGAGTCAAGTTACCTGCTCAAAAGAAATCCCAGCGAGATAGAATTTTTGATTTTTTGAGGGAGCTCCCGTTGTGTTTTGCCTCAGTCAGCAGTGTTGTTGAAGCTGCTTTTTTGGAATGCACAGAGTGGGAATCTCTAGCACAGAGATCACAGACTGCTTGCAAGGCCACATCCACTGGCCAGCCTCTACATCACTGCTCAGCTTTTGACTACAATGGAAATTACTCCACTACATCAACTTCTGCTTATAAGATAAAAAATGAACTAGTCCAGAGAGAGGCCACCTGATGCCATCTCAGGACTCCACTGACATTATGCTTGGTGAACACAAGGAGCAAGGCCACATGTCAGTGAAACAAAACTGCTGAAAAACACCAGAGAGGAGATGAGCAGGTAGATTCAATAACTTTTGGTGCTTATTAATTTGAAACCAACACTTGAAGAAACACTGCAGGCTTTACTGTCTTCGCTCTTACTGCCATCCTCAGCTGGAAGCTGAATCCCATTTTCTCTGAACTCCTGGTTTTCTGGGCCTGAATCTGCAGGATCCGTAAGCAGGCAGAGATATAGCAATGGCTAGGGTAGGGGATGAGTAACTCCCACAGCATCACTCAGGATCCAAGGCTCCAAGTTGAGCTGATGTGGGATTCCTGGCCACATGAGCAGGGTTGTGGGTGGAGGTCCCAGGTGAGGCTGCTCAGAGCAAATAAGTGCCCTGACACCTGGAACGGACACACAGCAGTACAGCGACTTGTCAGTGACTGAAGAAGGAAATAGAGGAGAATTTGGTGCATCCATACAGACCGCTTCACTCAGTTAAACCCCCTCAGGTAGCTAAATATGACAGCATTCCCGCTTAGAGATCTCTAGCTTGCCAACAACCGGGCATTTCAGCCCTAAAGCTTTTCTTCTCCTCCGGTTTGGTGGTCCTTGCTCTGAACCTTGCACATCACCTTATGCCTTCTGAGTTTTTCCAAGGTAGTCAAGTCCTGGGCTGGGGCAAAACCCATCTTGGCAGGAGTGAGAACAAGTGCTGATACCCTCTCTCTCCCCACATTCTTACAAGCGTTCACCTGGCTTCCCCTCTTCCCAGCCCAAATTCCTTCCCTTTTCCAATGCATGGGAATCTTCCTAAGTTCTCACTGAAATGACTTTGCTGAGCTGAGCTTTTCTTTCTGTTCGGTTCCCAAGACACTAAAATAACAAAGCACATTTACCCCACCTCATGGTTAGATGCAGATCAGCATGCTCCCAAGCTGGGAGTGTTGAGAACACTAAAAGCATTTTCACTCCAATTATGAACTAGAAACCGCTTGGCACAGAACCAAACTGCTATAGATTGGGAGCCAAAAACATTTTTGAGTACTGCATCCTGTGAGGGATTTGTACACGGTCACTGCACTTCTAAAAAAGGGGAACAGAGTAAAATCGCTATCAAGAAGAACAATTTTACACTTGAAAAGCGGCATCCTGAAAAGTCTGTGCCAACACACATTCACTGCATCAAAACAATAATAGCAAAATTGTCTTTCCCCTACCAGAAAATTTTCTAAACCAACCAAGGAAAGCTGTATCCCTTCCTTGTCTGTCTTGTTCCAAAGAGGAAACAGATATGATCAGAGGAGAAAGAGGCTCCAGCCTGTCTAACAACCTCTTCTTGCCATGAAGAAGGCAGTTCATTGCCATTTTTAATAGACTACCAAGCACAAAAACGCTTCTCACCCTACAAGTTAATATCAACTCTCACTAATGCTTTACATTTTCCATCCTCACTCTTTGCTGCATTTTTGTAGCAGAGGATTTTCAGTCATTCTGTTTCTGTGAGACTGAACATTCAAGAACATGGGGCTGGCAGAAAGCATCAGATGACAGCCTGGTCCCCAGCACTGCTGTCCATCACACAGAGATATGGAACACAGAAGGGCCCACAGATCTGCCCTCCCCTGTACAGCATGCACTGATGTCACGCTGATTGACCACAAGGCAACAGCTGCATCTGGAACATGCAATAGAACACACAGGGGACATATGAATGCCACCATCAGTGCTCTTTGTCCCATCACAAACCTGGCCATTAACAAAGTTTAACTCCTGCATGACCTCAGGAAAGCTTATCTTCTGTCACCAGGAGCAGAGACTAAGCTCTCACTAGCCTTTGTTAGGAGACGACTGCTTCCCAACTCCAAGCCTGGTAAATACTTGAAAACAGCTTTATACGAAAAAAAAAATATTAAAAAATATCTAAGTTGCCTTCATCATGTACTACCTCTATTAGCATCAACATGTTTTGCACTTATTTCAGCTTTAGCAGTTGCCAGTCTCCAGAGTACCAGCAGAAGAGATACCAGGAAGGAAGAATCTTGAATGTATCAGGTGGAAGCAGACACAGCAAACTAATCCGGGATAAATATAGTGCAAACAACAAACCAGTTTCTAAACCTCTTTGCATGCACAATCATGTTTTACATCAAGGACTTCAGCTTTTCTGGTTTTCAAATTCATCTATCATCTTTTACAAACCCTTAAAAACCTCTCAAGCTCCACCTAAATACAATGAAATATTTTAAATACATTGAATAACCTGGGTTACTGCATCTGTGTGCATCTAAACAAGACAGCATCCAGAAATGACAGAAAAAGCACAGAAGCAAACAGGAGAACACACAGGTTTTTTTAAAGCTGCTATCCCAGGCAGCAGTGTTTTACCCAACTTGAAAAGCAGCACAAGCTGTACATGAGCCCACACATCACTCTGGTTCTCATGTATCTATAACAGCCAGGAAATCTCCACCTGGGAAACAAAACATGATACATAATGTTCCTAAGTGTCACTCCAAACCTGCTGTTATTAAAATCTTGCCTCTACAGCCCAGCTGCTGACTTAAGAACTTCCACAGCACATCAGTGATCCATTTAGTTTCCTGTGCAGGGTTAAAGCAGCAGTTCCCAAATCATATGACAAAGAATCGTAACACGTAGGGCATTAAGAATCCATATTGCTGCCAACTGAAGAGCTAACTCATGCACCCATTTTTTCCTGGACATAATAAGAAACCCTGGACAGGCAGACCCTAGAACAAAAACCACTCAACACAACAGTGTGGAATCCCCGTTATTTCAGTATTTGGCATGGTAAGCAAAGAAATAAGTAATAGGTGTGCTTTAAATGATCAATTGTGTCAAAACCAGAAGAATCACAAAAATCCTTTTACTTATTTATTGCTCCGCATTAAATTCTAGTCCTGCAAATGTAAAAATTTAAAATAGTAGTATAAATCACCCCAAAAAAAACAAATAAAAACTCGTCTGAATATAGTACTAGGGAGAAAACACATTATTACCTGAAATACTTCGATTTTTAAAATTCAGATATTCTAACATATTTATACGGAGTCTGTTTTCTTATAGTTGAAAAAATAGCTCAAAATGCAATGGCAGTCCATGACATGAATTGCAGAAGAAAGCAAATTCTCTTTTGAACACTCTCAATATGAAGGGAGACACCGGAACTTCATTTTCTTTTGAAGCAGTGACAGTTTACAAGCCCGTCAGAATGAACTTAGATGAGAATGTAGTGGCTACAAGCCCTGCCTGCAGCTCTGCGTGCTTATTCTGTCCCTCCCAGAAGCCTCAATACTTGTCCCAAAGAACCAAGATTTTCTGGTGAGGTGAAACAGGCTTGCTCCTCCTCTTGCATAACAAGTAATTTCAGTAATAAACTTCCCACAGACAGCAGCAGTGGAACACCAGGGTATTTCCATGGGGAAGAGCGATGGCTCCTGACCAACACCAGACAGCTGTCAGGACAGCTGAGGTGTCAGGTACCTCTTCCTCTTTGCACACTGGACTGCAGCTAAAGAGCAGTGCCACCACATCTACAGAGCACTGTGCTCCCTCCGAAGTACAACCATTCAGGGCACTGTGCACTCACAACAGTGCAGTCACACCACAAAAAACAATTTGTATTGACTGTCCAGCTGCAGGGCCAAGGCCTGCACCCTCCCCTGCACCAGGAAGCGGGGTATGAGACTCACGGATGTCCTAACTTCTTACCACGACAGACAATCCTGACAGGTGCTGACCAAACACCAGAGCCTGCACAAATGCTCTACCCCTGCTTAGAGCACAATACAAATTGCTCACACTGAGTGGGGCTTTGCAGCAAAAAAGATGCAACAGGCAGAGGGGGAGGGATGAGCCTTGCAATGACAGAACACTTTGAAACATTTCAATGCTCAGTGCATGAAAAAAAATAGCACAAACCCCAAAAACATCATCTCTGTTCTTGATCCCAAGCATCAGGTAAAGAGCTGGAAAGACAAGTTATGTAAGCCTACGATGCATTCTGGCTAAGGCCTTACTTTTGGGGTTTATTTGGTTTGGGGTTTGTTTTTGTTCGCTTAAGTAAAATAAAATTTAAAAATTACATCCAACTTTACTTGAGATCAGTTTACTCCAATTAGCTGCTTTTCCATATTCTGTATTTTTCAACCACAAGTAATTGCCAGAAAGGCAGTTCTTACAACATTAAGTTATTTATATACTCTGCTAATGATAATGTTCAGGAGCACTGAGCATTAATGTTTCACTAACTGAACTGCACACATCTAAGAGGGCTACGTGCATTCACCACAGAACAGCTGTAACAACACACTCAGCCTCTTCTAGAGCCAAATTTGTCTAGATTCCAAGAAGCAAATGCTCCTTGCTCAGGAAAAAAATGTGTGACTACAAAATCCTGAAACATTATTAGAAGAAAAAACTGCCACTAGCCTAAATATTTCAGCACCCAGGGACTTTCAAGTATTTCATACTTACTCCGATCTTGTTAGAAAGAAGCCAACAATAAATGAATACTAGCCACATGACCTCCACTGAACTAAGCATGAACACATCTTGAGTATAAAAGTCAGGTTGTTCCCACGTTCTCTCCACTGTAAACACCCTGGGTAAGTTATGGAAATGCACTCACCAAAAGGTAGTTCAAATCTTGTGTCCAGCAAAATTTTATGAGGAGTCGGGTTTTTGGTTCCACAGATTTCATCATGTTTCATTACAACTTCTGCCTCCAGCGTAGACCACTCCCCAGGACCTTCCTGTGAATCAAAGGCCTTAAGTGAACGAACATTCAAGTCTGAAGAACTTTATGCACCAACTCTCACACATTTGCTAGAAGAGTCCAAGAAGAGCTTTACAGCATTATCAATGCTATTTTAACATCAAATTACATCTATTCAGCATGCACTGGCTTTTTTTTCCAAACTGGACTTCTTCCAAATCTCAGAGGCATCTACCAGGGCAAGCAGCAAAAAGAACGCCTTCTCAGTGGAACTGCAAAGGTAAACCCTCAAAGGCAGGACTGAAGAGTGCCTGGACAGCGAGAGGAACTGAGCACCAGCCAGACCTCACAGCCACACTGCAGGGCATCCCCACTCTTCTCCTTTTATGGAAAATATAATCTGTCTCTCCCTGCTCAAATCCAATAATCTTCTAAGTAAATACTCTAAAATTTGAGTTAAAAATACTTAGCTGCAACAACTGCCAAACTCAGTAGTTTGGGCAGTTACAGACATTAGCACATCCCACTTCCTGCTTTTGTCCATAAATATTAGCACAAGGAACACCTTTCAACACTGCAACCAGAAGCCCTAAGAAGATACTGCACATGTGCTCCGGGCCTACCTTGTCAGCTGGACAAGACAGAGGTCTTTAGCAGTAAGTCATAGAAATCTGAGCATCAGACTAAGCAATCAGTCCTTAAGACTTCAGACACTTATCTGTTACGTGCTCCTGAACAGATTAGGCCCCAGTTCTTGAGTCCACACAAGCGAAATGAGACCAAAGAACCCTATGTAAGCTCAGTTGTGATCTCGCTACAAAATCAAAACCAATGTGATGAGACAGCCCTCTCTGCTCACTCAGCCTTCCTGACTTAGCAAGTAGAAGTTTTGCTGAGGAGCTCAGTCTGGGCTGCACCAGGCCAGATTTATAATGCATTTATTATCAATACTGGAGCAAATAAAGATTCTCTGCCAGCTTAACCTCATCAGATTGGTGAATGGCCTTCAGAGCAATCCACACGGTCCCAACCAGGGTGTCCCATATCAGTCCTTTGTTCCATACTTCCACAATTAGGCCCAGGTCCAACCGACTGATCTCACTGCAAGAAAAGAAAAGGCAGCACAGATGAGAAACAGGAAAGCAGAATACAATCTAATTTTGTTTCATGTTCTGCATTACCACCATGATTACACCAGTGAACTGTTTCCACAGAGCTGTGTCAAGCTACAGAGAGCTCCTGGAAGTGTGTGGCTGACACAGCTCATACTCACAGGGAACACCAGTTTCTAGTAACTCGAGGTTTAATACTAATTACACAAAGAGTGCAAACTAAAACCCTGAACTACGTCATGCGTGAACTGCCAGTTGGGAACTCATCTCTGCAGCTATGTACACAGGAGGAGGAAGTGTACCTTGGACCAAAACCTAGAGGTGAGCTGTTCTTTGCCATCAGGCACCCCATTTCTAACAAAGTGGGTGTCTCCCTTGGCAGCACAGCAACACAAGTGTACTCTGGCAGGTGCAAACATGCCAATACTTACTTGTGAATGGAGCTACTCCTAGCCAAAAGTAACAGTCCCAAATCCAGCACAGCTGCATCAGCAGCACCAACTATTGCTCAGGGCTGTGCTGCACCACTTCTGCTCCAGCACCAGCTACTTCCACATGGCCACTGAGCAACAGGTTCTTGGAAATATTGATCTGAAGGTTTTCACAAACATCTTTCCTCTCATGAGCAAAAGGACTCACCTCAAATTTGCTTCTTCTCAATGTTTTATAGCATATACGCCTCACTTTTGCATGCTGGTTTGTAACATGCCTACTTCAGAATAGCCTAACACATATACAACAGATACTAGTAAAAACAAAGTGGAGGAGAATCCTGAGCTGTCTGTTGATATCACAGCTGTCTCACACTTACCATGAACAAAGGCTATCACCCACAATTTTTCGAGCTCAGGACTTCCCTTTATTGCAACTGTTAATCCCCAAAAGTAGATACCTTGGACAGTCCGTGCTGCTGCCCTCTGCCCAAATATATCCATGTTACAGCTATGAAGGAAATTTAAAAGCATGTTACTCTCTTATTTCTATAGACTGCCACCATGGCCAAAATGAGAAAGAATTACTGCAAATCCAAGCATCCACTCGAACTTTGCCTCCTTCTTGCAACTAAAAGAAAACATCATATCTACAAGGTTCAAGACAAACCCTACAGCTACAGTAAAGCACATAAATGTCTCTTTTAAATCTAAGTGCTTCTGTTCTTGTTTAAGATACAGGAATTGAGGTCAGGAGTGTCCAGTACTTGAGTGGCTCAGTCTGCAACAGTTCAAAATCAAGCTATTACACAGCCTTCTATGAGTTTACTGCTAGCATTTTGCAATTGAGTCTCTAGCAATCTCTGTTCTGATAGGGTTACTCAGTACGGCCAAAAGCTGTACCAGCACTGTTCTGCCCTCATCCTGCTTGATATTCATGACTGCAGGCTGATTATGACTGGCTGTCTGCTGGCTGGAACAGTGTGAGGCCAGAAAGGGAATGGAAGGAAGAAGTACTTTATTTTCAGTCACAGTGTAAAACCACGTGCTTTTCTTCAACATACACTGTCAGAGCAAGACACTGGTAATAATACACCCAATGGGCTCCTCTACAGAACATCAAAGGACCAGGTAAGAATAACAAATAATTTCTGTACAGTGGCTTTGATTGCCTTTGTGTCTCCCTTTCTCCACCTTCTGGTTAGATGCAGAACAGCTTCTAAGAACAAAAGAGCTGAGCCTGAAATTTGGTGTCCCTCCCTTTCCATACACATAGGATTTAAATAAAGGCACTTCTTACAACTTCCACACCAATTTAATCACCGTGTTCTAAACATCAGTTTGCACTTCCACTCGAGGTGTTTCCTGAAAATATGCAGCAAACACACAGTTCTTTTAAAGCTCCCTCAAAATTTGAAGATGTCCCCAAGGAATACATTGAAGTGCTTCACTGGTCTGGTAAATAGCCAAATCTCAAACCAACCCAGAGTCCCAAATTCTGCAGTGTTATGTCTCACAAGGAGTTTGGCAGCAAAACCAACAAACACAGACAGGAAGCATTGTTTTGCTTGTAGTCTATTCTTCTACTGTGCCTCATGAAAAAGGTAAAATACAGCACAAATAGTAAAAGCATCCCTCCCTTGGGGAAAAACTGCTGTGCTCAAAATCCTTTTCCAGCTCCAGAAAGAAAAAGAGCAAAGTTGGAATTTGCATTGGAATACCAGCACTATTTCACCTAGGACAACTTAATGTACACAGGATCATGCAAAACACATTCGTTCCCTCATGTAATATTTCTGTTATGAAGAGACACCAGAACTACTGTGCAGTTGCCTGGCTAAAGCAGGGACAATAATGGCGAGGCAGTTCAGCTAATATTCTGCTTCCATATTCCCTAGCAACTAATTATGGAGCGTCTCAGTGACCTTACAGCATGCTAGCTAAGCTCCCAGCTGATACCAGAGTGCAGCTCCAGGAGCTGCTTGAGGGGAGGAAGGAGGAGCAACCACGGGAACCTTCATCCAACACATTCAAGTGCTCTCCTAAATCACTGCTGAGAAGTCTCCTCTGTAGCTGGTCATGTTTAAAGCTAGCTCCTGCCCAAAGGATGAGCACAAATCACAGGCAGAAGGAGTTAAAGTAGTTTGAGTACGGGCATGTGATTTGGAGGGTAGGTACAATTCCTTGTCCCAGCCTTACCCAGTTCTGAATGTTTTACATCAGTGACAACCTCTGTCTGACCAGGAGCTGCAGAGCTGAGCAGACGGCGGTGTCCAGGAGCATGTGCGTTCCACCAGATGCCAAAGCACAGGCTCCAGACTCTCCATGCAGGAGTACACACCTCTCGTGCTGCTCCAAAAGCAGAGTGCCACCAAACAAGGGAGGTGGGAGCACAGCTATGATGAAAATACCGTACTGACCCAGGTGATCTCCTTAACCTGAGGCAACAGGTTAAGCTGAGGAGAAACAAACCGCTCCTGGATTAGGAAACATATTCACAAAATTCCATGGGGGTCTCTCACTACAGATACTATGTAAATACCTCAAATCTACTCAAAAACAAAGCACTAGCTTCGACCCCATAACATGAATACAACATCATCCCCCCTCCCCCCACTTGTAAATTTAGTTCAATCTGCCTTACAAAGCTATAGACACAGAAGCAGATGCAGCATAATCGGTAAGTCATTCATTCATCCCCCAGAAAAATAACCCCCACCATTCTAAAAGATACTGGGACATCCCTGGCTACATGACAGGTCTATGAGGACCAAAGCAAATCAGAAGTATCAGCTGCACCAGAAGACCCGGAAAAGCTGGAACGAACTGGTTCTGCTACTCCTGGAGCAGCTTGCAACTGAGGTAACCAGGATCACGAAGTAGAGGCCCTGAGTGCACTAACAACAGCCCTTAATTGCCCTGACCAGCCTCTCAAGCCACCAACATCCTTCCCACACCCAGGAGCTCCACATGAGCTCAGCTACGGGCCTTCAGTCCTTGGCTAAGCTACGTTGTAGGTGTGTGCGTGTGTGTATCTCGAGCTTACAGGCACAGCTGTGCACATACTGGCCAAGGACAACATCAATCCAGACCCAATCCATACAGTAACTTCCCAGTTCAACCTCAGACTTGGCCTCTCACTACAGGCTTGACTGGCAAATTGCCAACCCTTGGCACCAGCAGAGACAAGCTTGAAACACACATTCTCCACCACAGGCCAATGAGTACAACAGGAAAGAAAATTATTTAGGTTGTCACCAGGCTTGTGCCTTTACCTACCCAAACATTCAGATTCATACACACACTAGCAGCTCTATGTACACCAGGGCTGCGGAAGGACTCAACCACGAGCACCTCGTGCTGTTCACCACCATACTTACAACATAAAATCCTGTTCCCAGCAGGGTTGGTCACCTCGCACAGCCACCGTCGTGCTCTTCACATTCTGCACTTTCAAAGTCACGTATGTATTGAATTTATCTGGGGAATGAGACACAAAATGTTATCTCCATCATCATACCACTTCATCGTATCACTTGCAACACTGCAAGGTTTTCAGTTCATACAGTGCATTCACAGAGACCCCAGATGAAAAGCCCCCATGGGAAGATATCACTGGGTTTAGGAAGTGAAGTGTTCAAGATGTTTTTCACCTGCATCAAATTTTCAATCACAGCTTTTTTAGTAATCCAAGCACAAATGAACAAAAACACACTACTATTCACTTGCAGTAAGACATGGACAAAGTGTAAAATCCTAAAGAACACAGATACTTAGCATGATGCTGCTCCTGAAATGCAGACAAGAGGAAGAAGAGACACTCTGAAGGCACAGGACCCATCATCAATACCAAGCAGAGCAAAAAAAAACCTTGCAAAACATACAAGCAAGTCATATCATCTCTTCCCTTCTGACCCAACAGCTCTCCTAATCCCAACCCAGTTTTCCACCCATGACTCCACAAAGAACTTCACAGGCCAGTCAGAGGCAGAAGAATAATACAGATTTATTTGTAAGTGTGCTGAAACTGACCTGACCTAGGAAAACCACATTACACTCACATCTTGACAAGACAGCCTCTGTTTAGATGTTTTGCTTTCTATTTTAAAACTGAAGAGAAATCCTGGAAGAACTTTTTTCCTAGTTTCTGCTATCTCTTTGCTAATAAAACCAAAAGCAGCAAAGCACAGACACATGCAAAGTTTGAATATCAGCATCCAAGAATGAATAAACTCCCTTTTAAGGGGAGTTACCACCTCAGGCCTATCTATCAGTTTCAAACAACCTGGAACAAGACATGCTAAGTACCCAGAAAACAGTGTACGTATTTTAATACTTCGATGTTCTGCTGCATCTATTCCCAGTGTTTGATCTCAGCCAATTTTAATACTATCAAAATTTCACATGTAAACCAAATATATAACAGCCAACATGGCTTTACAAAGGGGCAACCACGGCTGACAAATTTGATGACCTTCTATGACAGGGCTACAGCACTGGTGGACAGGGCAGAATAACTGACATTGTCTGCCTGGACTTGTGCAAAGCATTTGACACTGTCCTGCACAACATCCTTGTCTCTAAATCAGAGAGCCATGGATTGGATGGATGGAGCACTGTGTGAATAAAGTGGCCGGCTGGCCACACCCAAAGGCCTGTGGTCAGCGATTCATTGCCCACCTGGTGACCAGTGACAAGTGGTGTCCCTCAGGGGCCAGAACAAGGGCTGATACCATTCATTATCTTTGCTGGTGACAGGGACAGTGGGATCGAGGGCACACTCAGCAAGTTCACTGATGACACTGAGCTGTGTGGTGCAGTCACACACTGGAGGGAAGGGATGCCATCCAGAGGGACCTGGACAGGCTGGAGAGGCTGGACAGTGAGAACCTCATGAAGGTGGCTGATGAGTAACTCAACATAAGCCAGCAGTGTGTGCTCGCAGCCCAGAAAGCCAAATGTATCCTAGGATGCATCCAAAGGAACGTGGGCAGCAGGCTGAGGAAGCAAGTCCAGAGGAGGAAAAAAAGTTGGTAAGAAGAGTAGAGCACCTCCCCTACGAAGACAGGCTCAGAAAGTTGGGGCTGTTCAACCTGAAGAAGAGAAGGTTGTGTGAAGATCTCACAGCAACCTTCCAATATCTGAAGGGGCCTACAGGGAATCCAGAAAGGGACTCTTCATCAGGGACTGCAGTGATAAGACAGAGAATAATAGGTACAAATTGAAAGAGGGGAAATTTAGGTTAGATATTAGGAAGAAATTCTTTACTGTGAAGGAGTTGAGGACACTGGCACAGGTTCCCCAGGGAAGTTATGGATGCCCAGTCCAGGCAGTGTTTGAGGCCAGGATGGATAAGGCACTGGGCAACCTGGTCTAGTGGGAGGTGTCCCTGCCCGTGGCATGGAACTAGATGATTCTTCAGGTGCCTTCCAACTCCTTAACATTCTATGGCTGCATGATTGTAATGCTTCCTTACTGTGGGTTACTATAGCACACCTCAGCATCTAGCTTCCACTATCCTAACATAAAGAGAGGAAACAGGAATTACATGATCCCAAAGCTCAGGAAGGAGTCAGAGTCACTGAACTGTGATTCTTTCATATGCAATTACTCATTACTACAATTACCCCTCCCTGTCTATTTTACTCCTGTGTCCTCCTGGGACACCGAGCTTGTCAGTGAAACCACACACCTTGGCTGAGTTAAACCTAGACTAGAGGGCAAATCTTTTGCATCTGTGAGCAGGCTTCTTGATTAGAGAAAGGATAAACTACACACCATGTCCCCTCCAGTCTAGGCACTCAGTTTTCCTTCCCTGGAAATTCAAGGTTGGTGCATAAATAGATCTTGACCTGCTGTGGAATATGGATGAGTCCTGGAAAGTTTTCTGCCATAACCTGAGGACAGCTATATCCAAAGAATAAAGCTGAACAAATTAGTTATGAATACAGCTGTACAACTGTTTCAGACCTAAACACCTGATTAGGAGTTATTCCAGAAGTTTTTATTTATAAGCACTTTATGTAAGTGGTTATTCTTATGTAAACTGTACATCAAATTTCAACTGACATAACTATTTGCTTGCTAAGGGATTCCTTGCTAGCTTCTGAACCACAGGAAAAAGAAGTTGCCCAGACTGTAAATTCTGGGTGCCACCAGATGTTTGTTTTTGTTTCATTATGCAGACACAAAACCTAGTGGATGGGATTTTAATTCCAAGCACAGCCGTTATGGACTGCCATGTCAGACAATGATTCACTTCTGCAGTTCCACCCAGCAATCCCAGTCAGGATCGGGAAGGCACTAAATCCACAGCAGCACACACTAGTTCTGCTTAGTGGGCATTTTCAGACCCGGTTTTGAACAGGGACAGAGGCAGGATGAGATGAAAGGGCCAGGTAGGTGGGGAAAGGTAACAGTAAAGGAACACATTTCCTCATTCATCACCTGTTCAGGTCAGGTTGAGCAGACAGAGGTTTCTCACCACTGTGACACCAGGTCACAGCCTCAAGTTTTCTACTAACTCAAACTGCCTGGATTCTCTAGGTAGATTATGTCACTCCTAAGGAGAACATGGAGTAGCTGAGAGGAGATAGAGGAAAACTGGAGGGAACAGTATGAACAGCAGTGAGAGAGCAGGGGTCCCCATTGCTGCAAACAAGCATCAGAGCATGACTTACCTGGCGGTCCATGGAGTTTAGCTTTTTTTACTGTAAAGAGAAAAAAAGAAAATAACAAAATAAGAGGCTGTTAGTGATTTTGTTCTGCTACAGTTTCCTTTGAGTTAAAGCATCACAGTGCATCACATTAACTGGTCAGCATCCCCTGCATAGTCCTGGCAGCTGGAAATTCACACTCCGTTGAACAGATCTGGAGACAAAAACTCCTTTGTACCCCATGGCACCTCTCTAAAGTGATGCATTTAAAAAAATAATCGCAGGCTTAATGTTTGGAAAGCAATGTGATATGTCTAATGCAAAGCAATCTAAACATCAGTCCTTTGCAACCAGAAGTTTCTGCGGCTTAGCAAGATGTCATTTCATACCACCTCACTTACAAAGTTACTTACAAACACTCTAGAAGAAATAAACATGTCTTTACAAACAAAGAAATTCTCCTAACACTGTATAGCAGACTTTCAACCACAAATTGAAAATAATCAAGCCTGAATAGCAGCTCCATAAGTAGCTCTATACTATGACATTGTCAATTAAACTAAATAAGCCAAACACACAGCAGTGTAAACTCAAATATGATTTTTACAAGCTCTACTCTGTTAATCTAATTCCAGGACAGTATTTATATATAAAAATAGAATTGTTAAAACATAAAACAGTATTGGCTCTTATCTCACCAGATGGAGAAGGTCCACCTCTACCTAGGGGAGATTTTGTTTACATTTCCCATTTGCGAGCTCATATCCTCACTAGAATTGCGAACTGTAAGCACTAAGAGAAGACCTCTCTAAGCTCCAGCTAGTTTTCCCAGTGGAAAACTAATACTAAGAACAAAACGTATTTAACAAGCTAGGAAGCAAGATATACCAGAGAGCAAAAATATTTAAAAGCTGGTGCAGTGACGTTTCCTCTAGAAGACAGAGCTGCCAATACTTATTAGAGGTTCACAGTGTCCAACTTTAAAAAGTTCTAGAAAGAAACATGAAAAAATTAATTTTTTTTTAAAAATGCCCTGACACAGTTACACGCAGAGCTGCAACAGAGTGTGAAGCTGGATAATAGTCTTGCTATTTGAGAAATTCTCCTTTGAGAGCATTTACAGTCCAGGTAGATGCCAGCATGAAGGAAAATACTGTACCAGGAACAGTATCAACTGTTACTGTTAAAAGGGCTGCAGCTTTCACCTAGACTGACAAGGCCCATAAGCCTCTAGGTCCAAAATAAATTGGTTCATTCTCTCCCAGATTCAGCGCCTGAAGCATTCCTGATGCCGAACCTAACGGTGCAAGCAAAACATATAATAGTGTGGGCCAGTGTTCTTGCTGACTGAAGATACAGATGCCTTTTAATCTCCAAATTAGTTTGTTTAACCACTGAGAAATATGCGGGACAATCTACCCACTTTCTAGGTTCCTTTGCATACTACACAAAAGCAGACACTTCATGAAATACTGCCCTGCAGTGGGCAAGCACCAGCTCATCTCTGAACCTCCCCGCTCCCCTCCTTTGCAAGAGGCAGGAGACAAAGAAACAAGTGCATGTGCTTGGGGAAAAAAGGCAAAGGAGGGCAGGGGACACACAGGAAGCTTCAGCTGGCCTCTCCCTGTTTGCAGCAAGCTCCACTGCTGTTAGCAGGGAAGCAGAGGTAATCCCGGTGTAGAAATCTGGTATCATTTGCCAAAAGGGCAGCCGGAGTGGGCCACCGGTTCCCATACACAGAGAAGAAACACAGCTTCTGCAGTGGGAATGTGCAAACTAAGAGACAGATGCCGGTTGTACATTGTGGTCACAGCCTCTAAATATTCAGTGAAAGGCAGCAAACCCTGCACTGCCTCGGCAGCTGAGAGAGGAGCCTGTGCAGGGCTTCAGCAACAGCTGTCCCAGGGCGTGAAGCAACAGGGATATCCCAGGGAAGCAGCCAGACTAAACAAAGATCACAAGTTTGCTACAGACCCACATGACAAAAATGGAATCCTTAGCAACTCCCAGGAATGAGCACCATGCCTCAGGACAAAGTGCATGTAAATAAATTACACCTTTGGCTGCTGAAACAGAGCTTATAACTAAGAGCTGAATCACAAACCTAGGAGTCTCATCTCACCAGCAATTCTTCTGCTCTATCTGCAAGCCAGCACACCATGTCCAAAAAGTTCCAATGTTTACTCGGAGAAGTGACTTGAATGTGTTTTTATTTTGTTAGCACTTCCTAGGGGGGTGCAGAAAGCATTGCAAAGGTGCAGCTCCCAGAACATCTCCCAGGACTGGCTGGGAGACTGCAGGATTACCCACATAAGAGCTTGAACTTCTGGGAGTTTGGATCTGGAATGGGCTGCTAGGCACTGCTAAAGCCCAGCCTGTTTGTCAGCCTAGGGAATCTGCAGGTCAGATGCATTGCACTGAACACCACATACCTATGCCACGAAGGACCACAGCTTTCCAAAGGAACACTACTTAGAAAACTTTCGTGCCCACACCTGCTCCTTCTCTGTGGTTAGAGGTCCTCTGTGCCAAGCACTCAAGGAAGGACTCAGAGGAGTTATGAAGCTCTACAGAAACCTGATGCATTAGTTACTCAGCATTACAGCAAAGGCTGAAAAGTCATTGCTACATGATGCAGCATGAAAGTACTTCGAAATCAAGCCATGTGTAACAATACATTTATTTTTTTAATATAAAATCTCTTTTTTATAAAATAAAATCTCATTTTTATAATATAAAACCTGTACCACAAAATGAAACTGTTCTCTAGAGCACCCAGCAACGCCAGGTTTTACAGGTACAGCTGCTCCTGCATTGCGACAAAGCAAAAACCTAAACATAATGTAAGTTAATGGTCTAGATCAGGTATTTCCTGACTCACTCCCAGTTATCCCATAGTACTCCTGGTCTCTGGAGAAGGAGCATTTTTAAACCAGCTGGAGATGTCAAATTCTGTCCAGTTTCAAATGGCTTCTTTCAGCAAAGTGTGCAGCACACAAAGTCCATCCATTCAGACAACAAACACTGAACGATGCCAATCCTATGCCCCTGCACAGGATGAGCAGGACACCAGGGAGGGACTGAAAATGATAGAAAATTAGAAAGGAAGGCAAGATGTAGTGCTTTGCACTGCCATGTGCAAGCACTTCATGAAAGAGATATAGAGAGATGCATCTCTCTGCACATGAAGATTCACTTAATATCCAAAAAAGATTTGAGCATGTCGTAGATAGAGCTGTTCCACGGAGCTATTAGAAAGCAGACAAAACTTGATGTAAACATTAAATTCATCCACAGATTTTTTATCTTCCCTCTGAGCATCTCTCCTCATTTTGGCATTACTCTAATAAAGACACAAAAAAGAAATTAACTTGAAGTCTTGCCTGCAACTTACTAAAATAAAATAAAATAAAATAAAATAAAATAAAATTTTTAAAAAGCCACAGCAAGATTCCAGATCTCAACAGCCATCACTTACAAAGGACTGGAGGGTCAGACAAATGCCTAAAGACTAGGAAAGGAAACACAAGCCAGGAACTGCAAAAAAAAAGTCCAGAATCACTGTGGGAGGATGAAGAAACACTAGCAGAGCATACATCAGAGTATTCTTAAACTCAGTCCTATGGATAAAGCCTTGTTATCTGCATATTTTTCAAACAGCCTGGATGATTTTTTTTTCTGCTACATACACCAGTGTGATAATGAAAATTAGGCATGCCAAATTACTGCAAGGCTCAGAAAACACCCTGCTCAAACCTCCTATAGCAGGCACATGGTCATATTCAGTTAAAGGGAATCTGAGTGTTCTGAACACCTGCACATCCCAGATCACCTTTAACACTTGCTTGCAAATGAGAGGAATGCAACACACAGAGTGGCTGAGCAGATGGCCAAAAGATTACATTCTAACTAAATCCAGCACATGACTTACCACCCGGTCACTCCCCACACCAGAACAAAACCTACATCCCTTTACAGGGGACAATAAAGTGCCGTGGGGGGGCTGTGGGAGAAATTAGAAGAATGGAAGGGTGCAGTTTTAATTACCACTTTTAAAAAGAAATGCGATGCTGAAAGCACAGCATTCAAAACGCATTTTCCTGATCAGCTATTTGATAAATAGCTTCCTCCTCCCTGCGAAACACAGATCCAGTATTAACGTGTTTTTGAGAACACTCTAACTTCTACAGTAACTTTCCCCAGCTGAACAGCAGAATCAATACATACTTCCATTTCACTCTGCTTTTCTCACCTTTTCCAGGTGCTCAGACTTCAGTGTACAGTGACATGCAGCACTAGGTGCAAAGGTTGCTTAAACAACAGAAATAAGAAACCACAGCAAGCTGCTGATACTACCCAAGACTAAGTCAACACACCAAATTCACACCTGTGTGCTCTCCAGCAGGCATGCAGAAGGGAGGGAAATCCTCCTGCGAAGGATGCAATGGTTAGGCAGTGCTCCAGCCCTTCGCTTTCTGTAACTGAGCCTTTGGAAACAATTTTGCTGCCTGAACCTTGCGCCAACAGCTATAGCACACGTACCCCATCCCAGAGCCAGAAACTCAACGCCTCCTACTCACTTCTTAGAAGTTATTGATAAAATCCACGACAGGTTGGCAAGTGGCTCATGACTGGCACTTTTAACAAGGACTGCTCTGTCCCTGGAGATGCCACCCTGACACACAAGGACCTTTCACAGAATCACAGAATGAGTCAGGCTGGAAGGGAACTCAGTGGGTCATCTGGTCCAACCTCCCTGCTCAAGCAGGGTCATCAGAGCACACAGCACAGGATTGTCTCTAGAGGGTTCTTCAATTCATCTCCAAGGAGGGAGACTCCACAACCTCTTTCCCTCCCCTGGAAATCAAAACATGTACAGCCTCTGCACACCCTCATCTTCCACCTGAGGGTGAGGAACCCTTTTCTTTACCACTATGCAAACCCAAAAGGTGCTCCAGGCTGGAGGAAGGAGAGGCCATGAAGTGACCTCACCTGTGATTTTAACTCGGTCATCCTTCTGTTTCACACGATCTCTATTAAAGCCCAGCAGCATCAGTTACGCCATGAACTGCAAGTGCAAGTGCTATAGCACAACAGCAGTACTGACTGTGCCAGGAAACTCTTCTCCTCCCTTCATAATTCCTAAGAAAGGAAAAGCTGGATAAAACAGCAGTTTAGTGGTTTCCCAAGTCTGTTAGAAAGATTCAGTGTGACACAGCCACCTTGACATTCCCAGCTTGAGATAGATGTAAAAAGAAAGGCTCCACTGCATTCTCATACATTCAGAGTTAAATTATATTCAGAAGGAAGAGACTTCCCTGAACTAGCTCAGAGGAAGGATAATTGCACAGGAGGCTCCAGAGACCCACCAGCACTCAGCAGAACCTCAACAGCTCCTGCTGTAACTGCAGAGCCCAGAGCAGGGTCTGCCTGGGCTTCAACTTCTCCCAGCAGAGCCCTGAGGAGCTGGTGTGGTTACTGCAGACAAAGCTCCGGCAGCCTCAGGGGCCACTGAGAGACACAGGACCTAAGTCACATTCATTACTTTATACTTTGTTTTTCTGCCAGGCAAAACAAACCACCGGTTTACATATAAACATTGTTCCACTCGAGCAGGGAAGAGAGTACTTTATGCCCCAGTGTATTCTCTTTGAGAATGACGTGATGGAAGGAAGCACAGTGGGTACCTTCATGGACCAACAGTCCTAAAAGCTGAGACAGAATTCACAGTACACGAGGGATAACATTCTGTTATTGCTTAATGTGAAAGGAGGGCTGGGCTGATCAGAGAGCTGCTCTGCTGCCAGAAGGAAGAGCCACTGCAAAATGCCACTCTGCTTGTTAACTGGCAGAGAGCAGGAACATAGTGCAGATTTTCAACAGTGCCCAAAGAACTAAGGCTGCATCTAAGGACAAAATTTTTCTCACTTAGTACTTGAAACAGTCCTTCAAAAATCCATTTCCTTTTTGATTGAGACAACTGTGGGGGAATCCAGATAGTCAAGTTTACCTCAACTGAACCGAGGGATCAATCTGCTTTAATAAGTAGTCCGGAATAAATGGAATAGATGCGATATGAGTTCATTAATTTTTAATAGTTCATAGAAATGAAAAAAAAAAACCCAACATACCACAAAGCACTTATATATTGCATTTTCCAATCATGTTGCAAAGAGCTTTCTTCAATTTGACCACTCTGAATGCCCACAGGACAGACTGACTTGCCCTTCCCAAGGCCTTGGGAACCATATCAAACAAAGGGAAGGTACATTCCCTTCAGCAACCAGCCATTACTCAAGGATTCTTCTCAGGAAGGGGGTGGGCAAAAGAGAGATTCTAATCTGTAGTCTGTGACAGCAAATTGATCTACCCAAGAGATTTCTGTATTGCCAGATGTCTCGAAAATGAATTAGAATCCTTTCTAATTCACATGAATTAGCATCTTCCTGCTCAGATGATCTGCAAATTCATTACCCTGTCCAGAGGCACACAAAGCTACTAAGTTTATTTGATTTACAATACAATTTCCAACAAACAGCTTTCTACCAGCCACTCCACCCTTCCTGCCCACTGGACAGTGACTGATAGCAGCTGAGACATGTGACTGCTTGTAGGGTTTTCCATGTCTCTGTGCTAAGGAGACACATACTCAGTATTCCCATTCAAGGTTCAGCACCATTTCATACAGGATTTCCAGGAAAGCACGACATACAGGACACATGACACTGACTCCCCACACTGCCAAACCTCACTAGATGCTCCCCCGTTCCTCTGTAAATCCTCTGGTAAGTTAAGATCCAGGCCTTGCACACACACAGGAGTCACAACCTGCAGGAAGACAGCACCCCACCTGCTACCCTCCGTAGCCCAGATGCTCCACAACTTGGGACTGACAGCTAAGCCCCAAGGGGATTTGGCTGCCTGTTTCTGGTTACTAAACTTGACCCCAATGTTTGTTTCTTGCAAGAATTTTCACTTGTACGGGATGAACTTTAGTGAGCAACGTACTGAAATCTAAGCAGAAAATGCCCAGCTTTTATATGTAAAAGCTATATATTATAGTCTTGTCTAAATCTCTATTACTGCCGTAGCCCATGAACATCAGAGCAACACAGCACAGTGACTGGCTATCTGGACTGTTCCCCAGTATTTCATGCACATAGACTTGGGAGAGCTTGCAGGACAATCCAACGGCAAATCTACACAAACCTGAGCAAACCTACAGTTAATACACTGTTCTGATCCAGATATAAATGAAAGATACATACAACTATTTTACTCAACCATCCAGTCTGAACCATCCCCTCAGCGAAGCAGTTAATTTCATAGCTCCTGCAAATATTGTCACTTTTCATCTCAGCTTTTGCATAAAACTTTTTAAGTGTGTACAGCACAGCTCTGCTTGCATGACAGCTTCATAGTGTTCCACTTCTTCCATCCCTACCAAAGTTACTACATAATGTAAACAGAACAAATTAAAAAACTGTGTAGGAAACCCTTTCTGGCATTTGCACATACTCCCCACATTCTCACAGTATACCTGGAGGAGCAGATAAACTTTGCAAATCCTTTGGCAAGAGCTATTTAACTGTGGGGGTTATTTTATAATAAAACTCAGTCCTCATGAGCAAAAGAAGCCTTATTTTAAAACGTTCTACATCTTTTAAAGGTATTTCATGCAACAGAAGGGGTGACAATTTGCTTTCTATTCTCATTTAATGTACTAGGCAGTTAATGCAAGTAGACTTCTAAACACTTTCAATGACAAAATAGATTTAGACAGTTAAGAGACACATCTGGGTCTTGTTTACAGGTTAATCTGTTACCAGATCTGATTTGACACACTGACTTAACATCACACAGGTTTTCAACTTCCGGAACTGAAGGGTTTCATATGTATTCTTGTTCACTGCATAGCTTAAGAACTCACCTGCCTGAAATACTCCTTGAACTATTTCAGCAACAGAAATTCACAGGTGAAGAAAACACTACTACAATTAAAAAAAAAACAAAACAAAAACTAGTGCTACAGAAGGTATGGAGATTGCAGTTGTGAACAGAGTTTTGGACAGAAAAATGAAATGTACCTCAAACACAAACTGAATTTTACTAGGGTACTACAGAACAGGAAAAATGGAACTTAAACTATGTATGCAATTTGTAGAAGGCAACTGTGACAGGGACTGAATGCAAAAGGAAAATTAGAGACGTCTGCAACTGATTCCTTCCTTGACGTAGATATCAGATTGCTCTTCCGAATTATTACACCAGCATTTCTCAGGAAAGTAGTATCTGGATGCAAGGGCAGGGTGCTGTTTATTGGTTTGAAAACAATATTTGAAGTAGAGCAACTAGGACAGGGTTCACAGAGAGGAAGGGAGGGAGAAGACTCACAAAACAACAGGTCCCAAAACTCAGAAGTACCCTCATCTCTAAACTTTTCAGTAAATACATTGATTTTACTAAAAATCTAGCACAGAACAGGATCTACACTGGCAAAATATATACAATACACCATGACCATTCAGCACTGCAAAAGGAATCCAGCACTTTAAAACATGCAGATCGTTTTATCCGAAAAAGCCTCAAGAGATCATAACAATAAAATGCTTAAAACATTGATAAGCTATTTGGTAAACCACAGCTCAGATCTTTATTACATAAAACATTAGCACTTAGTGAAACTTCTGCTTTGCAATAGAAGCTGTAAGAAGTTTACTTACAGCTGATCCCAGAAAAAGCTTCCTGAAACGCAATAGGAAGCATTCAATTGATTTCAGATAAAGAGCAGCTGAAATAAGCTTGACAATATTGTTTCTTCTGTCCAGGAGTGGAAAAAAAAAGTATATTCATGGACCGTGCACCCAAAAAAGCTCAAATCAGATGCCGGAAGTAGTAAAGAAAGTAGGAACATGCAGGTCTTGAACTTTACAACCTCCTGAAACAGATTTGCACTGCCAGTGAATCCAGAGTATCAACAGCCCATTAAATATTTTCCAGTTTTTACATGAAATATACTTGGAGCCAGAAAAAATGCAGAAGCTTCTACATCCAGGCAGCTTGTGTGGTGAAACACTGAGCAGGAGAGAGAAAGAGGAGGTGGCAGTTGAGGAGTGGAATTCCCAACATCAGAACACTCTTCCAGAAATTCCCATCACTGCAGATGCTCTTCCAGGCTCTGAGTGTATCTGTCCCCCTTTCTCCTGCCTGCATGGTCCCCCAGTTCAGCTGGCAGGCAGATAGTCTCAGAACACCTCTCCAGCCAGCACAAAACAGACCAACCCCCTGAGGTCAAGTCATCTTTCAGGTAATTAAAACAGTAATTGAGAATCATAAGCTGTCTTCTCTCCACTTTGGGACTTGCTGAACTGACAGCCTCCCAGTGCCCAGACAAAAATCTTTCCTCTACATAATGCATCTCATTATCACCCTTAATGGCCGTGCAGAAAGTGTTTGCTCCAGCTCTCAAGAGCCCCACAGCCAGCACTGGAGTACAAGGTAACCCCTTGCACGCTGCTCTACAGAGAGCCCTTTACCTCATTACTCACCTTTTCAACTTACCTGGCAACAATCACGATCTCAGTGCAAACTGACAAGTTAATTCTAGCAAAGCAAGAGTCAGCATCCTCAGATGCTCATTCAGAATTGTGCTTTGCTCCTTCACAACCTTCCCACAGACATGTTAACATCTACCTGAAATTTCACTTTGCTCCTAGCTGTCACCTCAACAGCCGCTTGCCTGAGCCAAAGGCCCGAGCTCTGACACATAGTGGAGCATTCAAACTATCTTCGGATGGTTTTCTTCACGGAGAAAAGGCCCTGAAGTGTCAGTTCTCCTGTCCTATTTCTCCACAAGGAACCGCAACCAAGTAACACATGAATATTCACAAGCAAGGTGCCACAGAGATCCTTTTTGCTGTCTCACAGATGTTTGCCTTCTGATTACCGCCTTTCCCCCTACCAGCACCACGACAATGCCAGTCGGATTTGGAATTCATTGCTCCCAAAACATCAGTTGCTTCAGTAAGTCTGACAGTCTCCCTGTTCAAATTAGATGCTAGAATTCCCAAAAATCACTTTGACACCAATGACACCTTGCATGTGGGTCTCAAACCAGATGTCTTCTGCCTTGCAGACCAAGGGGCTCTTTCCACACCTTCAGCAGGAGTTTGTATGAAGAGAAACCATATCATGAGAGTAAGGGCTGCAGAACAAGCCCATCAGCCTGTATCTTACCCATACAAAAATCTAGACAATTCCCAGAAAAGAGCATGACATGATGATACAGCAGTACCTACTCTACAAATTAATATGCCCCTAGGCTTATGACCCAGAGATGACATTTTTGAAAGTAGTTTCATACAATCTGTTCTACGACCAAACCTCTTCCATCACCAACACAATCAATGCTTAAGGGTGTCAGCAATTTCAGGTGAATTCCACTTTGGTATTCCTTCAAAAGCACAGGGGAATACATGTTTCAGACACCTTATTTCATAGTTTAGCCTTTTTGCCATACGTATTTGTTGTCACTTGACAGCAGTATCGGATGTTTTACAGCAGACAACACAAGCAAACCAATATCACTCTGTGTCGAGAAGAAAGGGACTACCAAAGCAAGGCAAGATGCTTTGCTACCTGTTTGACACAGCAAACAGAGTCTGGCTTTCCTAAAATTGAAGAGCTTCCCCCTCAGCCATAATACACAAAAGAAAATCCTTCAAATTTTGTGGGGCTCTAAGCAGAGAGCTAAGTACCTTATTACTACCACCACCAGTCCTCAAGGGCAAATACACACACCTTAGCTTACTGAGTAATCCCTCCTAGCTTTGGCCTGACCTAGCACAGGCAGGTGAGCAACACCTTCAACTGATTGGTCTGGATCAGTTATACTTTTCTTGAGAAGTGGAAAAACAAACACAGACTGAAGTTTTGTTATGATGTGCTTACAAGATTCTGCTTTTGTCCTTCATTTGCTCTGCTGGGGAAGCAGAGCGTGGTGATGGAGAAATGGATTTGATACTATTTGTGTAACAGAACACCTTGCAAACGAAAAGGAAACAGAGGATTTAGCCAACTTCCCTGATTCCAGAAAACAGCTAAATCCACCTATACACATTTACCTTACAAACACTTAACTCAGTTGCTAAAAAGCATAGCTAGAGAAATCATCACATCTATTTCTTCCCTTTTTGGCTGACCAATATAGACACATATCTGAAGATCCACTGAAGTTTCTGCTCAGCAGCTGCTTTGAACTGAGCAGTGAGGACAGGAACAAAATCTCTTACTCAAATCACAGAGATTATAAGAGGTTAATCCTCCTGACGCTGGCAACACAGACAGCTCTGTCAGGCGACCTGGTTCCCCAACCAGGAGGTGAACTAAACAGTAATCCAAGCTGCCACGCCTCTCCAATATTCTCCTGCAGCCATAATATTATTAGTCAAAAAGCAGCTTGGGTGCAATGTACTGGAGAGTTATTGTGTGTCTGACTCTCTCAGAAAATGTATTCTGTTAGATTGTGCTTTGGTCACTTTGCCTTAAGGGATGCCCAAGGTTACAGATTTCTCCTGAACTTTTAACTGTTCTATGATCAGAAAAGGCAGCATCCTACTCCTGAATCTGTGCCACATCATGGAAAAAAAATAAAAATCCACCAAATCTTACAGAATTTTCAAATGTATAAGATAAATACTACTGGACAGAGTAGTAAAGGAGGCTTCCAATTTTCAGGGGCATAATATACCCTTCTGTCAAATTCTGCAAGGTTCAGAAATATATTATTTAAGTTAGTGGTAGAAATATATTATTTTAAGTTATTGGAAATGCCTTAATTGATTAAGGGAACAAAACCCACACTACTTAATTTTATACAAAACAGACTGTAACTCACATATGCCTCCAGCTGCCAAAGACTAAGGAAATATGCATAATGAAAGCCATATCCTTGCACCAGAAGGCAGGAAAAGAGACAGACTGATAATGTATTAAGTCTGATAGGAGCCAGTCTGAGCTGGTAAACTGACTTTGATGACAAAGCAACAGCTCAACTAGTTTATAATAAAAGCTTCGGGGTGGGGGTGGGAGCCAAAGAGCTATTATAAAAATTATTTTAAAACTCCACACATAATGAAAAACCCTTAACAGTAACTCAGAAACCAGATGAATGGAGAAACTGGTTTGTTCAGGTTTGGGAGGGGTGGAGGTAGGGGTATTTATTTTGAAAATAAGTCACACCTCTCTGCAGAATCGTTTCTTCCAAGACACAGAGCACATGCAGCTTCCTCTCAGACGTTGTAGTAAAGGCCACTTAAATTACGAGAATCTTGCCAGAGTTACTAGGTCAAATCACACAGCCTGGTCACAGTAAAGGTAACAGCTGCTAGAAGACACAAATACTGTGGTACCAAAGAGTAAAGAGCAGAAATGACAGAACAAAACCACTTGTGTGCTTGTCCTTTGGCGTGTGCTTTTCTCCTGTCAACAAAAGTCACCTGAACAGTCTCCCCAGTGACTCAGGCTTCTCCACTCCCTGTTCAGACTTAGTGTAAACAAGATGCACCCTGGAAAAAGAGTTGCTGACTAACCACACCAGTAGTGACTGCCACCTAATCACAGCCTTGGTTTATTTTCTGGTAGTTTCGATTCAAGTTACAGGATTGCAAGCACTCGGCCAACTGGAACACGGCTACTTGTCAAGCAGGACTGAGCACAAGCTTGTCCTGAAAGGCACCCAGATAAAAAAAAATTATACTAACAAATATCACTGTTCAACTTCAGAGGTCTAGCATATTCACCAAAAGAGAAATTAAAAAATAAAGCAACAGCATGTTTGTGGTGGATTCAGTAAATTTTTATATATATTTTTCTAAGCAAAAACATCCCACAATGCTACAGTAAGTGATAAGCTTCCAGGAAAAACAGCACCTGTGTTTTTCACACCAAATAATGAAGGAGGATTGATCTAGCATGAAAAATATTTTTGATTAAAATATTAATAAACTCTTAATTATATAAACTGGCAATAAGTATTATTATGTTACTTAATATTTACCTGTTTGGTTTCACAAACCAGAGAAAATATTAGTATCTAGGAGACAGAAATAAGTTTGACCATGAGAATAAAGAAAGAGTAAAAGAACTTGTTAGGGTATGAGTTATGGTGTAACTGAATGAGATTCCAGGCAGGAACAAGAGACCTAATAACAAAACACTGTTGGCAAACGATACCTTTGGCAGTCTGATTTTAATCTTCAAATTCACAAACTGCTCAGACAATACTGGTTCCTGGAGGACACCCACGAATTGCAGAAATAGGACAGTTAGCTTGCCATCTAAAAGAGCAGCGCCTCACAAACACATTAGCACTTACCTGCCAATACTTGTGTTTTGAAGCAGCATGTACACAAAGAACTGAATCATAAGAAGGTCTTACTACTGACAAGGAGTGTGCCCAAGACTGTTCTCTTGAAAGCCATACTGCTTGCTTGCATTTGGGCCTCCATAAAAAATAAAGTGAAAATCCACCCGGTTAAATACTCGAAGAATCAAAATCATACACCAAAATAAACAATCAAGTGTGAGCAAGTTCCTTCACATGTAGGTTCTTTTCCTTAATATTAACATTTATAAATAAGGAAGATGCTACATCAGAATTTTACCTTAATATACAATTTGTCTGTAGCAATTAGTTGTCAGAACAGTAACTAACATCACAATGAAGTTAGTGCAGCGAGGATCACAAGACTGGAAGGATCCTTTGGGATCACTGACTCCAATGCTGCTTCTCCCAACACCCGGACCACTCACACCATTCAAAATCATTCCTACCTTCCAGCCAACACTTTAATTAACGGCATGCGTATACCTTCTATATCTTATGTCAACACTATTCCCCTTCTCAATGTTTTTCCTCACCCCATGTTTAATTTCCTGATGTTTTTAATGCACACAAGTCACAGATCCCATCAGCTTCTGTTTACCAGCATAGTGCACAGACACAAGGACTCCCCAACATCTCTCCTTTCACTAAGTTTCACATTTCTCAGCAATGCTTGTCATTTGCCTTTAAGTGTATAGTTTTTCTACAGAACATCAAGTCATTTTCATTCTCACTCTCCTCAGGCATCATTGAGTCCTTCCTACATTATATTTATTTGCTTCAAAATTGACTATGTAATTAGAACTTTTCTTAAGAACAGCTTTGACACACACATTTGTATTCTTTCTTGCCATGACACAAGTGGAAGACATCTGTTTCTCCCACTAGTCTTTGCAACATTACTAGCTTCTGCTACAGCCAGCTCCTTATACTCTCTACACGTCTCCTGCCAATTCCAATTTTCTTTAAAAAGAAGTCTGCTATAGGATTTGTGAGATATTACAGAAGTACAAATAGATGCATGCTTTCATCTAGAAACAAGAAGCTAGCTCAGAACAATCTTCTTCTCACAAACCCATGTCACATTTCATATGATACTCTTCCACATTGCTTCCACCTGTCTATAAAGTTTTTATTATTCTCTCCTAACAGTTTGAAACCTTCCATATTATCACAGTCCTGCCTGCTTTTGAAGTCAAGATCCATATCTATCCACATTTATCACTCATCTCCTTTATCTTCCTGCCTACCCACAGAAACCACCTCTATTCCTCTCCAATTAGGTGATGCCACTGCTTCTTTGCAGCCACAGTTAAACTTCTACTGGCAGAGTTCAGATTTTAGGTGCTGCATGTTTTAGCATTCTGGGATACATACTACCAGACCCAAATTCAGGATATTAAAAATTTTCCTCCCACTCCTGTGCATCATTTTCAGTTTCATAAGAAACAATTCCTATAGTCCAGGGACCATACCCAGCCCATCTTTACACAACTCCCTGTCCCCATGCACACAAGTCTGATTCCTCCCCCTGTGGAGGCTGGCTGTTCCCCCTTTTCATGTAACCAAAGCGCCTTCTGTTACCTGTTTTATTACCATTTGCAACATGTCACCTTGTCTGCTGAGGTGGAAGCCCCTGCCTTAGCCCTGGACTTCCTGATCCTCAAGATACACCTTCCTTTACAAACTGGTTTTTTTGCCCACACCTCTCAGAGGTTCTCTGTTTGCTCGGCATATCCTGACGCAATGAACAAGTGAATCATCAGCTCTGGGGTAATTTCCTAGGTGGAGCCTTTTCTGTTATTTGAGATGCTAATATTTACCCCTGTAGCTTCCCTGAATTTCATGCCCTCCTCCATATCCAACCTCCTAGCTTCACCAAAAAGCCTCTTCAGTTTCCCTGGAGGCTTGACAATTGCTAATCTACATGTTCATCTGTTTACCTTAACTTAGTTTATGTTGTGACCATTCAAACCAAGTTAATTCTCATACCCAACTTCCCTGAAGCATCTTCTGCGCCTCTCAAAGTCACATCTACAGTTCACTCCATCGATTTTATGGCTTTAATCACTGTCTGACAATGGAACTGTCAGGTAACACAGCTCCCTGTACCCCAGCCACGACCAACAGTATTCTCTGGCATGGGGAACTCAAGTGTTTCACAGTGAGAACACCCAGAAACACTTTGCTCTAACCATATTACCACATGGAGATTTTTACCCACATTTAAATCCTGGACTACGTGCAGTAGATCTCTTGTGCTATCACAGCAAAATCTCTTATCAGCTCTTCCCAAAGCAATTTCAGCCCAGCTGGTTCTCTTTTATCCACACTAATGCTGCTTTACAATTTTGCATCACCAAACCACAGTGGAATTTTCCCAGTCACCTCTATTCCTCTCTTTCTAGAGTAGGACAGCCTTTCCAACATCTCTGTTTCCCTCACAACCCCCACTCCTCATGACTCCTGCTAACCTTTTAGGGACTAGTTCTGAGTCCTAAACTAACAGCCCCCTTCCCACCACTTTAGTCAGAAGCCTCCTGTTTTGCTTTATAACACGAATGTGTTTGCACCCTCTTGGAAAACTAACTCAACACTACTAATCCAAATGTTTTACATTGTTTACTTCATATAACTGCAGCACTTGTCATTTCAGGATCAGGTAACCCCAATTTCACTTGCAGTAGCAGCTCTTCCCCAGCATTCTATGAGAAAATAGAAATATACGATGCAGGCTCCCAGGAAGCGTGAGCAGGGTTAACTCACATATATCCAAACTTCTGTCATATGCTACTCTCCTTCAATACAGTCTGAACACGTTTCTACATCTTTGACTAAAGTGTCAGGTTTATACAGAACAGTAACTTCAACCTCAAGTTTACAACAGAAGTAAAACATCTGTCCGTCGAGCTCTCTTAAACTACACTCCTCCCACCTAGCAAAAGTGTAACAATATACTGATTTAACACTGCAATCTAATAGGTCATGGCATGTCTTGATTTTAATATAACATCCACATGCTTTTACTCAAGTAACAGACATTACCAAACTCCGTTTTTCCCAGGTCTTAAGTACTGGAAGGGCAAGGAGTACAACTTTCATAATAGCTTCTCCAACCTAGGGAAAGGCACACCTGCTTCTGATGTTCTGATGCTGAAGCTAGTTAACCACATCAGCCTAAAAAGCAGAAATTTGTCACATATTATGATAATCAACATAAAGCTGCCGAGAATCATAGAAAATCCTTCATCAATTTTAGTTCAGAATCTGATCTTCTTCTGTTAGACTCTAGGTTGTTATATTTTAAAAATACTATGTACCACAGAGGGTCATACTAGATGATTACAACAATCCATTCTGGCCTTATAACTATGGAGTTTCTAAGCAGTTAATCTCCTCAAAAAATCTCCTATTAAAACGGAGCATACACAGACTCCACTTACTTAATTTGATAGGTCAGAATCTAATAAAATTCTGCACATGCAGCAAGTTATACCAGGTAGGAAAGGCTGAGATAAAACTACTATTTCATGTCCATTTTTCCCTCCCTACCAATCCATATCCATGACGCATGCCAAATTCAAGTCACACACTACAAGTTTAAGTTCAGATCAGGAGCTCAAGGTTGGGGGATGTCTGAACCACAAAATATTGAGAATTTAATTTAAAACCAAGACTTCATTAATCTACAAAATGGCATTATGATTTGGGTAGGGTTAGAAATCCTAAATCCAAAAACAAAGGCAATCTCAGCTTTCTAGTAATTTATGGCCTCTCTGACTCTCAAAGAGGAGCCACACGACGTGTAAAGAGGCCAAACAATCTCCTAAAGAACACCACCTGCTTGCCTTTAAAGAAATCTTACGACGAGGAATAACTCATGAAATTTGGAAGGGGAACAAAAGAGAAACGACAATTTTCTACAATGTGTAATAGTTTACTCAGCAAATTCCTTCCTCACACAAAGATGACAAACTACCTTGGCACTATGTGTCTGGTAGTCCTGGCCCTATAGGAAGAAACAATTACTAAATATTTCCAGAACAAGGGTTTCTAGGTCTCCAGCGTGTAATTGCAGCCGTAACACTCCACAAGGATTTTGTTTGCAAAGGACTGAGGTTGTTGAAACAGAAGAGTGTGTGACAACTACAAGTGAATAATCGCAGGTACTGAAAATCTGAAGTCTCTGGACATTTTCTGAAAACGTGTTCTGAAGTTTATACAAGTCTTTAGGAAAGGAAAATGTATGTAATAGGTTTCTATATAGAAATTCAGTATCTACATATTCATCAGCTTTATGTGACAAATTTCTGCTTTTTATGCTAAAGTGGTTTACTAACTTCAGCATCAGAACAGCAGAAGTTGGTGCGCTTTTCCTTAGGTTGGAGAAGCTATTACAAAAGTTGTACTCCTTGCCCTTCCAGTACTTAAGCATTGGGAAAAATGGAGTTTGGTAATGACGTTGGACAAAAGCCTCACATATCCTTCAGAACAGGTTCCAGGTGATGCGATTCCTTCACATTTCCCTTCGCCTTATCCAAGCATGCCTGAATCCCTGGCACATGGACTTCAGCATCGTGCTGCCACAACAGCTCAGAAAAGTGAAGGCTCTCACAGGCCACCATGCTTAGCTCCAGATCCAAAATCCTTTCAGCAGATGCCAACAAAGACAAGAACAGGTTGGTTATATGATGCAGATTTTGTCTGAACAGGGTAGCAACCCAAAAGTCAAGGGACAAAGCATGTTATTTTTATTTTTTTTAATCATGGTTTTTAAGCTGAGTATTACTATATTGGCCTAAGCAGAGAAAATAAAATTGTACCAATACTCAGAAACATAATTCTGCAGTAATTTTATACCTAATAATTACGTCTCCATGGTGGAAATGTTGGAGTCTGTTTAGCAGAGCATTTAGGTTGTAAAGATTTAAGAGAGTTAAGTCACAGGAGCTTTAAGTAATAAGGTTAAAACCAGTATTCCTTAAAGGGACACGGTCAAGGCTTGAAGCCAAATTTCTTTCCAAACTCGCCAACGGTTTTAGGCTAGAGATTATCTTGAACAAGACACCTCCTCTTATCCTTCATCAGACAAGACATGCCAGTCAAATTCACTTTCCATTTACACAGCATGTTCAACTGCAAGGAAGAGCATCAAGAGACTGAGGTCAGCACAAAGCTGTTGAAACACCATACCTTTTTTATGTTTTCAAACGTTCCTACTCCCCAGATGTAGGCAATCCAAAAGAGAACAAAATCAGGATTTTGAATTCCTTTAACACAGTTCCTACCCCATGCACCCTGCCCAACAATTTTAAGATTTTTACAAATTTAAGAATGGCCAGCAAAATTAGATCCTGCAAACAAAGCTGGCAACATTTATTCATACCTGACATACCTCAATTTTCTCTCAGCACAGGGTTTCCATGAACTGAAGTTCTCTCACCATATGCTTCCATGTTGAATGCATGGACCCACCTCCCACACAGTTCTGTCCAAATCCCACCCCAACTCGTCTGACAAAAGGATGAACATGCACTCAAGAGCAGTGTGCCAGAGGGAACATAAACTAAGTCACAACCACTAGTAGTCAGCATTCCCTTTCATTTTTAGGATGCCCACATCTAGCTATCAGAGAGGCAGCATACCCGCCAGTACTGTGCTCCAATTCCTTGCCACTCTCCACAACAGCAGGACATGAATCCAAGCCACAATATGGTGCTTAGTAAGTTCAACCAGCTTCAGTCAAAGAATTCCCCAGCTGAGGACTTCTCATCATCTAACTTGATCCTCTAGCCACAGCTGGTCTCTTGCACTCCACACGGCACATGAAGGCAGAGGCCGCTATCTGTAGTTACTCAACATTTTGTTATTTTGAAGTGTAATTTTTCAATTACCCAAAGTTCATAATGGGGAAAATAACTTAAAAGGACAGTAAGATATCTGTTTTGAAAGCCTGGTGAAAGAGTTAGATATCTCAGCTGTTTACGATGCACCAAGTAAATCACACTTGCATCTTTTCATGAAGTTATCAAGCAGAGATTTCTCAGTTTAACCTTCTTTTTTCAATCTGGATTAGACTGGAAGCTTTCTTCCCAGCTGAAATAGACATATAGATGCACGTAATGTATTTCATAATGTATTTAGCTGAAATCTGCTCATCATAGAAGACAGCATTACTCACATAAAGACAGTTAAACAGAGAAACGCTGGAGAGCTCATGTGCCTGCCAGTACTCCTTCAGTTCTCTCAAAACTTGCAAATAGCATTCCAACTCAACAACTGTCAAGCAGCAGAACAACTGTTTTGGACCACCACTCCAATTTTCTTCTACAAAACAATTATTTTATAGTTACCTGCAGTAGCTGCGATCAAATCAAATATAACATAGGCTGTCCAAAAACAATCCCTAGCAATACGCAAGCGACATTTCAGAGGGGGTTAATTTCATAAAGTTGAGAGTAATTACAACCAATTGACTGAGAAGAATAAATGTGAAACAAAACTGTCATAATCAGATTCAGGCATCATTTTTTAGGTGTCTTCCAGGGGACCAAAAAGCCACTACTCCTCAAGCAAGAAGGACAGCTGAATTCCAGTCCACCTCAAAGAGCTACAAAACCACGGTAAAATACAAGAAACAAACTGTATTGACACAGGTTGTGTGGCCCAAGACACAGGAAGTTAAATGCAGGCAAAAGCAAGAGAGTCAAATATAACAAAAAGTCTGAATAGAGACAAAAACACCAACAAGGATACTGTCCTCCCAATCCATCAGCTGATTTTAACTGCTAATGGTGAAAAAGCATTAAGCATCCCATAAACATTTGCCCCATTCTCAGGAAGAAGCAAGTACCTGTGAGATCAGGTACTTTCCAGCCCATCAACAAGTGAAAATAATGTTAAATATCCAATGTGCAAGAAATAAAAATCAGAAGGTCTAGAAAACTGCAACTCACATCAGTGAAGCAGTCTGCAGCCCAGCGAACTCTGTTTTAAATGCATCCAGAGAGATTAGAAAAGAGGCTCCAAGAACAGCAGAGTATGACACCGAAGATGACACTCAAGAGCACACTTGTAGGAGTACCTACAGATACCTGTACAGGTACCTACAGATCACTGAGTACTCCAGAAAAACGTCTGATCTAAGCAGTTAAAAGTTCTGGGAAAAAAAGATGCCTACTATTTAGCACCAGCTAGGAAAAACTGATCCAAACTGTACACATATGGAATTTTTTGAGACATACAACTTGCTGCGGTGGGATAGCCCCAATAAAGTGTAAAATGACATAGTATGGTGGGTATCCAGTGAAACAGCAACACATAGCCACTTGAGAGGCTGGCCATGATCAGTGGTGTTTCCCATTCCAAATGCCTGCCATATTTCACTCCTGCTCAATTGGGCATTTGCCATTTACACAAAACCAAGCAGGACACAGAAGCCAGTCAAAAAGCAAATAGTAAAAGCAGATTTATGCACAGCAGCCTAGTCAGGTATAAGGAGGGCCTAAAAGAAAAGAAAATCCATCTGAAATCCTGCTAAATGGAAAGAGAGCTGATCCAAACACCCAGGATATACCTACAGAATAGGAATCTGTATCACAGAAAGCATCTGCCAAATTTTACAGGTCACAGTATACAAGCAAAACTTTACTTCAGCAAAGCTCTTGGCAAACATGGCTAAAGCAGACACAGATAAGCACATGCCAACAATATAAGTAAAGCAGATTTTAGTTCTCTATTTAACAATGATGAGATCAACATAACAATATTAAATGCAATTTTCACTACTATACAAACTTCAGGAATACAGTCAGAAAATAAAGACAGCAAAGAAAAGCAAATTCAAGTGCTAAAGAGAAACCTTCCAAGCTCCTGACTCCAGAAATCTTTCTAGCAAACAAGAGGCAAGAACAGCAAGCTGCTTACATACACTTCCACACCAAGAAAATGCCAGGTATTAACTAGTAAGCTTTAACCCAAGAAAGAGGCAGAGTTAGTGAAGACCCTACACACTTTCACAGCAGCTCGTAATCTGTTCGCAAGACCACATAGAGAATTATCAGAATGAAAAAGCAACAGAGAAAGAGTTATTAGACACATCCCTCCAGTTCAAGATATCTTGGAAGAGCAGCGAGAACAGTTTCCACTGAGTGATTAAAGTATTTTTCAAAACACCCAGTAAAATTTGACCACAAGGCCCAAAAAAAATACGCAGTAAAAAATTTCAAAGGAAATTTATAGGAAGAAGATTTGCCATCAGACATACGCATTTCACACGCATTCAAGTCAAATATTTGAATTAAGGTCCCGGATTTAAAAAAGCAGTTTAATTTGCTTGGACTTTCAATGCTGCTGTGTAAGTTGCAACTAGATCTCGGACTGTTACAGTTTGAAATTAGGTTCTTTCAGCATTTAGATTAAATGCAGCACTTCACTGCATACTAAAAGAGTATGCTAATAACAACTTTAACAAGTAAGGCCTGGCAGACCCCAGACTGAAAGAGTCAGCTCAGAGTACACCATGAGAGCAAGAAGGAAGCATCTCTGTACCTTTCCTTCATCACACTGAGAAATATAGGGAGGTTTCAAGTAGTTCAGAGTCCCTAAATACCTAAAAAGTAGATTCCACACTGTCTGTTGAAACTTGCAGTAACAGTGCCCAAAGCCGAAAGAGTGAGGATTTTAAACAGGAAATCAAATGATCACCCGTGCATCAAAAGCCAAACGTGGTTTGCAGGTTTTACTGAACAACAGAAAAAGCTAGAAATCTTAAAAGTTCTCTCCAACTACAGTTTTATAAACCTCTCACTTGACTCTCAACACAAAAATGCTGTTTCAGTAGAGAACACTCTTATCTTAGCCTTATTACACAAATTTCTAATACACTTTATTTTGTTCCAACACTACCTACACTGGTAGCTTCCTGACTAAGGACAACTAGAGAAACTGAGTTCATAATAGCCACACAGCAAATTCTAAATGAATCATTATGTTATTTTAATATCCTATTGTTATAACCTTGCACTTCTGCTACTACTTTTAATGACCAATTCTCTTCTTTATCATTTTGACCTACAAAAATATGGGTAGGGTTTTTTTTTTTCAATTCTACAACCATTTCAGAATACTGTCACAACAGAAAGCTGGAGGCAACTGCATTCAGTCTTTCAGAGGACACTGAGGTAAGTTGAGGCCATTACATCAAGGTGGGAAAAAATCCTTTAAAGAGAAGTTCCTGACACTTGACCACTTGTAGGTATAGGTATTTCTAAGTACTCCACAAGATGAACACGTTTTCATTTCCGTTATCATTTACATCCATTTCCATTTTCCTTCTTTTGCTTCTTCATCTCACTTGGATGCCAACAGAGTTCAGTTCAGTTCAGCACTGGAACTCAAATTTTGCTGGCAATACAGACACGGACAGTTAAGTTCTCTTGAGTGGTATTCCAACACTCCAGCTGTTTTGACAAAAATGTCGCAAGTTCTTCTAACTCTTCAGAGCAGCCACAAGATAAACATTACGCAAACAAAAAAATATCATTCCTAACCTCCAGACAGTGTCATTTCACACAGCAGCCAACTCAAAATTCTAGAGTGCAAGAGCTCACCCAAGCCATTCTCCCACATACCTCTGGCAGCCAAATCTCACACAGCTACTGTGGATCAGGCCCCAAGACAAAAGCACATTACACAAAAGCACTTTGCCTTCATAGGACTAAGTCAGGTACTGTGCACAGGGATGATGGAAGAACCCCACTAACAACATCCTTGACGTCGTAATTACCAGGCGGACAAGCCTGATAGGTCAAGCAGTTTGGAATACAGTGACAGTGAAGATACAGCTTAAGCTGCTTTGAAGCAGAGAGGAGAAAAACTAGGAGATAACCATCAGTCTCAAGACAGCAAGGGCTGGGGACAAAGCAGGATGCAATAAAAGTGAGCAAGTGAAAGGGCATGAAGGATGTGTCAGGACAATGACAAACAGAGCCAGTGACCGGGTGATCCAGCCTCAGCAGGGTCCCCTTTGCTCTGACCCCTGCAAGCTGTGCTGAGACAGCAGTTACTCCCATCTCCAAGTCAGGAGACAGGAAAGACCACGAAAAGAAATTTTATTTAGTTGAGATGTGAGGTAAAATCAACAGTTACAAGAGAAAGCCAAGAAACTTAACAATGCAAGACTGATGTGAAAAACTAGACTGCTTCCCTGGGATTAGTTTTATTTAATATGTGCTATTTTGACAAATACAACACTAAATGCAAACTAATAAAGCAAACTATGCCAAGAGAAGATTATCAGACATAATCCAGACACAGCTGCTCCGAACAGGAGTGTATGCAATCTCTCTTGCACTTAAGCAGTGGAATCAAAATACGAAGAAGTCTCCTAAAAGCCTCAGTCATGTAATATTCAGGATTTCTTTTCTCCTTCACTTAACTTACACTCACAGTATATTTTCCTGCTTCAAAAGAATCCCTTAATTTGCTCCTACAATAGCCCGTTACCACTGGCTCATTTCACACGTCCCCTGAACAGTCGCAGACAAGCCCAGATTCACAATTCCTCTGAGCTTAGATTTTCTGTCAGGTGCTTCCTATTTCTATGGCAGATATAGCTCAATGATTCTGGAAAAAACAAAACAAACAAAATACACCAAAGAAACAAACAAAAAATGCCACACAACAAAACAATAAAAAATAAAACAAATAACACATCAAAACAAATTAACAAAGGTGAAAAAAAGGAAAAAGACCACACACACAAAAAATTATTTGTTCTCCAAGAAGGTAAGAGAAATGTAGCAGTCAACACAAGACCAAGAAGCCATGTACACTAGCTGGTCTTTCAGGAACAAAGGCAGCACTCAGACATGTTTGGTGAGCACTGTTTTAGATTAGCGATTCATTAAAATACTATTAATGTGCGTAATTCAAGGGGGGTGGAAAATAAATCAATAAATTAAAACACTGTCCTTCTGACTGCCAGGCTTCTTATGACACTGACACTTAGGGCTTTTTCCACATTTTCCTTTATCAGTAAAACTGCAATCCAGATGCCATTAACAGTGTCTCAATCACCTACATGTATTCCACGGGGGCTTTTGTTGTCTTTCTTTGTTAGACTCAGCTCTACACCATCCAACCCTACACTACTATGTAGTCTTATACGTGTACCATTTTGAATGGGAAAAAAAAAATCAGCTTTTTCAACTTTCTTACTAACAGCTCACTGTTGTCTCAACAAGAACAAGACTAGTTCATTTCATTGAAAAGATAAAAGAATCAAGAAAAGTGCCATTTGTTGGGGTTTTTTAAAGAAGTGACAATTAATAAAACTGCCTCCTCCTTGCCCCAGAGGGCTGTTTATCTCAGCTCCTGGTATCTGTTTTGTTTTTCAGACTGCTCTACCTCAACATACTTCCATTCCATGTAAGACAGTTGCTACTTGTGAGATCTCGTCAGCTCATCCTTTCAGTCATGCCTATTTCAGAAAACATGTTTCTTGACATTTAGTAAATTGACTACATTCTCCAATCTTATAATAAAGTTGCTCAGTATCATCTATTTAAATGAATGCTGGGGTTTTCTACTGTCTTCACACAGCAGATGGAAACAGAAGATAAAATTTTCACGGTAAGTCTTCACACAGAGTCACCAGCCACCTCAAGTTCCTTCTTTAGATCTCTACACACAACCAAAGAAGAAATCAAACACAAAAGAGCATCATTCCAGACTCCTGAAATGTTTTTGTCCCAAAAAGTCTACAGATCAAGAATAAACACCTCGAAAAGAGAAGACACTTTGAACAACTAAATCATTCAGTTCATGCTCTTTCACTGCTCCTCGTGAACAGTGTGGAAATATATTTTTAAATACAATCAGCTTCAAGTGGTATCAAACTCACATTCCTTTAAAGGACACTCAGAAAACATTTTGAGGATGAATCAACAAAAATAATAAAAAACCACCTGTAACACATATAAGCATCTGTTGGCTAATAAGACTCAGCTTCAATGAAGAGATTTTGGCAAAACCTTCAAAATGGGCTGGACAAGTCTGTGCTTCACAGTTTACACAGAAGTGTACAAAAAGCATATTTAAGATAAACTTTGCACTTGTGCACCTCTCCTAAGCCCTTAAACACAGTATGTGTTTAATAAAAGGGCTGAAACTTAATTCAGAAACACTCCCCAAAAACAGCGCTTTCCCCAAAATAACACATCTCAAGATGCTCTGCTGGGCATCTTATTAACACCATCACCGACACAGGTATTTTGACTCAAAAAGGTGATGAACAGCTGAGTTAGGAGCAGTTATCAAATAAACTCGTGTGTGTGGAAGAAGAGCTGAACTGCCAGCAGTGCCAGTTTTTTTATCATTCCTGGCAAAGGAGCTGAGAATATTAAAACTACACTTTTAAGCCGCAGGGCACGGCTGCGCTCGGGGACGCCCTGTGACCACGGCGGTCAGTGCAGGGAGACACGTCCCAGTAGCGTGAGCCCTGGCAGATGGTTTCCCCCAGGGACTTCTTTATCATCATTATTTTCTAGCACAAGGCAGCAAGAAATGGGAAAACGGAGACAGCACTATAATCCACCGCACAGAGAAAGTGCAGGCTTCCCGCAACCTGTTCAGCAAGGGGAAGAGGCTCGACAGCAGGATGAGGAGGTAATTAGGAATGTGCGTGAAATAACAATGCACGCTCCAAGGCGAGTATACGGAGTGACAGCAGCCTGCTTCCTGCCCGCGCCGTTCACTGGGCGGCAGCGATTCAACTCGTGTCCGAGCCAACTCCCAAAGTCAGCCGCGGCTCCTCACGGCTCCCGGGGCTCCGGACCTCCCCGGCCGGGACCGCCGCGCCCGGACCGGCACCTGCTCCCTCGCCATGCGGCACCTCCCGCCCAGGGGTGCAGGTGGCGGCCCGGGCCG